>JAPPVO010000002.1:183127849-183713534 GCA_030407325.1 Camellia japonica
CCGGTGTTTCAACAGCGGGCGCCAGGCCGGTACGGTGCTGGCTTGTGCAGCAGGTTGCTCGGTTTCCAGCTCAGCTACCAGCTCGGCTGAGGGATCTGGCCGAGCTCTTTTTCCACCACGGCGCTGCGCAGGTTCTCGGCGGGGTTGGCCGGTTGCAGGTGTGGCGAGGCCAATAACTGCGCCGCTGGATGGACCGGCCGCGGATGAGGGAACGCTGGCGCCCGGTAGCTCGGCTGAGGTGGCAGTTAGCAAATTTCGGATTCGACTCTGCTTAGCCATTTCCTGTTCCTCGGTCAGCCGGATGAAGGGATGTCAGGTAAAGTTGGATCCGGAGGTGGAGTTGGCTCGCGCAGGAAGTCCGTGACTCTACCTCGGCGGGGAGCAGAGTATGTGTAAGTAGCTTGATAACCGAGCAGTTCGTCACAATCCCGGTGCCTGTATCGGAGCACGGTCCGGATTGACTCGGAGTTTGGGAACTGGTAGTGTGCTTGCAGTGCTTGTATTGCTGCAATGGAAACAGAAAAATGGTTAAGGAATAATCAATAGTGGATTGAACAAACAAGACAGCGCGGCTTACATGAAGAACCAAAGTTCTTGCTGATAAACCAGCCCGGTACCTCGGCCGTTTCGTAGGAACCTGACACCCAGAAGAAGTCGTCATCGTGTAAGTCTTTATCTGGGGTGCCGGTCACTATTTTCTCCTTGCCTGGTCTTATTTTCAAATAGTAGGCAAGACCGTCCCCGGTGCGGCCCATGGTGTACTGCCTTAAGATCTCGGCTAAGCCTAGTTGAGTGCCAAGCCGGTTGTTTAATTCGTGAACGCCATTGATAATCCGGTATGTATTTGTTGACACTTGGGTTGGTGCCAGCCCGGTGCGGCGTAAGAATTCTGTGATCAGGGGGTTGAGTGGAAAGCGAAGTCCTCCCTCAACTATTGAGAGCACGGTGAAGGGGCATTGCTCGGTCCCCCAAGGAGTTGTTTGCTCGGCTGCTAGTTCGAGGTGGACATCGGCCGGATGCCGTACTCCTCCCTGAACGCGTCTAAGGCAGCCGGGGTGTCTACCATATAGCGGTACTTCCCCATGTGAGGCGGTCCTAAGGTAGCTCGGTTGTGGTTTGGCACCGGATGTTTGCTCGGTCTTGGGAGCTTCAGAATGGTTAATGGTCCCCTTGGACTCTGCAGGAAAAGGATGGCAAGTGTGAGCGCGGTCTCTCAAAAACCAAGCTTGACTTTAGCTCGGTCCGAAGGCGTGCCAAACCACCCCGGTTCCTAAGGCTGCTAGGGAGCTCAACCGCCCAAACGGATCAGACACTAACCCGGTTGGACGACCAAGTGCTCCCACTATCTCGTTTTTACTGTATTCACTACAAACATGTTATTTTCTCGGTTTCGTGGTTCTTTTGGATCAAATGAAGACCAGGAGCCCGGTCCGCCCCAGTTCTTCACTGTTCTTCAGGAGAAAAGAAGAACACTATGAACTATGGAGGGTTTGGGATGTTTTTAGGTGCCTAAGTTCTAAAAGTTGTATTTTCAGTCCCTAATGTGTGAAATATGAAGGAAAAGAGCGAGAAAGTACAAGAACTTACCAGGTGAAGGCGAGAAGGACTTCTTCGAGGCACCAACGCAGCAATGGCAGGAAAAGGAAGGGGCACGAGCTCTGGAGCGGCTGGAATGGTGGAATGGCAGTAGGAAAGGAAAGAAGGTGAGGGTGGCCTGTATATAAGGTAATGAACCGCCAAAATTTTTGAATTTCGGCAGCCGGTTGGCTGCTCGAGAACGAATAGGAAGTTGCCACGTGCCCCCCATTTAATGACTTCGTCAGAGTCGAAGAGACACGGCAGTTGATGCGTCAGCCATGAAAAAGAGATGAGACCGAGGTCTGATGTAGCATCAACCGGGATGACTGCCGGGCACGTTTGAAAGCAGAACCGGGCAGGTTCGAAGACTGAGCGTCGTCCAGTCTGGTTACTAATTGATAAGCCGGGGACCGAGGAAATAAAAATATATCTCGGTTGGTGTAGGTAATCCCTGCCACGCTAGAGCGGACGGAATTAAGGGGCAATTGAGTGGGAAAATAATGGTCTGGTACCGTGCCGGACAGATTTGCCGGATAGAGTCACGCCGGGCAAATTCCTGGCCGAGCATGTACTGGGCTGAGAAGGTACTCGGTCAAGGCACCGATTGTGTGAACCGAGCTGCATGCTTCGCAGGAAGGCCGACCAGCCAAACAGATGACCGGCGCCAGGAAGGGCGTGGTCGACCGAGCTGTGAGTTTGTTCGGCAGGAAGGCCGACAAAGGGGTAGTGCAGATATCTCGGACATGGTTCAGCCGGGATGCTGTGTAGCCCGGTTCCCTCAAACTTAGCCAGCGGCGTGCTAAGGCACGAAGCACAGCCCGGCCATGGATTGGGCAGCTCGGCTGCCGGGCTCCAGAAGAGAATGCTGGCATTTGGGATTAGGTAATGACCAGCATGGTGTGACCTGACAAAAGCATGGTTTATGTGCTGACAGACGGGATAGCAGAGCCACGTGTTGAGAGATCATTGGGAGTAGATATGAAGCGCAGAGAGGTATATAAACAAGTCGGCGCCACCCCTTAGAAGGATGGACAATTTTTGTAAGTAAGACAAACACTCAAACTCTCTCCCTTCTCTCTATCCCAAGGTGTGTGCTAACTTGAGCGTCGGAGGTGTTTTTCCGGCCACACACCGCCGGGTAGCTCACCGCTTTTGCACTTTCAGGTGATCGGACAGCTGAGGGACTTGGAAGAAAGGAAGTGCGGGTAGCCGGAATATTTTCCCCCGCACAACATATAAGAATTAACAAAGCATAGCATTGATAGATGGTTAACATCAAGATAGTCAATTACCTCATTATACAATTCATGACACTACTGCCTATGACACGTTTCACTTTCCATTTATTACAAATATGGCTCAGAACCTGGCCAAATAACTCAACAGAGGTTTCATCTCTTATTAACAATATTTCCAATTCAACAGGGATAACAAATCAAGTTAAACCTTTCTTATATCATAACGGATACACATGTTGGTGTTGTATCAACCTCAATCAAAATTCACTTCCATACTTTCCAATTGACACATATTTTAGTGATGTATCAAATCAAACAACAAATACCCCAGTAGATAAGCATAAGAGCTGTATCATAACTGTAATGGGCGAGCATATGAGCTGCGACCCTAGGTCCATCCCTATCTTCCCTTAAACATTAACCGGTTAGAGGTACATCCCCTATCTTCCCCTAAACCGGAGTACATCCCTATCTCCTCCCATACACAAGTGATGCATATAAACACAAAGTCATATACACAGTCAATCAATACATAAAGTTAATGTATTATTCCAACCTTTATACTCAAAGACCTAACCAATTGATTAGTTTCAGTTTTTCCTAATCCACATGCAATGTCTACAACAATCATGACTATCCTCCATCGATAGCCCAAAAACAGTTATTTCTAAGCAGGAAATAAATGTAACAACACATATAATCTCAATTTCAAAGATGAGTGGTTAAATTATCCAACTACATCATTCAATCTCATAATTTTCCAATATTATGAATTAAACCAATTTCCACACCTTTCCCAAAATTAACTTTACAAATTAACTTTATTACAACAATTAGGGCTTTTTAAAATATAAAACAAACCCTAGCTTTTCCCAATATTACCAAATAATACCAACATATCAGAAATACCAGAACTTAGGATTAAAACCTATAAGATGGAGTAGGAAATCCCTACCTTGAAGAAATTAACCCGAATGAAGAAGATGGAGATGATGACCCAAAATCCAAAGTGCTCCAACCCAAGATTGTTCAGATTATTAAATGTAGCCCTCGACCCACTCTATATTTTTAATAAAGGATCTAGGGTAAGAAACACCCTCTAAGTAGATCAAACCTAAGAGAAGAAGGTGTGTAGAGGGAGAGAAAAAGTCGAACCTAGGGTTTGGAATAAAAAAGGAGATGAAAAGTGATTTAAAACCCGCTGCTGCCTATTTAAACCTGACAGGCTCGCTCGAGCGAAGACTTGGTCGCTCGAGCGACCAGACACAGAAAAATCCTCGCTCGAGCAATATGCCTCGCTCGAGCCAACAACCCGAAAGCTCGCTCGAGCGAAGGAAAGCTCGCTCGAGCGAAGAACTCAAACCCTCAGGTTTGCAACCAGACGCACGCTCAAGCGAAAGAACGCTCGCTCGAGCGAAGAACAAAAACCAGCTCGATCGAGCGAAGAAAGCTCGCTCGAGCCAAAAAACACTGCCTCAGGTCTATACTAGACGCCAAAGCTCGCTCGAGCGGAGGAGGAGAAAACCTGGCTCGAGCCACCAGGCACAAAAACAACCCTCGCTCGAGCGACCAAACCTCGCTTGAGCGACAACCCAAAAACTGGACAGCAACACTTGGTTTCCGAACCCAACCAACCTGAACAAACCTGCCCAACACATCCTATAACTCCAAATGAGAGAAAAAAAGACGACAACAACAATTATACAATGACAGAATCTACGGAACCTAAGTCCGGATACAATAATCAAATGGGAAAAGACCGGGGTCGCTATAGTTAAAAACTCCCTTTTACTTAATATATAGTACTAGCCTATTACCGTGCTATGCACGGGATAATTATAAATATTTATTTATTTAAGTTTTTTTAATATATAATTATATTTTTAAAAATTTTTTATAAAAATAATTTAACAATCTTATCACTAACTATAGTGTGTGAGAGAAGTTGAAAAGGGTATTACAGTAATTATACACGGATTGTATCTATAATATTTGTATGAGGGGATTTTAAATGCTGATCAGGGAATTTTGACCAAATCAATAAATGCAGGCTTGTGGAAAGACATATGGATTAAAAAAAGTTAATAAATGCTGATCAGGGGATTTTGACCAAATCAATAAATGCTGAGTTTTTTTTTTTTAAATAAAAAATTTAGAAAATTCAGATTGGGATATTGAAGCACCCACAGGCCTTGGGGTTTAAAAATCCCCTTTTGCTTAATAGATAGTATAGATATATATATATATATATATAGATATATCTTTTTATTTTTATTTTATTTTTGTGTGATTTCTATTCGGGTATCTTTTTTTTTTTTTAATTTAATTTATCTGTGGTTTCCATTTGTTTTTATTATTATATTTAGGTAAGTTATGATGTGATAGACATGTCAGTTTTATTGATTTAAAGTTTATTAGAAAAACTTTAAAGATTTTTTTTTGTTTTTTGGTTTTTTTTTATGTTATAATATAATATTAAATATAGGTAGATATCTACAATTTAATAAAAAAATATTATTTGATTTTTTGGGGAAGAGAAAAGGAATGCAAGTTTTAATATTTTTTTTTTGAAAATTTGTGAGAGAGATTAGGAGGGAGAGATTATGAAATATTTTGTTATTAAATAAATAAATCAGTCAATAGTTTTTTTTAATCTATTTGTAAATTAAAAATCAATAATTTTGAAAAATTGATTAATTTGTCCCCATTAAGTGATTTAAAATTTTGATAGATATACATAAAAAAATACCATAATTATATTATTAAATCATAATTCAAATTTAGATGTTATATCTTTTTGAGATCTATAGCTAAATTCTTATCTTTTTTATTTTATTTTTGTGTGTAACCATAGTGTATGGGAGAAATTGAAAAGGGTGTTGCAATAATTATGAGAGAAGTCAAAAGGGATTGTGGGTTGGAAGAAGTCAATAAATGCAGAGGTTTTTTTTTTTTTTAAATCAAAAATTAGAAATTAGGATTAGGAGATTGTAGCTCCCACAGACATTGGGGTTAAAAACTCCATTTGCTTAATATATAACTAGCATATCACCGTGCTATGCACGGATTGTGTTTACAATTATCTATATATGTGAATTGCGATTTTTAAATGTCTTATTTATTTATTTTTTAAATGTCTTCTTTTTTTCCTTTTTTATATTATATTAAAGTTTAATATTTTGATAATAATCATGTGTTAGACTTTTCAAGGAATTAAATGTCTTTTTTTCTAATTATATTATATTAAAGTTTAATATTTTGATAATAATCATATGTGTTGGACTTTTCAAGAAATTTAGCATTAATTAAATTTTTTCAATCCACATGTCTTTCTACATGCTTGTATTTATTGATTTGGTCAAAATTCCCTGATCAGCATTTAAAATCCCCTCATACAAATAATTATAGATACAATCCGTGTATAGTTACTGCAGTACCCTTTTCAACTTCTCACATACACTATGGTTAGTGATAAGATTGTTAAATTATTTTTATAAAAATCTTAAAAAACATAATTTATATATTAAAAAAAATCTAAAACAAATATAAATATCTATAATTATCCCGTGCATAGCACGGGTGATAGGTTAGTTATCTATATATGTGAATTGCGATTTTTAAATGTCTTTTTTTTTTATTTTTAAATGTCTTCTTTTTTTCTTTTTTATATCATATTAAAGTTTAATATTTTGATAATAGTCATATGTATTAGACTTTTCAAGGAATTAAATGTCTTTTTTTTTTTATTATATTATATTAAAGTTTAATATTTTGATAATAATTATATGTGTTGGACTTTTTAAATTTTTTTTTATATTTGTTCTTAATGCATAAAGTGTTATTATGAGAGATAATAATCATATGTGTTGGGACTTTTCAAGGAATTAATATGTGCTGGATTTCAAAGAATTTTTTTTTATGCTTGTTCTTAATGCATTAAAGTGTTATTTAAGTTAATAAATGCTAAGGTTTTTTTTTTTTAAATAAAAAAATTAGGAATTTAGATTGGGAGATTGGAGCTCCCACAGGACTTGGGGTTAAAAACCCCATTTTGCTTAATATATAGTACTAGCCTATCACCCGTGCTATGCACGGGATAATTATAGATATTTTATATTTGTTTTAGATTTTTTTTTAATATATAAATTATGTTTTTTAAGATTTTTTATAAAAATAATTTAACAATTTTATCACTAGCCATAGTGTATGAGAGAAGTTGAAAAGGGTACTGCAGTAACTGTACATGGATTATATCTATAATTATTTGTATGATGGGATTTTTAATGTTAATTAGGGGATTTTGACCAAATCAATAAATGCAGGCATGTGGAAAGACATGTGGATTAAAAAAATTTAATAAATGCTGATCAGGACATTTTGACCAAATCATTAAAAGCTGAGATTTTTTTTTAAAAAAAAAAAAAAAAAAATTCAGATTGGGATATTGAAACTCTCACAGCCCTTGGGGTTAATAACTTTGTGTTTACAATTATCTATATATTTGAATTGTGATTGTTAAATATTTTTTTTAAATATCTTATTTTTTTCCTTTTTTATATTATATTAAGTTTATATTTTGATAATAATCATATGTGTTGGACTTTCATATAGCGACCCCGGTCTTTTTCCTTTAGATTGTTGTATCCAGACTTAAGTTCCGTGGAACCGGGCATTGTGTTTTGTTGTTGTTGTCCTTTAATTCTTTATTTTTGAGTTATGGGTTGAGTTGGGCAGGTTTGTTATAGGTTGGCTGTGTTAGAAACCAAGTGTTGCTGTCCAGATTTTTTGACCTTCGCTCGAGCGAGGAGTTGGTCGCTCGAGCGAGCTATTGTTTTTGTTCTTCGCTCGAGCCAGGGTTTGGTCGCTCGAGCGAGAGTCTGCGTCTAGTACTTAGACCTGAGAGATGTGTTTCTTGGCTCGAGCGAGCATTTTTTCGCTCGAGCGACGAGGTGTATGTTTTCGAGTTCTTCGCTCGAGCGAGCATTTCGTCGCTCGAGCGAGCTTCTGGGTTGCAGACCTGAAGCATCGAGTTTTTGGCTCGAGCGAGCTTTTCTTCGCTCAAGCGTGGATTTTTGTTGTCTGGTCGCTCGAGCGACCATGTCTTCGCTCGAGCGAGCCTGTTTAGTTTATATAGGCAGCAGCGGGTTTTAAAAACAGTTTTTCTTGATCTTTTTAGATTCCAAACCTAAGGTCCGACTTCTCTCTCTCCCTACTACACCTCTCTCCTAGTTTGATCTATTTAGAGTGCGCTCCTACCCTACTTCCTTCATTAAAAAGGTAGAGTGAGGCGAGGGCTTTCATTTAGTCTGAAAGTTGTTAGTTTCGGAGCACTTTGGTTTTTGGGCATCATCATCATCTTCTTCTTTTTGAGTTATCTTTTTGAGGTAGGGATTTCCTACTCCAATGTATATGTTTTTTCTAGTTTTTGGTAATTTAATATGTTGGGGGATTTTTGGTAATTTTGGGAAAAACCCTAGTTGTTGTGTTAAATTGAATTGTAAGTTTAATTTAAGGAAACTTGGGTATAATGGTTAAATTCACGAAATATGAGGAATTATTGATTAAATGGGGTAGTTGGTTGATTTAAAATCATATGCCAATTAAATTGTTGATTTAGTTATTTTCTTTTAGAGATAACTGTTTTGGGCTATCGGTGGGAGGATAGTCATGATTGTTGTAGACATTGCATGTGGATTAGGGATAACTAAACTAATCAATTGGCCATGTCGTTGTGTATAAAGATTGGAATAATACATTAAATTATGTATTGATTGTTTGTGTATATGACTTTGTGTTTATATGCATTACTTGTGTATGGGAGGAGATAGGGGATGTACTCCACGGTTTAGGGGAAGATAGGGGATGTACCTCTAAACCGGTTTGATTATAGGAAGATAGGGATGAACCCAGGGTTGCAGCTTATATGCGCGCCTATTGCAGAGATATAGCTCATATGCTTATCTATTGAAGTGTGATACAGCTCATATGCTTGTCCACTGAAGTGTTTGATTATTTGATTTGATATAGCACTAATATGTATATCATTATTTTTGTGAAGTACGGAAGTGGTTATGAGATATGATACAACACCAACATGTGTATCCATTAATTATAAGAAAGGTTTAACTTGAATTGTTATCATCCCGTTGAGTTATTTGGCCAGGCTCTGAGCCATATTTGTATAAATGAAATTGATAAGTGTCATAGACATTGGTGTCTTAAGATTGTATGTTGATATAACTGGTATAATCATGGTTAACCATCTATTGAATGCTAGGACTTTATTCAAAGCGTATATTTGGTTTAGTATTTCTTTACTGGGCTGTGGCTCACCCTATATGGGAACTTCATTTTCAGGTTCAGGTGGTTCACTACCTCCAAAGACTTAGCTTGTGAGGATTTGGGACTTGAAGATCTGTTTTATTTATTCTAGTTGTTTTTATTTGAATTATGTAAACATTCAAGCCCAGGGCTTTTTTGTTTTTGAGTTAGAACTCATGAAATTGTACCCAAGTGTTAGCTTGGCAAGATGTAAGCCCGTAGGGCATTTATTTTGATGTTTTATTTCGTAGTACTCTGATGATTTAAATAATGTAATGTATTTCTTTTAGTAATGCATGCCTTGTTTTATATTTAATGGGTTTAATTTTGAGGGCGTGACAACTTGGTATCAGAGCGTACCGGGTTTGAATACTTTGGGTACGTGGGAAGTGATTGGTATCACAATGGGTTCGTCTCGTTTGATAGAGACTTAGTGTAGTGTGATATGTTTGCATGATAACATGTTTATGTGATTATGTGGGTATGGAATGTAGTTTCGAGGATGTTGATTGGACCCTTGAGTTGCTAGTAGTCTTGTTGGAAAGGCAATTGATCACTGCTGCTTCCAACCGGAACTATGGTAACGCTTTGGGACCATTATCATCCAGGAATGAAATTCGTAGGTGCTTATGATTATGTGCTTACGTGGAATGAATTATTGTTGTCCAATGCAGTAGGACGCGAGTGTTTAGCTTCGGCACATTTATTAATGTGCTAACGCCTTTGTTTCTTGTATTAGGATGTCAGGGCGAGGAAGTTTTGATTTCCTCCTTCCGCTCGGGAAGAATTGAGGAAACAGTTTGTGGGGTTACGCAAGGTACTACACCTTTGGCACAGTTTGAAGCGTGGTTTGCTAACTTGTCAATGTTTGCTCCAGAGTTAGTGGAGACGGAGGAATTACGTTGTTCGGAGTTTGAGAGTAAGCTGTGTGATGACATCCATGTAAGGATTGCGGGTTCTTGGCATAGGAGTTATAGTGTGCTTGTTAAGGCTGCGACTCATGTGGAGGCAGCGGTACTAGCTATGGGGCAGAATAGGGAGAAGGCCATCTCGGCAACTCCTGTGATTCAGAGTGTTGGTAGGCCTTCTAAGAGACAGAAGGGTTTTAATCCGCAACAATTTCAGAGAGCTTGGTCTGGCTCCACTTTTCCAGTGTCTAGCCTAGATTCGGGTAAGGATGAACGAGAGGTTGTCACTTGTTTCAAATGTGGTCTGCTGGGCCACAAGGTTTCGGTTTGCCCACAGAGGAAGAGGGCTAGATTGGTAGTTCGACCAGTAGTAGCACCACCAGAATCTTTTGGCCAACCGGGTTCTGGGCCAATCAAATGCTCAGTGGGGAGGCAGTTGTTGGGGTCTTCATCAGCCCAGACTTTGAACCAGTCTTGTGCTCAGGCACCGCCTACTTGCTGGGTGTGTAATCAGCCAGGTCATATTCGACGTTTCTGTACTCAGCCAGGGGCTTCTTTAGGGGTTTTGCAACCCAGCCAGGCTCAGTTTCATTCGACTGGGCAGGAGCAGTATCGTTTTGGGGGACTAGCAGGCCAAATTTCGAGGGCCTCAGTAGAGTCGAGTTCCAAAGCCCCAGTTGGGGAAGTTTGTAGTTGTTCCAGGTGTGGTCAGAGGGGACACATCGGTAGTTCTTGCCCGTGGCTCGGGAACTCGTAGGTTATCTTATGTTTGGGGATGACCAACTTTGACGGTCCAGCAAGGGACAGTAGTGGTAGTAATATCGATGAGATGATTTTATTTTGACTAATCCGTTTTGTAATCAGTGGATTATTATTTTGTGATCATTGGGTTATGTTGTGTAACCAGTGTGTTTTAGGAATGTTGAAACATCTAAACCGTTTGGTTATATATATATATATATATGCTTTGTTTGTTAATTTCCCTGAATTGGGTGGATTGAAGCATGTTATAGCTCTAAAGCTTTATTAATGTAGTAAGTTGCTGTTAGACCATAAAATTTTTGGTATTAATGCATTTTTATGTGTGTGACTTGATTTGGGAAAGATGAGGGCTGAGGAGCCATGTTTTCAAAATTTGGGAACCCCGAGGGGTGCTTATCTTAGCCAGGGTAATATTGGGGCGAGAACTGTTTTATTTGCTGAGTGTGTAGAATTTTAGGGCTGTTACCCATTTAAAATTTTGTGCGTGGCCTAGATTTTGGTCTATTGACGGGTGAACTTGAGAGGATGTGAAGTGTGCGATTAATATGAGTTGTAGTATGTATTTAATATGGTGTCCTACGGGAGCATAACGCATAATTTTGTTAGGGTTGGACTTGTACCTTCATGGTAGGTAGCCTTGCTGAGATTACATGTGTACTGATAGGCCGTTTTGAGTGAGGGGATGTTAGCCCCTATATAAGGTAGTGGTTGTCGTATCGGGAGTGGTATGTTGTGAGTAGCTGGTACTATATCTCGGGCAGTAGTATAATGAGTATTGCTTAAGTTTTTTTCAGATTCCTTTATTTGGATCGAAGGTAATGGATTCGTACCTTAGCATTGGCTAGTGGTCTGGCACGGAGATTGGGTGTTTTGGTTGTACTCTCGAGGTGAGTGGCAGATAAGAGTCGAAATAAATGATAGACCCTATAGGTCGTTGGTGGATGAAGGTACTATGTTAGCTGGTGTGTTTGGTATGAACGGCTTCTTGGTAATGTTGAATGTCACGGTGTAGCAAACCCGATCAGTTAACTCAGTACGAGGGAAGGGGTAGGCAAATTTTGTTACTCCAAGTTCAGTCGAGGGGGTGAGTGAAATCTTTATATGAGGGAGTTTTACACAGGTGCGATGCATGATAGTGTGTGGTTGGTATGTTGTGTCTAATTGATGGATAGAAAGGAATCAGTTTTAGAAAATCCCAGAAAATTTCTTGGTGAGGTTTTGGTTTGGTTTCTGACTGACACCAAGAGGTTCGAGGTATTCTCGGATCATAAGAGTTTGAAATATCTGTTTACACAGAAAGACTTGAATTTGAGGCAGAGGAGGTGGATGGAGTTCATTGAGGATTATGACCTCGAGTTGCACTATCATCCGGGGAAGGCCAATGTTGTGGCCGATGCCCTTAGTAGGAAATCTGTTGGTGACTTAGCTAGTATAGCCATCCGGGAGTGGGAGATGTTGGGTGCAGTTGGGAAATTTGATTTGCATCTGGGCGAATCCGTAGAGGCTGCGGCCTTGTTTTCTGTGGTTGCACAGCCTACACTTGTGACTCGAGTGTTAGAGGCTCAGAGGGGTGATCTTGAGGTAGAATCTCTCTGAGAGAAGATTTCCAATGGGAAGGTTGAGAAGGGTTTGACGGTGTATCCCGACCTGTGTGTGAGATACCGAGACCGTCTGTTTGTGCCTGAGTCTTGCCGAGAGGAGGTACTCCGAGAGTTTCATCATTCACGCCTTGCGGTGCATCCGGGAGGTACTAAGATGTATCGGGATTTGGGTCGCCAGTTTTGGTGGCGGGATATGAAGAGAGATGTGGCAGCATTCGTGTCTAAGTGCCTTACTTGTCAGCAAGTGAAGGCCGAACATCAGAGGCCAGCGGGTTTGTTGCAACCCTTGCCTATTGCCGAGTGGAAGTGGGAGCATGTCACTATGGACTTCGTTGTGGGTCTTCCGAGGACTCAGCGGGGTAGTGACGCTATTTGGGTGGTTGTAGACCGGTTGACTAAGACGGCGCACTTCATTCCTATGCGCGTGAGAGATTCGGTAGATCACCTTGCCGACTTGTACATTCGGGACATAGTGAGGTTGCACGGGGTTCCAGTGACGATCGTCTCAGATAGAGATCCTCGTTTTACTGCTAGGTTGTGGCAGAGTTTGCAGAGTGCCTTAGGCACTAAGTTGACCTTTAGCATGGCTTATCATCCTCAGACTGACGGGCAGTCCGAGCGTACTATTCAGATCCTTGAGGATATGCTTCGGGGTTGTGTTCTCGACTTTAGTGGGTCGTGGGAGAGGCACTTGCCATTAGTGGAGTTTGCCTACAACAACAGTTTTCAGTCTAGTATCGGTATGGCACCGTTTGAGGCCTTGTATGGCCGACCGTGTAGATCTCCAGTTTGTTGGGCTGAGGTGGGTGATGCACCTCTATTGGGTCCGGAGTTGGTGAGGGAAACGACGGAGAAAGTTGAGCTTATCCGTAAGAGACTTGTTACAGCCCAGAGTCGTCAGAAATCTTATGCCGACCGTAGGAGGAGACCTTTAGAGTTTGAGGTGGGTGATCATGTCTTTCTGAAGATATCACCTAGACGGGGATTGATGAGGTTTGGGAAGAGCGGGAAGTTGTCCCCTCGGTTCATAGGTCCTTTTGAGATCCTTGACAGGATTGGCGAGGCTGCTTATCGTTTAGCTTTGCCACCGCAGTTGTCCGGAGTACATGACGTGTTTCATGTGAGTATGCTTCGGAAGTATGAGCCGGATCCATCGCATGTGTTAGATTGGACTGATTTAGTGGTTGAAGAGGATGTCTCATATGAGGAGAGACCGGTTCGGGTCTTAGATAGGCGGGATCAAGTTTTGCGAGGCAAAACCATCCCTTTGGTAAAGGTGCTGTGGAAACATCACGGGGTGGAAGAAGCCACTTGGGAACGTGAGTTGGAAGTCCGCGAGAAATATCCGGACATGTTTGTTGATTTGTAATCTTGTATTTAGATTTTGTAATATTGTTGAACTTAAGAGCTTTACTTATGTCTTAAGTTGGAAAACATTGAGAATGTTTTGGTTTAATATTAGTAGTTTGAAACTTGCTTCATAATGGAAGTGGAATGTCACATTTATAGATTGAATGTGTTACATATATCATGGAATTTAATATGATATGGAAATGGAAATCACGTATATTGAAATTGTTAATATTGAAAGGAAAAATACATAATATTGACGCAGGTTGTAATATATGTTATTGTATATGCATATTGTGAGATGCCTCTTGATAAGAGATGAGATGACCAGTATTGGGTCAAGTTGTTCATTATTATAATGTCATATTGATAGAATTTGAGAAAAACTTGTTTTCAAAAACTTATGCTTAATTTCGGGGACGAAATTCTTTTAAGGGGGGAGGTTATAGCGACCCCGGTCTTTTTCCTTTAGATTGTTGTATCCAGACTTAAGTTCCGTGGAACCGGGCATTGTGTTTTGTTGTTGTTGTCCTTTAATTCTTTATTTTTGAGTTATGGGTTGAGTTGGGCAGGTTTGTTACAGGTTGGCTGTGTTAGAAACCAAGTGTTGCTGTCCAGATTTTTGGACCTTCGCTCGAGCGAGGAGTTGGTCGCTCGAGCGAGCTATTGTTTTTGTTCTTCGCTCGAGCCAGGGTTTGGTCGCTCGAGCGAGAGTCTGCGTCTAGTACTTAGACCTGAGAGATGTGTTTCTTGGCTCGAGCGAGCATTTTTTCGCTCGAGCGAGCGAGGTGTATGTTTTCGAGTTCTTCGCTCGAGCGAGCATTTCGTCGCTCGAGCGAGCTTCTGGGTTGCAGACCTGAAGCATCGAGTTTTTGGCTCGAGCGAGCTTTTCTTCGCTCAAGCGTGGATTTTTGTGTCTGGTCGCTCGAGCGACCATGTCTTCGCTCGAGCGAGCCTGTTTAGTTTATATAGGCAGCAGCGGGTTTTAAACAGTTTTTCTTGATCTTTTTAGATTCCAAACCCTAAGGTCCGACTTCTCTCTCTCCCTACTCACCTTCTCTCCTAGGTTTGATCTATTTAGAGTGCGCTCCTACCCTACTTCCTTCATTAAAAAGGTAGAGTGAGGCGAGGGCTTTCATTTAGTCTGAAAAGTTGTTAGTTCGGAGCACTTTGGTTTTTGGGCATCATCATCATCTTCTTTTTGAGTTATCTTTTGAGGTAGGGATTTCCTACTCCAATGTATATGTTTTGTTCTAAGTTTTGGTAATTTAATATGTTGGGGGTATTTTGGTAATTTTGGGAAAAACCCTAGTTGTTGTGTTAAATTGAATTGTAAGTTTAATTTAAGGAAACTTGGGTATAATGGTTAAATTCACGAAATATGAGGAATTATTGATTAAATGGGGTAGTTGGTTGATTTAAATCATATGCCTATTAAATTGTTGATTTAGTTATTTTCTGTTTAGAGATAACTGTTTTGGGCTATCGGTGGAGGATAGTCATGATTGTTATAGACATTGCATGTGGATTAGGGATAACTGAAACTAATCAATTGGCCATGTCGTTGTGTATAAAGATTGGAATAATACATTAAATTTATGTATTGATTGTTTGTGTATATGACTTTGTGTTTATATGCATTACTTGTGTATGGGAGGAGATAGGGGATGTACTCCACGGTTTAGGGGAAGATAGGGGATGTACCTCTAAACCGGTTAATGATTATGGGAAGATAGGGGATGAACCCAGGGTTGCAGCTCATATGCGCGCCTATTGCAGAGATATAGCTCATATGCTTATCTATTGAAGTGTGATACAGCTCATATGCTTGTCCACTGAAGTGTTTGATTATTTGATTTGATATAGCACTAATATGTATATCATTATTTTTGTGAAGTACGGAAGTGGTTTATGAGATATTGATACAACACCAACATGTGTATCCATTAATTATAAGAAAGGTTTAACTTGAATTGTTATCCCCGTTGAGTTATTTGACCAGACTCTGAGCCATATTTGTATAAATGAAATTGATAAGTGTCATAGACATTGGTGTCTTAAGTTTGTATGTTGATATAACTGGTTATCATGGTTAACCATCTATTGAATGCTAGGACTTTATTCAAAGCGTATATTTGGTTTAGTATTTCTTTACTGGGCTGTGGCTCACCCTATATGGGAACTTCATTTTCAGGTTCAGGTGGTTCACTACCTCCAAAGACTTAGCTTGTGAGGATTTGGACTTGAAGATCTGTTTTATTTATTCTAGTTGTTTTTATTTGAAGTATGTAAACATTCAAGCCCAGGGCTTTATTTGTTTTGAGTTAGAACTCATGAAATTGTACCCAAGTGTTAGCTTGGCAAGATGTAAGCCCGTAGGGCATTTATTTTGATGTTTTATTTCGTAGTACTCTGATGATTTAAATAATGTAATGTATTTCTTTTAGTAATGCATGCCTTGTTTTATATTTAATGGGTTTAATTTTGAGGGCGTGACATTTCAAGAAATTAAATGTCTTTTTTTTATATATTATATTAAAGTTTAATATTTTGATAATAATCATATATGTTGGATTTTTTAAGAAATTTTTTTATGCTTGTTCTTAATATATTAAAGTGTTATTATGAGGGATAATAATCATATGTGTTGGGACTTTTCAAAGAATTCATATGTGTTGGATTTCAAAGAATTTTTTTTTATGGTTGTTCTTAATACATTAAAGTGTTATTATGATGGTAAAACTTGGGAGTTGGGAGAAGTTAATAAATGTTAAGATTTTTATTTTTTTAAAATCAAAAAATTAAAAATTTTAGATTGGGAGATTGGAGCTCCCACAAGATTTGGGGTTAAAAATCCCTTTTTACTTAATATATAGCATAGATATAAATAGATATATATTATATCTATACTATTATATAAAATTTATAATGAACTTGGCATGAATAGAATAATTAATGAAACATAAGTGCGAGACAAACGTAAATTTCACATTAAATAATTGTGTAAGTCTTATCTCTCCTATCATACCATTATGAGTAAACTGTGAAATTTAAATTGAGAGTCACATTTAGCTTTTTCAAATGTGCAACAATGTTGGCCAAACAAAGATAAAGGTTGGGTGAACTTTGAGAAAGAAAACAAACCCACATTAACAAGTCATCAATGGGACGGGTGAGGGCTTACTTATCCCACAATTATTGTGTTTAAATCTCATATTTTAATAGGTTTTTCGGCTTTCAACCAATTAACGGGTTAGTACGGGCTAAACTTATTTAAAAAACTAAAATCACGTCCCATCTAGGAACCCAAATCTTATGGGTCAAAATCAAACCGAATCAGACTACACATTTTTTATTACACCTATATTATTAAGTTTTACACTTTTTATTAACATATTTTTAATCTTTTCATTAGTTATTTTTCTTATTTACTTTCCAACATAATTCAAGTATTTTGATTTTATTTATTTTTATGTTTTTTTACCTTTTTACGTCTCATATAATAAAAAAATAATCAAGTAAAAAATAATACTGACAAGCGGAGGGAAAAAAGATGAAAAGCAAAAAATAAAAACTTTAAATATGAGAACAAAAAAAAAAAAAAATCAAACTGAACATTAGACCCAAAAAAAAAAAAAAAAAAAAATCAAACTAAATATCAGATAAAAATAAATAAATAAATAAATCAAACTAAACATTAGACTTACCCATTCAAAATCCTAAATCATCATTTATGAGTTGGAACGGGCTAAACACTCAAATGGGGTGTGACAACCCCTGAGACAGATTGGTCATATTAGATAATATCAAATTTTTTATCTGCAGACCATTTGGAACCCTGCCACATCGACAAAAATAGAAATTGGTCTTCACGAGTGCTTCAACACACACTACCAGAAATTAAAGTTTTAGAAACAAAATTTTTAATGACAAAAATAATTTGCCTGTAAAAATTATACTTTTAAGGACAAAATGAAGGAATTTTTTAAAAAATATATTTAATTTTAAAGACAAACCTATTTGGTAGCAAAGAGTTTAGTAACTTTTTACCAACAATTTTAATTGGTCCCCAACTAAGAAGCACAGGTGCGGGTACAAGTACGGTACGGGTACGAGTATGGGTACGCCGATACGGCAAAATCCCAAAAAAATAGGGTACGGGTACGGCTGCGGTACGCCGATATTTTTTTATTATTTTTTATTTTTTATAATTATGGTTAAAAGATCCAACCTACAAATTGAAGTTAAATATCAAAACTAAAAAGAGAACTATAAATAAAACTAAAAGACAAATATTAATAACTAATAATAATATTTATGATTATTACCATTTATGATTATTAGCATTTTCATCTCTAATATTTATTAGCATTTTCAGTATTAATAACTAAAGAAGAAACAAGAAAAAAAAATAATAAATAAAGATGAAGTAATTTTTTATTATTAATAACTAATAATAATATTTATGATTACCATTTATGATTATTAGCATTTTCATCTCTAATATTTATTATTAATATTTATTAGCATTTTCAGTATTAATAATAATAACTAAAGACGAAACAAGAAAAATAAATAAATAAATAAATATTCAGAGATATACGTATACCTCTGATCTCTGCGTCGAAGAGGAGATTAGGGCAAAACAGTGATGAGGAGGGTGATCTAATCTTTGCGTCGAAGTCGAAGTCGAAGCCGAGGGTCGAAGTCGATCTGTTTCGAAGTCACAGACGAGGGTGAGGGTTGAAGATGAGGGTGAGGGTCGAAGTCGATCACTGTTCGAAGTCACAGAAGAGGAAAATGAAGATGGTCGAAATCGCCTCTCTCTTTGCTTCGATGAGATGCAAAACAGTGATGAGATTAGGGCATTCGTATACGGTATACACATTTTTTCTTTTTCTTTTTTTAAAATTTTTCTTAATATTGCTCCGGTACCCCTCAATTTTTTAGAAAATTTGATTTCTGCCCCCGACGTACCCAAAACGTACCGAAGGCGTACCCATGCCGTACCCGAGCCGTACCCATGACGTACCCTATTGAGGCAGACGTACCGGACTGGTTTTTGCCGTACCCGGTATGCGTACCCGCACCCGGTAAGTACCCGGTGCGTGTACGACACTATTTTTGGAGTACCCGTGCTTCATAGGTCCCCAATAAACTAACTCATACATTATTTTATTTTATTTTCATTGTTTTGAACTTCAATAGTCAAGACGGAATTTCATTTCATTCTCCACACCACACCTGTCTGTCTGTCTCGATTAATCGATCGATCGAATCCTTAAATCTCGATCGATCGTATCGATTTTATCTTAGCTTGATTCTTCGAAGCAGAAAGATCTAGAATATACTTGAATCGCCATTGAAGAGAGATAGGTCGATTTTAAGGTAAAATATTTGTATCCATAAGCTCATGAATGTTTACAGGAACACATTCTACAATGTGCTTAACTATGTTTATGTTATTGTTATGGTTTTGCTTTGTCAAATTCCTTACAAACTGTTCGTCTCTCTTTCTGTGTGTTTTGTTTTGTGTTTTTCTCTTGTGATTGTGGCTATTGAGTTGGATTTGGTTCCATTCTCTAGCATTTGATCTACTTCCCAATTTTACCTGAATATTCAGAATGATTGAGTAATTGATATTTGTTTCATTCAATAAATCTGATGAATCTTAGGATACTAATATGATTGGATTTAAAGCAATATCTTACTATATCATAATTTATTTATTTATTTTTTTATAGATTGTTAATCTGTGGTACAATGCTGAAAAGACTATTAGGATCAACTCATTACTAAAACTGCTTGATTATTATATGCATATAAGTTGTTTGATGAAATGCTTATATGAGTTGTCCTTTTGGAGCTAGTTATTGGCCCTGTTTGGTAGAGCTGTGGGAAAGTGCTTATAGCTTATGCCTAAACAGCTTATAGCTTATAACTTTCAGCTTAAGCTGATTTCCAGCTTATTCTTAAAGCATCTCCTGCCCCACTCAAAGAATAAGCTGATTTCTGACTTCCAAAAAGCTATAAGCTAAACCAAACACATCAAAATAACTTAAATTAAGCTGAAAGCTGAAATAAGCTGTAATTAAGCTCTGCCAAACAGGCACATTACATGGTCTCTGAAAGATCATATTAGGTCATTTGGCACTAGTCATGGCTCTTTTCCTAATCGTTTTGATGGGTATGAGATGCGTGGTGATGATTGTAGCTCGACTTTTTTGTACCCCCTTTCGGAAGTTCGAAATAAGCCCTACAGTTCGGACTCCCACGGTTCTGAATCAAATCTCACAAGTGTAATGTGAAATTAATAAACACCAAAGAGACCAAATCCGGCAAATTTTTTGAAAATCGATTTTGAATCAAATTGCCAAAAATGGACTGCTTTGCCAGATACAGAGTCGCCACCTAAATATTTTTGAAAAATTTAGGAAATTCATGACTCATGCCAAAGGCCACGTGTCCGTCATCACCGAGATTGTCTCGGCTTGGGAACTTAGGTACGAGAGGGGAAGGTCATGAATGCATTTGAGCACCCCCACTCGCCCGATCAAGGATCGGCCTCTACTAATCATGATATGAAGCTTATCTACATTATATGCTCTTGTTCCAATTTATTAGGCTAGCATTATTATGTGATGCACACACACACACAAGTATAGACTAACTTGCAATAATTGGAACACTTCGAGTCAAGTTTATTTGCAAAATTGTTTTGAAATATGTACCACTTGAAAAAGTGATCGCATATGAACTTTACTCAAATTATTCCAAGCCAATCAATATGCCTTCATCCACAGGCATATAAGCAGTTATAACATTTAAGCATTTAGCCTTATGGCTAAACATGGCAAAAATCTCTGTCATGACCCGAACCCGCCCCCATGGATTAAGGACATAACCGGCCAGTAATCCTGAGATTACCTACGGCCTCAAATCAAAACATGTATAACTCATCAGAGTAAAGGGGCCAAACGGAAGCAAAATTTAAAACTTTGTCCATAAAGTTGTGCTTACATGGCGTATCATAACAAACCATACATACACGTATTAATAACTCACATCAAAATATGTACTCATACAAAGCTCTGTACATACAGGATCTATCAAGTCTAGGTCAGCCAATCAAAACTATATATATACAACATGAACCAAAGTCCTCGCCAACATGACAAAATAAAATAAGATAGCAAAAGGGCGAGGACGAGTCTCGTGCGTGAGACGTAAGGGCTGACTCTTTAAAACCTTGATTGTTCCACACAGACTTCACTGAGGCTGGGTTTGGACCTCTCTTGTCTCACCTACAAACACATGAATGAGCGTGAGCGAAAGCCCAGTGAATAATATCAAATAAAGAAAACACATTGGAACAATATACATCAGACGGCCATAGGCCCAATTCATATTTCTATCTAATACATATATATATATATATGTAGGTCAAGTAACTGCGGTCCCAAACACATCGGACGGCCTCGGGCCCAATCTATCCATGTTACACTGGCCTTTGGCCCATTTACTTTCATTCATGTCAAATTGGCTTTTGGCCCATTTATCTTTCATGTCAGACTGGCCTTTGGCCCATTCATACTTTCATGTCAAACTGGCCTTTGGCCCATGCATACTTTCATGTCAAAATGGCCTTTGGCCCATTCGTTTTATCATCCAGATCATACTGGCCTCTGGCCCATTCATTCATTCATTCATTCATGTCAAACTGGCCTCTGGCCCATTTATTTGGCATAGCAAACATTTGTACACCATTCAAATAAACAGACTTATGAGGCTTACATAGAAGTAAACAATTGGACAAATAACATACTTCAGATATCTTTAATAAGATATTACTCACAGTGATTGGCTGGATGATTTGCCTTGGAGCTCGACCCTACACATTCCATGAACACAATGGGTCACAAATAATTCATTCTGTTCTTAATTCACATATTCCCTTTAGGCTTTATTCTTATCCTTTTAACTCATTTATAATGCTCAATGCATGCTTAAGAGTGTTTAGAAGTGAAAGAGAACGGAAAACGAAACACATAATGCATTTTCAAAATTTCAGAAACAGGGGTCCCCGCTCGAGCGGACCCAATAGGTCTGCAAAAGTTCTGGTTACATCAATTTTACGCTCGAGTGTGAACTCGGGCGCTCGAGCGGAAGGTCGAGCGTAAACTTCCCCGCTCGAGCGGACATCATGTCTGCAAAATATGCTGGGAGCTCGTATTTCCCGCTCGAGCGGCAGTTCCCCCGCTCGAGCGGACATGCCAAAATCTGGGTTTTTCCAACAACCCTTTGAACTTCAAACTTGACATTCAAACTCATGTTTCTTGCATATGATGACTCAAATTTCACATATATATATACTAGCATGGTACAAACACCAAATTACAACATTATGAAGCTCAATTCCATGAATCAATTAGATGCATGCCTCAAATTATCCCAAACTCATCACCAACACACTAAATTCAAACATTCAAGACTCACACCTCCATGATTTGCACTTGCATGTGGGAGATACTCATTATTCTGCACTTAATTGGTGAAGAGATGATCAAATTCATGGACTTCAATCAAAATTCAACATGGATTGCATACTTTATGCTCAAACATGGAAATTCATAGCAATTTCTTACATGCATGCACCTATTGACTTCAAATTCATCAAATACAACACAATCCTTGTTCTTAATCACTATTCAACTTTGAATTCTCAAAATTACAATGTTAAACTCATGAATTCATAACCAATTGCTTACCTAGAAGCCCAATCTTCCCAATCTATGTTTAATTCTTGAGTTTAACTTCAAGATTCCAAGCCTCTTGACCAAACCTTAGATTGTCTCCCCCCTCTCTCTCTAATTTCGGGTCTCTCACTCCTAGAGAGTTAAAATCAGCCAAATAGAAGCTAAAGAGGAGAATTGAGTGTAGTGCTCCACTTATATATAAGTCCCATTAATCATAATTATCAACATTAAACAATTTGGGCATTATACCATTAATTTAATCTAATTAATTTGATCCGAATCAATTTTCAATTAAATTTCACCGTAGGCTCTAAAAATTATGTCAATCACAATGGTGTAATCAATTTCGGGTTTTGTGGCCGATAAGGCCTTCAATTTAAATTTCAAAGCAGATAATCAAACAGATATTCCTACGGTGAACAGATAGAAATTCAAAACCACATATTTTCACATAAATGGTACACAAAATCATATCAAACACATAATCACATTCATAATAAGGACCAATTAGCATAATACGAAATAGGGCTATCACAGTCTTCCCCCTTTTAGGAAGTTTGGTCCTCCAAACTTATTTTACCTTCATCGAGAAACAAATGTGGATAGCGTAGTCGCATTTCCTCCTCTTTTTTCCCATGTAGCATCCGACCCATAGTGTTCTTTCCATTCCACTTTCACCATTGGGATGGACTTGCTTCTCAATTGTTTCACTTGTCGGTCAACGATTCGTTCCGACCATTCAGCGTATTCCATATTTTCATCAAGAGCTACTCGGTGGTAATCAATCACATGAAACGGGTCTCGAAGATAACCCCTCAACATCGACACATGAAACACATTATGGATTTGCTCGAATCCCGGTGGCAAAGCAATTCTATAGGCAACTGGACTAAGCCTTTCCAGAATTTGAAACGGCCCAATGTAACGGGGCGATAGCTTGCCATTCTTTCCAAACCTGACTTGGCCTTTCATTGGAGACACACGGATAAACACATGGTCACCAACCTCATACTCGAGAGGTCTTCTCCGAACATCTGCATAATTCTTTTGTCGGTCTTGAGCTATTTTGAGCCTTTGTTGAATAGTTTTAATCTTCTCGGAAGTGTCTTGCACAATTTTAGGCCCAAGTAAAGCCCTATCCCCGACCTTTGTCCAACAAATTGGTGACCTACACCTTCTACCATATAAAGCCTCGTATGGTGCCATGCCGATGGTGAAGTAGAAGCTGTTATTGTATGCAAACTCTGCAAGTGACAAATATCCTTCCCAACTCCCCTGAAAATCTAAGGCACACATTCTCAGCATATCTTCTAATGTCTGTATGGTCCGTTCTGATTGCCCATCTGTCTGTGGGTGGAATGCAGTACTAAATCTTAGTTCTGTTCCCATAGCTTCCTGCAGACTCTTCCACAATCTAGATACAAACTTCGGATCTCTATCCGACACAATGGATACCGGAACTCCCTGTAAATGGACAATCTCATCAACATATATTGTAGCCAGTCTATAAGCATTAAATGTAGTTCTAATAGGTAGAAAATGTGCAGACTTGGTCAGTCTATCAACTACAACCCAAATAGAGTCCATACCTCGAGATGTCCGAGGTAGGCCAACAACGAAATCCATAGTCACATGCTCCCACTTCCATTTAGGAATAGAGAGAGGTTGAAGTAGACCGCCCGGTTTCTGATGTTCAGCTTTAACTTGTTGACATTGAAGACACTTGGACACATATTCTGCAATTTCTTTCTTCATCTTAGGCTACCAATAGCTTTGTTTCAGATCCCGATACATTTTATTGTTACCCGGATGCATAGCAAACACTGATTTGTGGGCTTCATCTAAAACCCTTTTCTTTAGTTTCGAAATATCTGGAATACACATTTGGTCCCGAAATCTCAACACTTCATTTTCAATGCTAAACTCTGCTTTCGGACTTGTCTCAAATTCATCAATCACTTTCTTGAGGAGTTCATCCTCTTTCTGTTTCTGTTTAATTTCATCAATAATTGCCGGTTCGGCTGAAATAGTGGCTATCAATCCGCCCTGTTCACACATTACTACTTCAATTTTAGACTTCTCAAAATCTTGCAAGATCTCTTTCTGTTCAGTAAGCAAACAAGCCATACTCCCTGTTGATTTTCTGCTCAAGGCGTCAGCAACTGTATTAGCTTTCCCAGGGTGATACTGAATCTCAAGATCATAGTCTTTTATCAATTCGAGCCATCTCCTCTGTCACATGTTTAACTCCTTCTGTGTAAAGAAGTATTTCAAACTCTTGTGATCCGTGTAGACTTCACACTTTGCCCCATACAAATAATGCCGCCAGATTTTCAAAGCAAAGACAACTGCGGCCAATTCTAAATCATGCGTTGGGTAGTTCTTCTCGTATGGTCTCAACTGTCGGGAGGCGTAAGCAATAACCTTTCCGCTCTGCATTAATACACAGCCCAAACTTTTATAAGACGCATCACTGAAAATTACAAAATTTTCCGTACCTGTGAGCAATGTCAATACTGTTGCAGTGGTCAGTCTTGTTTTCAGTTCATGAAAGACAGATTCTCTTTCATTGTTCCATTCAAATGGTTGCCCTTTGCGTGTTAGTTGGGTAAGAGGCACTGCTATTTTTGAAAAGTCTTTCATAAATCTCCTGTAGTACCCAACTAAGCCCATGAAACTGCGGACTTCGGTCACATTTGTCGATGTAGGCCAATTCACAATTGCTTCTATTTTCTGTGGGTCCACTGAAATTCCCTCCTTGTTGATCACATGCCCTAAGAAAACAACTTCATCCAACCAAACTCACATTTCTTTAGTTTAGCAAACAATTTCTTCTCTCTAAGTATTTGCAGGACAGTTCTCAAATGATGTTCGTGTTCAAGTTTATTCTTGGAGTATATCAGAATGTCATCAATAAAAACCACAACGAATTCGTCAAGGTAGGTCTTAAAAATACGGTTCATTAGGTCCATAAATGCTGCAGGTGCATTAGTCACTCCAAATGGCATAACAAGAAATTCAAAATGACCATACCTTGTGTAGACGCGCCCGTCGTGGGGCCTCACGTGCTGCAGTTCGGACTCGATTTGTGTCGGTTCTTAATCTGAACCAAAGAGTCCAAATCCGGCAAATCGTTTTGAGAAAAACAGATTTTTAGAAAAGAAGTGCCAAACATGGACTGCTTTGCCAGATACAGAGTCGTCACCTAAATATTTTTTTAATGGGGGAATTTAGGAAACCCTGACTCGTTTGCCTAAGGCCACGTGTCCGTCATCACCAAAGTTGCCTCGGCTCGGAAACTTGGGTACGATTGGGGAAGGTCAGCTATGAGCACCCCCACTTGCCCGATCAAAGATCGGCCTCTACTAACCATGATATCTTGTTTTAAAAACGTTATGTGCTCTTAAACCGGTTATTAGCCTAGAATTACTATGTGATGCGCACAGCAAAACAAGTATAGACTAAATTGCCTAAGTCGGAACAAAGCATCGCATTTCCGTTTGTTTGGAAAATGGTTTGAATTTTGCTACTCGCGAGTAGGCTAAAATACAGATTTCGATGAATTATCCCAATTCAAACAATCCAACCTTCACCCACAGGCATTCATGCAGTTATATCACATAAGCATATAGCCTCATGGTAAGCATGCTATCATGTTAACATTCACACTCATGCGAGATGCTAAAGCATAAATACTTACATCGTACTCTGTGCCAAAATAGTGAACTAGTTAGTAATCATATGCATGATCCTAATTCATGTTAAGGTGGCTAATGTATCGCATACAAAATGTCACTAGAATAGGCTTGGCTAATCTATGAATGGCATGTGAGGTGCGACAGATAACATGTATTCAAGTTTGATTTGAAATACTATACAGTTAGCATGATGCGCCGAGCCCAGATGCACGCAATACTGATGAATGATGCACGCATGCATAGCATAAAGATGCTAAATTAAATATGCCCTAGTACTAACCATCAACGCAGGTACGTAAACAGGAGAAAGAGATGGGGGTTGGAAGACATGCACATATGTACCCACACTTATTACAAATTTGCTCTCGCTCGGAGGGACCGAAAGAATAATACAATTTAACTAACTATCAAGCTAATTAAATATTACAGACAATTAACTAGTTAAGCAAATTAACTAAGCTAATTAAGCAGTAAAAGCAGCCTCGGGAAGAGGACCCAATGCATGCGCGCTCGGTTCCGCTCGGAAACCCACCACCATGCACAAGTTTGCCTCTGTTTCCCCTACTCTGCTCCTCTGAAAATTGAATAACTCCCAAGGTATGCTCCATGGACACTGCGGATCACCACCGACCAAGTGGAAACCCCACCGACCATGTCCGGATGGTCATCGACCATTTGTTGAGCTCTCGGCCATCAATAATTGGTCGGTCGGCACTCCATGTAGTCGACCGACCAAGTCTTCCTGCAGAACCTGTTTTGACAGCAGCATAGGACAAAACAAGGCATGGCAATGTATTTCAAGCAAATGTGTGCACCAACACATCCCTTATCATGTTTGTGACTCAAAGGGGTATGTTCCTTGATTCTCGGACCACCAATCGCGCATTTCAATGTGTGATGGCCCAAGGAACCAAGTTGTGCATTTTGATTTCAAATGAAATGCAATGCATAGAAACATACCAAGGGGCTTTCAACCTCTATCATGACTTGATCAAGAGGTGAAAGATGCATGCAATTATATGCAACCTAGACATGTGAGCTAAGTGTGCAACATGAGATGCAGACAAGTAAGCATGCAATAGGCACACAACCTAAGCAAATAAGTATGCAAGACATGGAACAACTATGCGAGCTAATCAAGCGTGCAATGTGCAACTTAACCATGCAAGCATGCGAGGTGCAACATGGACAACATGTTAGGCAACTTAGCCAAGAGAATGCGTGCCAAATACAAAGCGATTGAAGCATGCAACACATGCAATAGGCTAAGTATATGACAACACACAAGGTGAGCATGCGACAACATGCAAACAATGGACTTATACCAATTTGGGCAGCCCTATACTAGGCCCAAAACAGTGGCCAACATGCTAAGGAATGAGAGGCAAAACACACACAAACATGCACATGTTAAGGCCTAAACACTTAAGCATATGGAGACAACTTTTAAGCACACTTAAAAGAGGATAACATGGACATATGGCATACATTATAAGCTCTGAAATCATGTTATAAAATGATGCCAAATCAATCTAAACAAGGAAATCAAAGTCCAAGGTCTAAGGCTCACCAAAGGGGTATTGAACTACCCTTATCAGAGTTTTAGCATGTTAAAACAAAGCCAAAAACACAATGACATGGCATCCTAGAGGCCTAAACATGATGCCATACATGAAGGCACAAACATGGAGCATGGAACACCAACCCTTTAAGGCCTTAAAGGAACACCAAATGCAAGCATACAAACACACCACAAGGACTGAAATGGCATGGCAAGTGGTTCCAAACCACTGAAACAAAGCAAGGATGGCATGCTAGAAGGGTCAATGCTTAGGGCATACAAGGGGGATTACATGGTAGCTATACAAAGCAAAGCATGGATGACCCAAATGACCCAAAATAGACCTTTAGCATGCTAACACACGCATAAAAGCTTCACAAAGCTAGGCCTAAATCATGCTAGAACAAGGCTCAAAGCACAAAGCATGTTAAGGCTAAAACATGGCATTACAAGACAAGTATGCAAGGCAAGCATGGTGTGTCTAAACCAAGTAAAAATAGTGCTATATCATAAAAAAATAAGCATAAATAACACTTAAGACATGGCCAATATGAACTTAAAAATGATGCTTACACATGAGGCTTAAGATGGCAAGTTTGAAGACAACAAGGAGAGGGGATGGCCCTCTCCTTCTTAGGACCTTAAACCACCATCCTCACCACTGAAATCCCTCAAGATTTCAGTGGTGAGGAAGCCCAAACAAGGTGGTCCTGAAGCTCACCAAAATAGCACAAAAATGGGGCCAAACAAGCCCTAAGAGGGGTCCAACAACCTCAAACAACAAAGTGACCTTAAACAACTATTTAAAGCACTGAAAAACAAGACTTTTATTAGTTATATACAAAGTCTAAAAATAGTTGCAAGATAGGTTAAAAAGCTATGCAAAAATGGGGAAAAAGGGGTAAGATTGTTACCCTTGTAGACCTCCTTCACAAACAATGCTCCAGCTGGTTCTTTAAGCTCAAAACCAGTCAAGAACTTCAAGAACAGCTCCCTAGCACCTCAGTAGCCAAGGTAAGGTGTAATGGTGGGTGTTTGTGTGCAATAATAAGACCAAACACACACTTATACACAAAAGAGAGAGAAAATATAGAGATGGGGGATATGCAAACCCTAACCCTAATATCAGAGCCCTCTGGAAAAATGTTGTAACCCTAATGGAGGGAGAAGAGGCTCCCTCTTATAGAGATTCACTCTTGCAAAGCTTCCAAAACAAGCTAAGCAAGAGTGAAATCCCTCCATACACGTGTATGGAGGGGAGTAAAGTGCATGCCAGCTAGCATAACTGGCATAAAAAATATCTGCAAAAGTAGATGCACAGTGGTTGGCCAGCCAAAAATGCCAAATTGACCAAAACAATGGTCGGCCGGCCACAAATAGTGCCGGCCGGCCATAACCAATGGCCGGTGGCAACAAAACATGGCCGGTGGCCTCAAGCCATGGCCGGTGGGGTGTGGGGATGGCCAACAAGCCATTTCCTGCCCTCCAAAGCAAAAACACAAGTGTTTGGTGCAAGACCAGACACAAAACAGTCGAGTTGAGAGATCCTGAGGCAAGGCGCGTAGCCGAGACCTCCGGGAACTCAAGACGAACACAAACAAGGATGATCATCGAGTGTTCAAACGGTGACGTCCAAGTCTTGAGGACGGTAAAAAATGCGGTGTCTACACCTTGTTCTGAATGCGGTTTTCTCAACATCTTCAGCCTTTACTTTCAACTGGTGATACCCGGACCTCAAATCAATTTTGGAGAATACTTGTGATCCCTGCAACTGGTCAAACAGGTCATCAATACGGGGTAAGGAATATTTATTCTTTATTGTTACCTTGTTCAGTTCTCGATAATCAATACACAAACGTAGGGTTCCATCTTTCTTTTTCACAAACAACACAGGTGCACCCCATGGCGAAGTGCTAGGTCAGATAAACCCTTTGTTAAGCAGGTCTTGCAACTATTCTTTCAACTCTTTCATTTCAGCAGTAGCCATTCTGTAAGGAGTTTTAGAAATAGGCTGGGTGCCTGGTATAGTCTCAATTGTAAACTCTATCTCCCTGTCTACCAATTCTCCTAGTAATTCATTTGGAAATACATCTGGAAATTCTCTAACAATAGGAATATTATTCAATTCAACATCTACAGATTGTTCAGACAGCACATAACACAAATAACCCTGGCACCCTTTCCTGATCAGTTTACATGCCTTCATTGCAGATATTAAATAAGGTGGAAGTACTACCCCGTTACCCACAAATACGATTTCTTCCTGTTCTGGTGGTCTAAACACAACCCGTTTTGTTACACAGTCTATGGTGGCACAATATTTAGTTAACCAATCCATGTCCAGAATTATATCAAAGTGCCTAAAGTTCAAGGGTAACAAATCCACATATAGAATGGCATTCCCAACACGCATGTCACAAAAACGATATACAGATTCACATAATACAGATTCCCCGGATGGAGCAGATACACATAGCAGATATGGCAATAATTCTAGAGGCCTACTCAATCTAGATGCAAATGCATATGTTACGAAAGAGTGTGTTGATCCGGAGTCAATTAACACAAACACATCTTGATTACATACAAAAATAGTACTTGAGACAACTGCGTTGGCATTCCGTGTATCGCCTGGAACAAGCGCAAAAACTCTCCCTTGCCTCACAGTATCCCTGGTGGTAGTAGATCTCATAGTATTTCCCGGCTTTGGGATCGATGCAGTGGAACTAGCAGCTATCTTCCCACTACTCTGATTACAATCTCTGGCCATGTGCCCTTGTTTACCACATTTAAAACAGGCTCCCGACACACGGTAACAAACCCCACGGTGTCTTTTGCTACAAATGTTGCACATGAGAGATGTATCTCGAGAAGAATTCGAAGTACTTGAGGAGCCCGTGTTTTGCTTTTTTGAAAATTTCTTCTTTGAAAAGAAGCCTTGCCTTTTGTTGCCTTTCCAGTCAATTGTTGGTTTAGTTTGTCTAGCTATATTAGCTTCTGATATTATGGCCCGGTCTAGTACCCCAATGTAGGTTTCCAATTTCAAGACATTCACTCTTTCTAGAATGTCGCTTCGGAGCCCACCTTCAAAGTGCCTTGCTTTCTTATAATCAATATCAATCACATGTGGTGCAAACCTGGCCAATTCAGTGAATTTGGCGTCATACTCAGCCACTGTCATGCTGTCTTGCTTTAGTTCCATGAACTCTGACACTTTCCTATCCCGAACACATTGCGGGTAGTACTTATCATAAAAAATCTCCAAAAATTTCGCCCAGTCGACATCTTTATGATTTTCAAGCATTAACATCCACCATCTTTTTGCTTCGTCTTCCAGCATAAAAGTGGCTAGAAGCACCTTTTGTGTCTCCGAACACGGGAATACTTCAAACAGCTTTTCGATGCCGAGAACCCATGCTTCGGCTTTCAACGGATCTAATCCCCCGTGGAACTGTAGTGGTTTCATTTTCTTAAACTCTTTGGTGAGAGCTATTATCCGATCATCATTTTGATTATCTGGCACGGGTGGTGCCAGAGGTGGAGGTGGAGGATGTGGTTGCTGCCACTGTTGTTGCCACTCTTGTTGTTGCCTCAATGTTTCTGCCATTTCCTGAATCAATCTCTCCATTCTATCCATTCTGGCAGTAGAGGGCTCCTCTATCTCATCACCTCTTGTTCTCACCATCTGATTAAACTTGCATTATACTTCATACAAAAGATTCACAAGTATACATATACTAGAGAGCATACATATTCAAATAATTTGCAATGCAAGCAAATCACAAACTTATAGCACATAATTGTTCATATCAAAATATTGAAGCATATTCTTGATACTTCCAAATTCATACTCATCACATGAATGCATCCTAGATCTTTTCTAGACGCTTATCGCTCTTTTGAACAAGTGTGTGAGTTATTAACTCGTGCTCTGATACCACTCTGTCATGACCCGAACCCGCCCCCATGGATTAAGGACATAACTGGCCAGTAATCCTGAGATTACCTGCGGCCTCAAATCAAAACATGTATAACTCATCAGAGCAAAGGGGCCAAATGGAAGCAAAATTTAAAACTTTGTCCATAGAGCTGTGCTTACATGGCACATCATAACAAACCATACATACACGTATTAATAACTCACATCAAAATATGTACTCATACAAAGCTCTGTACATACAGGATCTATCAAGTCTAGGTCAGCCAATCAAAACTATATATATATACAACATGAACCAAAGTCCTCGCCAACATGACAAAATAAAATAAGATAGCAAAAGGGCGAGGACGAGTCTCGTGCGTGAGACGTAAGGGCTGACTCTTCAAAACCTTGGTTGTTCCACACAGACTTCACTGAGGCTGGGTTTGGACCTCTCTTGGTTCACCTACAAACACATGAATGAGTGTGAGCGAAAGCCCAATGAATAATATCAAATAAAGAAAATACATTGGAATAATATACATCAGACGACCATGGGCCCAATTCATATTTCTATCTAATACATACATACATATATATATATATATATGTAGGTCAAGTAACTGCGGTCCCAAACACATCGGACGGCCTCGGGCCCAATCTATTCATGTCAAACTAGCCTTTGGCCCATTTACTTTCATTCATGTCAAACTGGCCTTTGGCCCATTTATCTTTTATGTCAGACTGGCCTCTGGCCCATTCATACTTTCATGTCAAACTGGCCTTTGGCCCATGCATACTTTCATGTCAAACTGGCCTTTGGCCTATTCATACTTTCATGTCAAACTGGCCTTTGGCCCATGCATACTTTCATGTCAAACTGGCCTTTGGCCCATTCGTTTTATCATCCAGATCATACTGGCCTCTGGCCCATTCATTCATTCATGTCAAACTGGCCTCTGGCCCATTTATTTGGCATAGCAAACATTTGTACACCATTCAGATAAACAGACTTATGAGGCTTACATAGAAGTAAACAATTGGACAAATAATATACTTCAGATATCTTTAATAAGATATTACTCATAGTGATCGGCTGGATGATTTGCCCTACAGCTCGACCCTACACATTCCATGAACACAAGGGGTCACAAACAATTCATTCCGTTCTTAATTCACATATTCCCCTTTAGGCTTTATTCTTATCCTTTTAACTCATTTATAATGCTCAATGCATGCTTAAGAGTGTTTAGAAGTGAAAGAGAACGGAAAACGAAACACATAATGCATTTTCAAAATTTCAGAAATAGGGGTCCCTGCTCGAGCGTGGACTTCCCCGCTCGAGCGAACCCAATAGGTCTGCAAAAGTTCTGGTTAAATCAATTTCACGCTCGAGCGTGAACTCGGGCGCTTGAGCGGAAGGTCATCCTACATAGCTCCCTGCTCGAGCGTAAACTTCCCCGCTCGAGTAGACATCATGTCTGCAAAATATGCTGGGAGCTCGTATTTCCCACTCGAGCGGCAGTTCCCTGGCTCGAGCGGACATGCCAAAATCTGGGTTTTTCCAACAACCCTTTGAACTTCAAACTTGACATTCAAACTCATGTTTCTTGCATATGATGACTCAAATTTCACATATACATATACTAGCATGGTACAAACACCAAATTATAACATTATGAAGCTCAATTCCATGAATCAATTACATGCATGCCTCAAATTATCCCAAACTCATCACCAACACACTAAATTCAAACATTCAAGACTCACACCTCCATGATTTGCACTTGCATGTGGGAGATACTCATTATTCTCAACTTAATTGGTGAAGAGATGATCAAATTCATGGACTTCAATCAAAATTCAACATGGATTGCATACTTTATGCTCAAACATGGAAATTCATAGCAATTTCTTACATGTATGCACCTATGGACTTCAAATTCATCAAATACAACACAATCCTTGTTCTTAATCACCATTCAACTTTGAATTCTCAAAATTACAATATTAAACTCATGAATTCATAACCAATTGCGTACCTAGAAGCCCAATATTCCCAATCTATGGTTAATTCTTGAGTTTAACTTCAAGATTCCAAGCCTCTTGACCAAACCTTAGATTGTCTCCCCCCTCTCTCTCTAATTTCGGGTCTCTCACTCCTAGAGAGTTAAAATCAGCCAAATAGAATTTAAAGAGGAGAATTGAGTGTAGTGCTCCACTTATATATAAGTCCCATTAATCATAATTACCAACATTAAACAATTTGGGCACTACACCATTAATTTAATCTAATTAATTTGATCCGAATCAATTTTCAATTGAATTTCACCGTAGGCTCTAAAAATTATGCCAATCACAATGGCGTAATCAATTTCGGGTTTTGTGGCTGATAAGGCCTTCAATTTAAATTCCAAAGCAGATAATCAAACAGATATTCCTATGGTGAACAGATAGAAATTTAAAACCACATATTTTCATATAAATGGTACACAAAATCATATCAAACACATAATCACATTCATAATAAAGACCAATTAGCATAATACGGAACAGGGCTATCACAATCTCACTCATGCAATCATGCTAAAGCGAGTAAAGACTCACCTAGCACTCCAAGCCAAAAGAAAAATGAGTTAGAAAAATGCATGATTCCTAACTATGCAAGATGACTAATGCAACACATGCGATATGCGACTAATAGGCTCGGCTACTAATATAGGATATGAATCAATTAAATAGCATGTGGTTTAAGCACATATTCAAAGAAGTATAAGCGATAACAATGTAGTTAGAATGATGCGCTGAGCCTCGGTGCATGCAATACAAATGGATGCAAACATGGAGAATGCTAATTGAAACGTGATGTCCCTAAACTAACCATTATAAGCAGTTAAATAAAAAGGAGAAAGACGTGGAGTTGAAAGACATACACATTATTACAACATTGTGCTCTCACGGAGGAGAGTCCGAATGAATGAACTAGCTAACTAGTCAACTAATTAAAGCTAAAGCTAATAAAGCTAACTATTACAAACCGAAATGAATAAACTAGCTAAGCTACTTAACTCATTATTACAACACTTAAATTAACTAACTAATTAAATAAGTACAACGCAAGTGCAATTAAAATAAGTAATTAAACTAAACAACTAACTACTACGCCTTAGGAAATGAGGGATGTGCATGTGCATGCTCGGTTTCCACCCGAAAAGACCATCGTTTTGCTTCTGAATGCTTCTGTTTGCGCAGTTGAACACCAACACTGTTGCCCACTTCTAGAATAACTCTGCTCCACCTTACCAACACACTGCTCAATTTTGCATCAGTGGCCGGTCGGCCAATGATGAAGGTTGCCGGCCACCAGCGATGGTCGGCTGGCCATCTGCCGGCCACTGCTGCACAGGTTCATTTTGCTACAACAGAGGACAAACAGAGCATATACAAGGTATTTCAAGGGTTTGTGTGCACAACTCACCCCTCCTTTCATGAGCAAATCAAAGAAGTAGCAAGTTCGGTTCACAAACCATCAATGGATGCAATTTCATTGCATGATGGCTTATGAAACCAAGTGTGCAAGTTCAATAAATACAAAACAAGACACAAACCTCCTCTCTTTCATGAATGATCAAGGGAAGTGGTGACCTTGGAACCTTGAATCATTTTATTACTAATGAGTATAAAATGGTTCGAGTTTCCATGTGTTCATTTAACGTCCGATTGAACACAATCAAATTATTATCTTGCTCACTTTTAATTCCAAGTTTTAGTTACTCCATTTTAGTTATCTTTTCATCCTTTAATTTAATTAAGTGCAAGGGTGAGTTTAAGTCCATTAATGGAAAGAGGGCTCAAACCAAAAGTTGTTGTAGGCATGAAAGAGACATCATACCATTGGTAATGAACCCCCTAAGGGATTAAATCATTAAGAATGACAGCTCAATCTCATGCTTTAAACAAACAAATAGTTTGAACCACTTTCAAAGAAAAACAAAAAGCCAAGAAAGGAGGGAGGTTACAGAGATGATTAAGTGTTGAAAATGAGTGAGAAAAGCATAAATAAATGCTATCAACTCAAAGAAGATGGTGTGTAAGGCCTAGAACACCAAACTCATGAGGACTATTACACTATAAGCATGCAAAACAAGCTCAAATTTAACTAATAGCCCAAAACAATGCTAAAAGAGTCTAAAATAAGTTCTAAAACATGCTGGACTTGAGCTAAAAATAGCTAGATTAACATGTTAAAACATAGCACAAACTAGGCTAGTAAGCAAGATACAAGGAGAGGAGGCTAACCCCTCCAAATTTGGACTTCAAAACATGATTTTTAGTCACTGAAAAAACTCTTAAAATTAGTGTTTAAAAGCTCAAAAAAAATATATATATATAGTAAAAGGGTGGGAAACACAAGGGCAATGGCCTCCAAAACAAGGTATAAAGAAGGGCTATCAACCTTTCAACCTTTAATGGCCTTAAACCCAAGCTTCAGCCCAAAAAATACAGAGTTTTGACAGCTCAAAACAATGAAAAAATAGTAGGAAAAATATTAGATAAAGCAAGCAAATAGGCAAAGCCTTATACCTCTTGAAGAGAAGAAGCAATTCAAGTAACAAAACCAAGCAAATAACACCCTCAAGAGCTCAAACCAAGCTCAAGAATACCTCAGCTCAAAGATGAGAAGATTTGGATAAGGGTGTATAGGCAAAGGTTGAAGATTTATAGGCAAAAGTGTAGAGATTTGGTAGAAAGAGAGGAAAATTTTTGATCTCAAAAATTTCTAACCTTAAAACATAAGAGAGGGGGCTCCTATATATAGAAAACATGAAATTCCCACAAGGAGATCTAGCCCTACATGTGGGGATAGATGCATTCCTCTGTGCAAACAACTGACATAATATATTTGCAAAATACACTGGTGGCCGGCATCCCAAAAGGGGTGGCCGGCAAGCCACCAGAGGCTGCAGGTTGGAAAAGCTAGGCTTGGTCCAAAACTAGGACAACAAAGGTACAGGGTTTGAAAGGCTCAACGTTATGGCATTCCATTGAGGACTTTGAGCACTTGGCGAGCATATAAACTTATCATCGGGTGGGCATGCAATGGTGTCCAAGTCGTAAGGGCTATCAAAATGGGGTGTCTATAGTTGCTCCTCTTTGACAGGACTCGAAGTCATGAAATGACGTGAGTGAATGTCAAAGTCCGAAGACGACCCACTTTGACAAAGTCATAAGACTTGGACGAACAATCAAGACAGAAAGAAATAGTTGCACCCACAGCCTACCTACGTATCCCTTTGTAAGGAATCAAACAAGCGTAGTTCTGGGACAAAATATAAAGGATATGCACAAAACCTTTGAAAGCTAGACTCACACGCTTCGCGAAGTCGACTATGAGGAAAACTCATGATCATGCGAGATGATGCAGTAGGCAATAACAAATACAATAAGCAAGAATGAATACAATAAGCAGGATAACAACACATGAATGAGCACCTTCAAGCTTAAAACCAACACATATTTCCATACAAGAGATAAAATGTAATCTAACCATGTCAAAATAAGAGACGAGGAAACAAAACACCGCTCAGGGTTGCGTTTCACGTGCCCTGAGAAACTGAGAAAATCGCTCGGGGTCGTGTTTCACACGTCCCGAGAAACAAGAAAACTCGCTCGGGCTCGCGTCTCAAGCATTTTGAGATAACAAGAAAATCGCTCGGGCTCGGGCTCGTGCTTCGCACGTCTAGAGATGAAACCCGCCCAGGGCCGCGCGTCACACGTCCTGAGATAACAAGAAAACCGCTTGGGCTCATGCTTCACACGTCCCGAGATGAAACCCGCCCAGGCCGCGTGTCACGCGTCTTGAGATAATAAGAAAATTGCTCAGGCTCGTGCTTTGCACGTCCCGAGATGAAACCCGCCCAGAGCCGCGCGTCACGCGTCTTGAGATAAGAGAGGTGTGCAATAGATGCACGAATCTCACCTGCAAAGTCATGCAGGTTCTCATGTTGAGACACAAATGCGTAGAATTCCTCTGAATGAACCATACATACAATACCGTTTGCTAGTTAGTATGCAATAGATGCACAAAGTGAGCGAGTGCGATAGATGCACAAAGTGAGCAAGTACGATAGATGCACAAAGTGAGCAAGTGCGATAGATGCACAAAGTGAGCAGGTGCAAGACACGCATGCAATATGCACAGGTGAAATGCATATTCTATACAACAATATATATGAAATGCATATTCTATGCAACAATAGAGAACGAAAGAAGAACGAAGGCAAAACGAACAAAAGCGACATTCAACGACACCTTCCGATTTACCTCCTGGAGGAATTGCAACAAGTTTAAAAAAGGATACACCTTGTTCATGTTGACAAGTGATGAACATCGTGCACTGAAAACACAATTTTGAGCTTTCGTAGAGACAATCTAAACACAACAGTGAACCTTCCTTACACTTCTTAAGAACCTAGGACACAAAATAGCATCATGACATAGAGGGAAGCCACCGGCCACCTGCCGGCCATAAAAGAAGGCTGCTGGCCACCTGTCGGCTAGGGAAAGGTTTTGGCGGCCACCTGCCGGCCATTGATGGCAGTTCAGGGACAAACTTGACTTTTCATGCACGGGTCTTTAAGTATAGGTTAAGGCCCTTCATTTTCTTACTACCACGCATCCGAAATTGCTCTCCCTCTCTCTCTAGACCCTTTTCCTCTCTAGATCCGAGCTTTTTACGTGATTTCCAACGCTCCACGCAAACTTTATTCGCTAAACCCTCTTGATCCTTTTTACTTTGAACCGATTGAAATTTGATTTCGACCATATTTTCCTCATTTTCACCTTTCTAGGCTTGTTTTCCTTGAGTTTCTCTTGGGTTTCGTGAACGTTTCTGGGCTTTGACTCTTTTTTTCCATTTTCTCTCTCCTAGGGTTGACTTTTTCCAAGTTTACCCTCTTTTCTCCATTTTTCTTCGTTTTTCACCTACTTTTCACCCATTTTCTTGATGGTAGATGGTTTACCACGTGGCAGGGCCCCTCCAGAGGTTCCTCCGTATTTCCACCTGTTTTCTAGGCGAATGAGCTAGTCGTTGCTGAGGTGGCTGGAGGTATTGATGCAGATCTCAAGACAGAGTTTGAGCTAGAGCCACTACTAGTGATGCTACGACCATTTGACCCGGAGAGGTACCATCCCCGGACACATATCTCGCCAGCCGATGGCATTAGGCGCTTTAGCGACTTCGTTCTCGGTGTGCCGGAGGACCTCCTGCTGAGGGAGTCGGCTTCTCATCTTTCATCCATCGCCGTCGAGGTATGAGCTCTGTTTTCATGCATTCCTGCTTGTCTTTACTTGCATTTCTTGCACTACCTTTTATGACTATACTTTCATTACTGCTTTATCTGACTGTACTTTTATCACTGCCTTTCGTCTTATTCATCTGTTCTTTGCCACAAGAGGAGTCTCGTGCCTTCAAAGGGTACGGAGCCATGACTACACGAGATTGGTACGACAAGCTCCCTGCAGGAGTTCGTTACATTGTAGACGAGACTGGCTTTGGCCTATTCTGCTCCAGCCTGACGCAGGTCATTGCTAGTCGTCCATTTCTGGGAGCACTTGTGGAGAGGCGGTGGGACACCACCAACTCCTTCTACGTCTCCACTACTGGGGAGATGACAATGACTCCCTATGACTTTGCCATGATCACGGGCTTAGGAGTAGGGGGCGATCCAATCCCTTTCGATTCAGACATAGGAGAGTGGGAGGCGGCTGGTGTTGAGTTGCTCGGAGCGCGTCCACCCTTATACTGGGCAGGCATGGTCAGATATACCTGGTTCGCCAAGCAGTTTAGAGGAGGCGAGCCCGAGACAATAGAGAAAATGGAGCAGTACGACAGAGGCTTTCTAATGTTTGTCTTCGGTACCACCTTGTTTTCGAACAGATGGAACACCGTAGGCGTATATCTGCTAAGCTCCCTGGTGACCCTTCATCGGGTGCGCTTCTATAACTGGGGTGGAGCTGGCCTTACCACCTTGTATGGCTACATGAGCTCTACCTCCCGCCTAAAAGGAGACTTGATCGGAGGCTACTAGCAAGCCTGAGAGGTATGCATTTTAGTTCCCTCTTTGTACTTTACATTTTCTGCTTTACATCTATTCAACACCTGTGCTTTTTGCTTTGCATTTTCAACATCTGTTCACGCTTTGTGCTTACATATCACTGCATTTTCTCCGTAGCTATGGGTCTATGCATATTTTTCAACTTTGGCTCTAGAGCCCATGGACAAGCTCCTATTGGCAGTCCCTTATTCGAGGCGGTATGACAGCCAACTCCAGTGTAGGACCTGTGAACTTGAGCCAAAGCCACTACCAGTAAGGGTACGGTCATTTGACCCAGAGAGGTACCATCCTCAGACACATATCTTGCCAGCCGGTGGCCTTAGACGCTTTAGCGACTCCGTTCTCGGTGTGTTAGAGGACCTCCTGCTGAGGGAGCCGGCTTCTCACCTTTCATCCATCGCCGTTGAGGTATGAGCTCTGTTTTCATGTATTCCTGCCTGTCTTCAATTGCATTTCTTGCACTACCTTTTTTTACTATACTTTCATTACTGCCTTATCTGACTACACTTCCATCACTGCCTTTCGTCTGATTCATCTATTCTTTGCCACAAGGGGAGTCTCGTGTCCTTAGAGGGTGCGGAGTCACGACTGCACAAGATTGGTACGACGAGCTCCTACAGGAGTTCGTGACATTGTAGACGAGACTAGCTTTGGTCTATTCTGCTCCTGCCTGACGTGGATCATTGCTAGCCGTTCACTTCTGAGAGCACTTATGGAGAGGTGGTAGGACACCACTAACTCCTTCTACGTCTCCATTACTAGGGAGATGACGATGACTCCCTACGACTTCGCCATGATCACGGGCTTAGGAGTAGGAGGCGATCCGATCCCTTTTGATTCAGAGATAAGGGAGTGGGAGACGGCCTGGGTTGAGCTGCTGGGAGTGCATCCACCCTTGTACTGGGCAGGTATGGTTAGATATAAGTGGTTTGCCCAGTAGTTCAGAGGGAGTGAGCTCGAGACAATAGAGGAGATGGAGTAGTATGCCAGAGGCTTTCTAATGTTTATCTTCGGTACCATCTTATTTCCGAACAGATAGAATACCATAGGCTTATATCTACTGAGTGCCCTAGTGACCCTTTCTCGGGTACGCTTTTATGACTGGGGCGGAGCTAGCCTCGTCACCCTGTATGGCTACATGAGCTCTACCTCCCACTTGAGAGGAGACTTGATCGGAGGCTACTGGTGAGCCTGGGAGGTATGCATCTCAGTTTCCTCTTTGCACTTTACATTTTTTGCTCTACATTTTATGCTTTATATCTGTTCAACACTTGTGCTTTCTACTTTGCACTTTCTACATCTGTTCACGCTTTGTGCTTACATATCACTACATTTTCTCCGCAACTGTGGGTCTATGTATATTTTCCAGCTCTAGCTCCAAAACCCATGGAGGAGCTCCCACTAATAGTCTCTTATTCGAGGGGGTATGATGAATGGCTCCAACGTAGGACCCGCGAGACCTTCATATTCTTTTGCCATTACTTCGACACTGTGGCCGCTTATGAGGTAACCCAAAACACAATCATTTTTGTTTTACAACTGTTTTGATTCACATTTAGCAATTGATAGCAACTAATAATCTGTACAACCTCTATTTACAGATTGTGTGGCAGCTATGGGCCATCATGTCGGTTGGGATTCAGGACCAGTACGCCGAGGCCTGGGCCACTTCTCGCTTCCGCATTTTACTTGAGGGCCAAGTCTGTTGGGCCTGGTTCCTGAGTGAGCGGTTCGTGTGCCAGACTATGGGCCTGCTTGACTCGATCATCCCGATGGTACCGCCAGAGTCTATGAGATCAGCAGACAGCCTCACCGTAGATGCAGTCACTTAGTTTATGGTTAGCTTGGATGCTGATTACTTCAGGGCAGAGGGCGACTATGCGACCTTCATTCAGACACACCTCATGTCACCTCTGATAGGCGCTCGTCGAGGTGAGGGAGCGAGAGCTCTTGCTGCGAGAGTGGTGCCTAGAGTGACCAAAGCGACTAGGGCCCGTGCTAGAGGGGCTTTCCAAGCGAGGCAGAGGACTGGTTGGCTAGAGCTTCCCAGTGCACTGACATACTGGCGGCATACTGGGTATGCTTACCGGGTCCCGATTGAGCCTGTCGCAGCCGGACACGAGCTTGTCGAGGTTCGATGCCCGACTCAAGTATGGACCATTCTTTACAATTTGCACCCCCCATTTCATTTCAGATATGTTTATTGCGAGCACTGATCATCCAAATGCATTTGCAGGCATCCATTGAGTACACGAGGAGCGCTCTTGAGCTGATAGCCTCATTGATGGGCATGGTACAGAGGAGGGAGACGCTGCTCGGCCTCTACGTCATCTCGGTAATTTCTTCAGTTTGCACTCCATGCTATCAAATTTCCATTGATTCACTGACACTGACATTTCAACTATAAACTTCCCAAACTGCACCGATACACTGCATTCACACACTGTACTTACACACTATATCGGACTTCTGCATACACTCATTCTACATACCATGCTTACATCTGATACACACACTGAAACTGATATATTGACAACTGTCTTTTCAGATCCCACTGTAGCTCGACTTTTTTGCGCCCCTTTCGAAAGTTTAAAATATAAGCCCTACAGTTTGGACTCATGTGGTTCTGAATCTAATTTCACTAGTGCAATGTGAAAATGATAAACACCAAAGAGTCTAAATCCGGCAAATCGTTTGAAAAATTGATTTTGATTCAAAAATGCCAAAATTGGACTGCTTTGCCAGATATAGAGTAGCCCCCTAAATATTTTGTTTTGTGGAAATTTAGGAAACACATGACTTGTGCCAAAGGCCACGTGTCTATCATCACCAAGATTGTCTCGGTTCGGGAACTTAGGTACAAGAGGGGAAGGTCATGAATTAAGCACCCCCGCTCGCCCGATCAAAGATCGGCCTCTACTGATTATGATATGATTTTTTATCAACATTATATGCTCTTGTTCTGGTTTATTAGGCTAACATTTACTATGTGATGCGCACACACAAGGTATAGACTAGTTTGCCCGAATTGGAACAATTCAATTTCATGTTTGTTTTTTTTTCGAAAATGGTTTGATTTTGCCACTTAACAAAGTGGGCTTAAAGTTTGTGAATTTGCCACTTAACAAAGTGGGCTTAAATGTACATTTATTGAATCATTCCAATTTAAGCAACAAGCCTTCATCCACAGGCACTCAAACAGTTTAACAAGTAAGCACTTAGCCTTATGGCAAGCATGCTAGTCATGGAAGTCACTCACACTCATGCAAGTATGCTAAAGCACTAAAAAAATCACCTAGTACTCCGAGTTAAGATAAAACAAAAGAGTTAGAAAAATATGCATGATACCTAACTATACAAGATGGCTAATGCAACACATGCAATAGTGTAACTAAAATAGGCTCGGCTACTTAACATGTTATTTGCAACAATTTCATAGCATGCGTTTGAACACGTATTCAACGAGGTAATAAATGACAATGTAAGTTTGAATGATGAACCGAGCCTTGATGTATGCAAGACAAGTGAATGGATGCAAACATGCGATATGCTAATTGAAACGTGATGCCCCTAATCTAACCATCAAAAGCAGATAAATAAAAAAGAGAAAGACGTGGAGTTGGAAGGCATACACATTATTACAACATTGCGCTCTCACGAAGGAGAGTCCGAATGAATGAACTAACTCAGCTAAACTACTTAACTAATTATTACAAAACTTGAATAAATAAGCTAGCTATCTAAGCTAATTAATTATTACAACAAGTAAATAATTAATTATGCTAAGCTAATTAATTATTACAACAATGACGAACTAATTTAATTAACTACTTTAAGCTAATTAAATAAGTACATTACGAAGCTAACTAGCTAACTATATTAACTAATTAATTACAAAGCAACTAATTAAACTAGTTAACTAATTAATTACAACATGAATTAACTAATAACTAATCTAATTAAATAATTACAACACTTTAATTAGATACAACACAACTATGACTAACTAATTAATAATTAAACTAATTAACTAGTCCCGGGAACGAGGGAGGCCCAATGCATGCTTGGTTTCCACCCAAAGAACTTCCAGTGTTTGCTTGTGAAAGCCTCTGTTACATAACCTTTTCACTGGTTTTCCTCTTCCAGACCAACTCTGCTTTGCTTTACAAATACTCTGCTCAATTTTCATTGGTGGCTGGCAGGCCAGAAGTGGTGGCCGGCCGGGTTGTCGTCCAACACTAATGGCCTACAGGCTAGGAACAGTGGCCGGTCGGCCACTGATGATGCACCATTTCTTGCTGTAATAGAGAGGAAACAAAGCAAAGAGAGGGTATTCTCACAGGTTGTTTGTACTGTGTATCCTTCCTTATCATCAAAACAAGCTCAAAGGAGTGATACACTTGATTTAAAAACCATCAATCAAGCAATTTCATTGCATGATGGCTAAAGAACCAAGGTGTAGAAGTTAATAAATGTGCAAACAAGACCCACAACCTTCACCCTATCATGCATGATCAAGGGTAATGGAGACCTAGGAAACTTGGCACATTTCATCACTTTAAGTATGAAATGCCTCAATTTTCCTTGTGTTCAATTAACGTCTGGTTCAACACACCAAGACACGACCAAATTCTTATTTTTGCACAATTTTAGTTTCAACTTTTAGTTACTCATTTTAATTACCCTTCCATTCTTTAACCAATTAAGTCCATTGGTGAGTTAAGTCCTCTAAAAGAGAAGGGAGTGTCAAACAAGGGTAGTTTAAGGCAAGAGAGAGGTGTCATGCTGTTGATAATGAACCCCCAAAAGAGGATTAAACCATTAAGCATGGACCTCAATCTCGAGCTTAAACAATCCTAAGGTTGACACAACCCTCAAAGCAAATAAAAAAAAACCAAGAATGAGGGAGGTTCCAGAGATTAAGCGTGTTGAAATTAAGTGAGAAAAGCACTAAAACATGTAATTAACTCAAACAAGTGGTGTCTAAAGGCCTAAAACACCAAGCCTGTGAGGACACTTACACTAGAAGCATGCAAAACAAGACTCAAATGACTTAAAAGCCCAAAACAGAGACAAAACAGTCTAAAATACAACCTAAAACATGCTAGAATTAAGGTACAAAAGGCTAGAAAAATATGCTAACACGTAGAGCCATCTAGGCTAGCAAACAAAACACAAAGAGGGGAGGCTAACCCCTCCAATTTTGGACTTCAAAACATGATTTTAGCCACTGAAATGACTCTGAAAAACAATGTTTAAAAGCTCAAAAAAAGATAATGCAAATGTGGGAAACACAAGGGTAAAGGCCTTGAGAGCAAGATATAAAGAAGGGTGAACCACCCCTCAACATTATTGGCCTTAAAACCACAAATTTTAGCCCAAAAATACAGGTTTTATACGGCCCAAAAATCAGTAGAAAAGATGGAAAACAAGTGGTGTAAAGATGGTACAAAAGTAAGAGAAGATATACCTCTTGAAGATGAATGAACCCTTAAGTTACAAACCACCAATTTCACACTCTCAAGTGCTTCAACAGCTCAAATTCAAGCTCAAATAACCTTAGCAAGAAGCTCTCTAGGTTTGGTTTAGAGTGTTTGGGCTAAGGCTATGCAAGTTGTAAAAGAGAGAGAGAATTGTAGAAAGAGAGAAATTTTAGAGAGAGAGAGAGAGAGAGAGAGAATTTTAACCCCCAAACTTTTCTAACCTTTAAAACAAGAAGAGAGGTCCTCTATATATAGAAAACAAGAGCCTCAGGTCGAAATATCTATATAGGGACAGGTGGCACAATCTGGAAACAGCTGGCAACAATTGGCACGAAAATATCTATTTGTTTTGCACTAGTGGCTGGCGGGCCACAAATGTAGTCGGCAGGCCACTAATGGTGGTTGTCTGTCTACTATTTGTGGCTGGCACACCACTAGTGGCCGGCACATCACTAGGGGGGTTAAGGGGGATCAAACCACTCAAAAAGGCCAAAATTACCAGTGGCCGGTAGGCCAGAAGTGATGGCCAGAAGTGTTGTCACTTTTGTATCATAAGCACCATATTAGCATGAAATGGACATGGAATTGAAATGGCCAAGAGCACTTGATTGAAACAAAATTCTTAATCAGGTAATGAACCGACCAACAACTAAAATACAAAATGCAACATACAACTTGATAAACAAAATAACAACTCGATAAATAAAACAAAACAACTCAAATACCACTAAAAAAACTTGCTAAAACCAAAAGACTCAAAACAAGACCTTCAAAACACACAAAGAGCAGAACAAAACACATGCTTCCAGCATTGTTCAGCACAAAGGTGGAAAACAGTCCTGGAAGGAAGGCTGCCGACCAGGAAAGGAGCTTGTTAGCCATATGCCGGCCACAAGAGATGGCCTACCGGCCACTAAGGTATCCTGCCGGCCACATGCTGACCATCAATGTGAAGAACCTCTAGATTGTTGACAGTTGGCTTCCACTCACTGCCTTATCTTCTACAAAAGGTTGAACTTCGTGAATTCTTCTCCAAAACTTCATTTTAGCTACAATTTCTTCACAAATGGAACCAGCCGAAAAGTTCTCAAACTGAATTGCGACTTTGGACGGCTTGAAAAAGGTGAATTTTCGGGGTTTCAACATAAATGCATTTTTTTCGTTGAGCCGAACTCTACTTTGTTTTCCGTTTCTTCATGCCGCGGCTAGATGCTGGGACCCGATTACACACGTCTTTAGCTTCAGGAGAAAAGATATGTACCTGACAATTGAAGAATTTCAGGCGTTAATGGAATCCCAGCTCGATGAGGAAATCATGCCTCAGCGTTGTTTTGGCCACGCCCAAGCTTTGGGATGGATGTGTGGGCTTACACTGCACGAGGCTTGATCTCTGGCCCACAATAGAGAGCTAGACATACCTAGTTTGATTCATCAATTTTCCGACATTGGTAACCGAGACGACCTTCTCTAGCAGGGTTTTTGGTAGCATGCCCTCTGCTTATGTATGCTTGGACATTTCCTTCTTGCCTCTAGTATTGGCGGGTCCAGCATTTGCTTGATAGAGGTGGCCCAAGGTTTGAAAGAAGGCAAGAGTTGCATTGGCTTGGCGTTGGCCGAGACCTTGATGGGCTTAGATGCCTTTCATTAACAGGAGACTACCAAATTCGTGGGGAGCCCACTACTTCTTCAGGTAATGTTTCCCACCCTTTCTCATATCACTCGGCACTCATGCTCTGTTTTTCTCCCAAAGCCCTTTTCTCTCAACATACATCTCTCTATTCTTTATTCTCTCTTTTCTTTCATCTCTTCCCAGGTGTGGCTTATGGATAGGCTGAAAGTAGTGGACTCTTGCCCTGAATACTCAGCTCGTGGCTATTTCTTCCACCACCGACTAGTAGATTTCCCGAATGAGAGGTAGTAGTGCAACTGGATGTGCAACAGATCTGTTGCTTACATAGCTTGGCACTGCCCCTGGCTTAATCTGACCGAGATGAGCTACAACATGGCTCGGCAACCTGGGATACAGCTAATTGGCCTCACACACTGTGTATTCTACTTCCCGTTCAGGTTCAGATGTCAGTTTGGGCATGATCAGACCAGCTTGGAGGAGGGGGTAGAGTACCCGGTTTCATTCCCCCATCCGAGGTTCACACTTAGCCAGGTACCTCACTGCTTGGAGGACGAGAGAGCTTCTAGCCCCTGCCGTTAGTTTCAGTTGCGCCCTTTCTGGTGAGTGTTTGGCTTGGCTCAAGGATGAGGCACAAACCGGGCCCACTTTAGCTTCAGAAGCTTCCACAAGCACGAGTAGGGGACGCAGGAGCACCTGATTCATTATGCCCTTAGTTTATTGCTTTGATCTTTCTTTTCAAGTTTTTCAATGTACTAAAAGCAACTTTGATTTGTATCAAAGAGTTGGAGAACTTTGTGTATGAAATCAATGAAATTAAAGTTGTGAGCACAGAAAATTTTCCATTTTGGTCCAAAAATAGTCTAAGTTGTAAAAGGTAAAATTTGAACAAAATCAAATTTTATTAAAACTTTCCAAAACCATTTTCGAAAAGGATCACCACTTGACACGCACAGAATCAATCCACAAGATGTACAACCCCAAATCAAAAGATCGTAACTGCCCCTTGATTAAACACCACTGCTCAGCATTGTAACTAGCTCTTCTCTGAGAGTAAAGATCACAACCGAACTCTTAGGTAAAGAACATACAAAGATGACCTGATCAAACACATGGACAGACAGTTGATTTAGAGATGCTTATGGCCGGACTTCAAGATGAAGTTGCCTATGTATCCCAAGAATGGGAATCAGGCCTTACGTAGTTCGGTTCAGGTTCACTCGAGTATTAACTCTCTCATTTTGCGCTCTAACTTTTGCTAAGGCTTCCCTTTAGGGTTTTCAACCTTGCGAGCTCAATTTTTCTTTATTTCTAATTTTTTATGCTCTACCTTTTGCCTAGGTCGCCTTTCTGGATTTTCGACCTAGCGAGCCTCTCAAGGATAGTATTTCTTCAACTTGTCCATGTTGATCGGTTAGGAAAATTCCAGGCCATCCAAGTCCATGAGAATAATAGCTCCACCCGACCAGATAGTTTTGATGATGTAAGGACCAGTCCAATTGGGTTTGAACTTGCTCCTAGGGTCATGGATGGGAGCTCGGTTGTCTTTTAGCACCATATCTCTTTCTTTGAGATTCCGGGACTTAACCTTCTTGTTAAAAGCCCTAGCAATTCTGCATTGATAGCCTTGAATGTGACATAATGCTTTCAGCCTTCTCCCATCAAACAACATCAGCTCTTCAAACCTGCTCTGTTGCCAGTCCGCCTCTGCTATCTAACACTCAGCCATAACCCGTAGCGACGGGACCTCTATTTCAATTGGCAAAACAACTTCCATCCCGTAGACAAGAGAATAAGGAGTTGCCCCTATAGACGTCCGGATTGAAGTTCTATAGCCCTAAAGTGCAAATGGCAATTTATCTGGCCAGTCACTGTAGGTCTCAACCATCTTTTGCAAAATATTCTTGATATTCTTGTTGGCAGCCTCAACAGCTCCGTTGGTTTGCAGCATATATGTAGATGACTTATGAAAAGCCACGTTGTATTTCTCCAACAAGTCTATCACTTCTTTCTTAAAGTGGGAGCCATTATCTGAAATGATCTCGTTTGGGACCCTATAACGAAAAATGATGTTGTTCCGTATGAACTTAGCCACATGCGCTGCTTTCAACACTGCATAGGACTAAGCTTCCATCCACTTTGTAAAGTAATCAATTGCCACCAGCATATATTCATTCCCATTCGACCCTTTTAGTGTGACTGCGCCGATGACGTCGATTCCCCAGACTGAGAAAGGCCACGGTGAAGTCATGTTGTACAATTTTGACGGCGGGATGTTTGTGCGATTAGCATGAATTTGGCATTTGTGGTATCGCCGAACAAAACCAATACAATCCTCCTCCATGGTGGACCAGTAGTAACCTTGCCTGAGGATCTTCCGGGCTAACATCACTCCGTTCATGTGTGCTCTGCACTCTCTCCCATGGATAGCCTCCATCAGGCGCTTTGACTCCTTTTCTTCGACACACAACTTGTGCATTCCTAGATGACATCTCTCGTACAGTTTACCTCCACAGATGATAAATTGAAAGGCCATCCACCATATTCCCCTTTTGTCCTTCGCATTTGCCCGTGGTGGATAAATCTCATTTTCCAAGAAGTTCCAGATATCATAGTACCAAGGGTTTTGATCTTGTGCTTGATCTATTGTGGCGATAGTTTCACAGGCTGGCATATATCTCTGCTCAATGATAATCGGACGCACCCGGACTCCACGTAGAATGTCTATCATAGAAGATAGAGTTGATAAAGCGTCAGCGAACCTGTTGTTCTCTCTTAGGAGATGCATGAAAGTCAGCTTTTCAAACCTAGGAATTAGAACGTCCAAGGTCTGATAATAAGCCTTCATCTTTTTTTCCTTGATTTTCCAGTCTCCATTCACTTGAGAAACAACTAGGTTCATGTCCCCGATAACGTCCAACATTTTTGCCCCCAATTCCAGGGTGACTTCCAAACCAGCGATACACGCTTCATATTCTGCTTCGTTATTGGAGACCTTGAACCGGAGTTTAAAGGCTAAAGGTATATGGGAATTGTCGGGTGCTATCAGCAACACACCTATCCCATAACCATATTGATTGGATGCTCCGTCAAAGTACATTGTCCAAGTCTCCTCCTCAACTTGCAAAATGGTTTTATCTGGGAACATGTATTCTACTACTTCATCCCCTTCTATTGGGTGATCTGCTAGAAACTTCGCTATTGCTCTCCTATTGACCGACTTGCGGGTGACATATTTAAGATTGAATTCGGAGAGAAGAAGCAACCAATGGGTTAGACTACCCGTAAGCGCTGGTTTCTTAAAGAGATATTTGATAGGATCTAATCTCGAAACCAGAATTATAGAGTGAGGTAACAAGTAGTGCTTCAACTTCCTAGTAGCCCATACCAAGGCTAGGCAAGCTTTCTCCAACGGAGTATAGTAGATCTATTCTAGCATTTTCTTGCTTAAGTAGTAGATGGCTTTCTCCACCTTATCCTTAGATTCCTGAGCAAGCATGCATCCCATAGTTGTTTCAGTTACTGAAAAATACAGGAACAAAGGCTTCCCCGGCTCTGGCGGCGACAACACGGGCGGATTTTGAAGATACTGCTTAATCTACTCAAAAGCGAATCGGCATCGATCATCCCATCGAAATTTCATTCATTTCCTTAGGAGACCAAAAAGTGGTTCACAAGTCAAGGTAAATTTGGCAATAAACCGTCTTATGAATTGCATTTTACCCAGAAAGCCTCGCATCTCCTTTTTAGTCCTTGGTGGTGGCATTTCTAGGATGGCCTTGATTTTGAAAGGATCTACTTCGATGCCCCTCTGTGTGATCAAGAAGCCCAGTATTTTCCCTGCTATTACACCGAAAGTACACTTCTGCGGGTTCAACCTCAGTCTGTATTCTCTGATCTGTTGAAAGAATTTCTTCAAGGTGGTGTAGTGGCCCTCTCTTTCTTTGTACTTAACAATCATGTCGTCCACGTACACCTCGACCTCTTTGTGGATCATGTCAAGTTGAATAGTGGTCGCAGCCCTTTGATAGGTAGCCCCGGCATTCTTCAGCCCAAATGGCATAACCCGATAGCAGTAGGTTCCCCACGACGTAGTAAACGCAGTTTTTTCTCTGTCCTCGAGGGCCATCAGAATCTAGTTATACCCAGAAAACCTGTCCATGAAGGATATCAATACATGGCTCGCAGTGAAGTCCACTAATTCATCAATATGTGGTAGGGGAAAGTCGTCCTTTGGACTGGCTCTGTTCAAATCCCTGAAGTCCACACACACCCGAATTCTTTCATCCTTTTTCGGCACTGGGACAATGTTGGCCAACCAAGTCGGATATTCAGATACTAACAAGAAACCTGCCTCGATCTGCTTGGTGACCTCCTCCTGGATTTTCAATGCCCAATCTAGACGGATTCTGCGCAACTTCTGCTTGGCGGGTTGAGCCTCAAGGTTAAGAGGGATCCGATGTTGTACAATCTCAGGATCGATTCTAGGCATGTCTTCATAGGACCACGTGAAAAAATCTATGAAATCTTTTAATAAAGCGACTAAGCGTTCAAAACCAGAGGAATTGTTTTATCAGCAAGAGGTACTGAGAATCTTGGTCAATGCAATAAACAAGTCTTGAGAAATCTTTTATCAATGCAATAAACATGTTTTATCAAACATATTTTATCAATGTTTTATCATGGATTGACCAGACGTGGATCCTTCTTAGTACCCACGTTAATAGTAATGATTTTATCAGCAAGGGGTTTTGCAAACCTCTCATCCTCTCGATTAATCAAGTTTTTCAAAACCAGAGGAATTGTTTCCTCATTGTTTTTATTAAAATTTTGAAAATCTTGGTCAATGCAATAAATAAGCGGCACTGAGAAATACTTAGAATCAGTAGCATTTTCATTTATAAGGTCTAGCTCTTCGATTACAACCGACTTAAAAGCAAAAGAAAAAGAAGACCTGGACAGGACCTTGGCATCCGAGTTATCGCCCCTAGGAATACTAGACTCAGACTCAGAAGAACCGGAATGTGATTCCGACTCCACAGACTCTGTGGAATCAGATTCTGGCTCATTACCCGACTCAAAACTAGACAAGTAGCCCTCCTCTAGCTGCCAGACAAGAGATGGTGCTTCAAATGCATCCAAAATGCTACTGGATGGGTTCACACCCGGTTGGTCCTCGATCATGGAGATGGTAAGGTTATCTCCTAAGCTCTCTGAGTCGGCCGGAGGATCTGCAAGGAGACATGCTAGTGTTGTCCCTATTCCAAGCGCTTTGTTGTTCGAGTCACTTTCTATGCTCTGTTCAGCTTCAGCACTTGGTTCAACCTTTTCCTCGGCATCACTATCTTACAATTGCAGGTCGAAGAAGATTTCGAAGCCAGGAATACGCTGCTCTACAGAATTCAACAAGGGCTCAGGAAAGTAGCAAAATGGGAAGTCTTCGCCCTCCCGAACAAAGTGGCCATTCAACGTTCCCCAGATTAGCCTGTGAACTAGCTCATAGTGTTTCCTGGCCTGCTTGGCTCTAACTCTGCCTGTCATTTCTTCATTTTTCCTAACCCAGTCCTCTTTGGCGGGTACATATCCCCGACCAAAGGCATGTGGACTATACAGCACATCGGCCAATGCTGTGACACGTTTCCAGCCACTTCTTCCAAACCCCATTCTTGGCACATGTTGTAGCTTATTCATGAAATAGATTGATTGAGAGTTGACATACATGCCCTCATTAGCTGCCAAGATGTTCTGCACCACTCGGGCCTCGGCCAGAGTAAACCCTGAAAGGAATACACCCTTCTCACCATGAACGATCTCCAGTATTGGTGTAGTTACCTCTGGCGGAGGATGTATGGACGAATTGCCGAACACAATCGCGACTCCCTTCCTGTGAGGGTACTTCAGTATTTGGTGGAGGGTAGAAGAGACTGCTTTCACCAGGAGCAGCCAGGGCCTCCCTAGCAATAAGTTGAAAGTGGCCAGCACATCCAAGACATGGAACTCGACATTCTGTTGAGCTAGGCCGACCTGAACTTGAATTTGTACTGTGCCCATCACCTCCTTGCTGGTATTATCATATGTCTGGATCACTTAGGCTGTAGGCACGAAATTTGCTAGTTTCAAGAAGATGGCATAAGTTGTGCGAGGAGGATAGACATTGATAGCAGAACTGGTGTCGACCAACACCACCGGTGCCCACTTCTCCTTGCACTCAACTGATATGTATAGGGGTTTGTTGTGAGCTGAGCCTTCCGGTAGGAGTTCTTTCTCGAAAAGGTTAGGGTTGGGCTAGCACCACCTAGGAAAACTAATCCCATAAGCTGTTCAAGGGTAGTGCCAACGGATAACTTACTTTTGTCCATTGTTGATAGTACAGCATGTCGATGCACCCGGGAGACCATGAGCAAACCCCAAATTGAGATGTCGGCTTGGATCCTTTTCAGTTGCTTCAACACAGCCTCTTCCTCCAACTGCTTCTCTTTCTGCTTCTCAACCTCTCTATCTTTCCTAGAGGCCTCAGCTTGGTCTAAGTGCGGTGGCTTGAAATACCGCCCATTTCTTGTCATGTGGTCTATCTTTTCTGCATACCAAGTGTTATTTGGAAGGGACTCATCCTAGTCTTCATCGGTGTGGGCCAAATGTAGATCGTCATCCTCCCACCATACACCTCCGGTAACTGACAAACAATTGTCCGGCTCTGTTCTCATCATTCTCACATCATAAGTATCCCCCGCAGGGTGTTGGGCTATTTCAGCTTTTTGGTTGTCTTCCATCCTCTCTTGTTCAAACTACTTCAACGTAGCTTCCTGTTCTGTGTCCATAGTACTCACAGTGCCCAATTCCTGAGCTGAATCATTTACGCTGGTGTTCTCCAGCAATTTTCCCTTTCCATCGGCCATTCCGGCCACTGCAGCAATCCCTGCTTTGCTTTCCTTTCCTCAGGTTTTGTTTCAGCTCCTTCCTCCCTGTCCAGTTCATCACTCAACCACCCAGAGTTATCCGTCGACCCATTCAAATCGAACCAGTCAATCTGTACATTCCCTTGATCTTGTTCATCGAAGAACTGCAAGTTGTCTAAGTCCTCCTCAAGCTGCACCAGATCATCCAAACCTTGGCTTGGGCCATCCCCCCTAACCACATTGACCTCCGCTATAGTTGGCAATACCACTTTCGGCTTGACTTGATCAATCGGCACAATGTAGCAGCACGGATTATATTCCCCCTCAGTCAAATCCTTAGAGCACTCAGGCAGCAGACTCGTACTCTCCTCTAAGGCCAGCTTCCCTTCTTCTACCACTGTCACCACCACGGGTTTAGGTTGAAGTGTGGACGTGCCCATCATGCACAAATCTGTACTTTCAAGAATGAACAACGTCGGTTTGGGTAGATGGGAAGGGGTAATATATACGCTGGGGTTGTAGGGGAGGGCTAGTGTATGGATTAGGTTTAGATTGTGAGGTGGGGAACATTTGGCTTTTGGGGTGGTGCGATCACCTTGTTGTTGATGAGGTCTTGAATCTCATGACGCAACCTGAAGCATTGATCGGTGTCGTGACCATGCTACGGGTGAAACCCACAATACTTGGCTGGGTTGTGTTTTGGTGGAAGAGGATCAAGTAGTGGGCGAGGCTCTAACGGCTTGAGGTGCCCTTTTTTGATCAACACCTCATGGCCTGGGATAAAGGCATGTAGAGTGAGGTAAAGGTCCTTTGGGATCGTGTCAGGTTATTTGAAGTTTGTGGGGTTGTGCTGGCAAAGGGATTAGCGGTCTTGGTTGCGGTGGTGACAACACTCACTTTCGACGACTGCACAATTGTGCTACCATTGGTGGTTGCATTGGAACTGCGCATGTAACGACCCCAAAATCCGTATCTGAAATTACTTTTATGTCCTTGTGGGTTAATACATTTTAATTTAATGATATCTGTTCAAATTGAGAAATTATCTGTTGAGTTACGACTTTAGAATTGAAGTTACCGACCTTTACGGGTTCAGAAATCAAAATTGAGTACTTGGGTATGTTAATGGGAATTTTTAGAACTATTTGGGAAAATTAATTGAAAATCTAATTTGTCTGATTCGTTAATGCACATTTGGGTGGTTACCTTGGTACTGTAAATTGAAGGCTTTAGAGGCTTCAGAAACCAGAACAGAGGATATATATATGATCAGCATAATTTTTAGAGTCACCTGGGAAGTTTAATTGAAATTTGATTTCTTGCGATTCGTAAGGCCGCGTTTGGCTCTCCCTATTGTGTTAAGCCTATGTGTGTGTATAGTTATATATATAGATGTGCCTTTGAGTTGTTGAACTCATCTTTTGGGAGCCTAAAAATATCTAAAGAAGAGAGAGAGGAAACCTTGAAAGGGAGAGAAGGAAGAGAGGCAAATCTTCTCAAGCATCCATGGTGGCTTTGAAGATGATTGAAGGGATTGAAGAAAAAGAAAGAAGATCACCCATGGAAACTTGGGGGAAATTGAAGAAAGCTAAGAGATAGATAAAGATTGAGCTAGGTATGATAATCTATCTTGAAACCTTGTGTTTTAAGTATCAATTTGGTAAAATCATAAGATCTTGGAAGATTTAAACCCATTTGGGGTTAAGGTTTTATGTATGTATTTGCTTGAGCTAATTTGAGAAATTAGAAATTGAGTTCTCTAATTTTGTTTATGAGTGAAGCTTAAGCTCATGGATATCATGAAATGAACTTTAGATTATGCAAGAATCAAGTGAATTTGTGGGTTTGTGGGGTGTGGTGTGTTTTAAGAACCTTGAAGATCATGAAAGATTAAGCATTAATCTTGAACTTTGAGGCAAAGATTGATTTGTTTGAGATGAAATTACACTTGGTTGATGTTAGTCTATCATGTTATGGGGCAATTTTACATGTTTTGAGTGATTTATGTTAGAAACCAAGCTTAAAAAATGGAAAGACCAAGTGTTGGAGTAAAAACCATTTTCGGACTGTCTGATTTTGCCCACCGCACGAGCGGCCACGGGCACTGCACGAGCGGAACATGAAAAAAACAGAGCATTGCATTCTGCTTAACCCACTGCTCGAGCGGCCCAGTCACCGCACGAGCGGTCATCCCTGTTTCAACATATACTAGGTAACTTCAAATAGGCATATGTCTCTCATCCGGACTCCGTTTTGAGTGATTCTTAAGCCTAAAATCAAGCCCCGGAAGTCTAGTTTCCAATGGTGGTGGTCTCACTCCAAAATTCTAAATACAGAAATAGTTATGCCCAAATTAGTGACGACTGTTCACTTTCTGATTACCGGTTTGTATCGTTTCTTCGTCTGAACCATTTTCCTATCGATTCCTCCTATCTTCTGAGACATGGATTATGACTTATTAAAGACCAATGAGTTTAGTACTGATATGACTAACTGATTAAAGGGTAAAGTAAGGAATCGGGTATGTTCTTATAATGCTATGTGCATTGTGTTGTAGGTCCAGACGAGGACATTGTCCCACTGCTGTCAGAAACTTATCACTGTGAGTAATAGTAGTGTAACGATATGTTATACTTACTTCTGGTGCTTATGATTTATATATGGTTATTGAGAATGACATAAACAACTGCTATTGTGCTTTGATTGAATTAATGGACAGGATTGAACAATGACACTGTTATGGACCTAAGGTCGTTCTGTCTCTGTTAATAAAAGTGGGCCTGAGGCCGTTATGATGTAAATTGATTATGATTCATGGCCAGAGGCCAAGGGAGGTAGTGTACATGTCGATGTTCTACCTACCCTACAATGTGTGGACAACTGTCGTTATCTGGGCTTAAAGCCGTTCTGTATCATATATGGGCTTAAAGCCGTTCTGTATCATATCTGGGCATAAATCCGTTCTGTATCATATCCGGGCTTAAAGCCGTTCTGTATCATATCTGGGCTTAAAGCCGTTCTGTATCATATGTGGGCTTAAGGCCGATTTGTTTTATATATGGGTCCGAGGCCATTCTATATTACATGTGGGCTTGAGGCCATTTAAAAATATGATTATGAATAAGATCTCTGTATGGTTTGATATGCCTATTTACATTCTCTAAGCCTATCCTCGTTTAACTCACCTCCTTACATTGCTATTATTCACTGAGCCTTGCTCACTCCATTTTTATGTATATTTCTGTAGGTGAGCCATCGGAGATTAACACTAGAGTTGTACTGAGGTTCGCCTATCTGCCAAGTCACCTGGGGTATGCCTCCATGTGGAGGCCTTGATTTTCTGTTGGGAGTCATATAAATTATTAAATATTATGTAAGTGTGTGTGAGATCTATATAAATTCTGTGATCGTACATGTATATATGGGAGTGTATGTGAATGCTTTAATCTAATTAAGCCATCATGTATGCACAAGCTCAATGGATGTTGTCTTTTATTGATATTGCTTCCGCTTAAGGCCCCGTATTTGGTTAAGTATAATTTTAAAATTCTGTTTTGAGGCCTTTGTACAGGCCGGTCATGAACAAACTTTTAGGGGCGGGTTTGGGTCGTGATAGCGCACAAAAGGCCTCTTGGCCTACTCTTTTTCATTAGTAATCAAGCCCTGTTTCATGGCTTCTTTAATTTGAACTCCCATCTCATGGAGCTTGGTGAACGTGAACAAGGGTAGGACAATCATTTTCTGCAACAGCTTCCCATGCAGATTGCGAACTACCATTCTTATCTGATCTTTCTCTGAAGGTCATGTAGTCATCATTGAAGCCTTAGCCCTCCACCTCGTCATGGATTTTGAGAAGCCCTCTTTCAGCTTCTGGCACGTTGCTTCGAGATCACGGGTTGTGACCTCGATTTGTGTGTTGTAGGAGTACTATGCAATAAAGGCCTTAGCCATTTCCTCCCAGCTCTACTTCACAGAATCTTCCAACTTCGCATACCAGATAGTTGCTATTCCTGACAAGGTCCAGCCAAAGAGAGAGAGAGAGCATTTGCAATCTGGTCAGGCCTATTGGCCGTAGGATGTCTGAAAACTGCCGAAGATGAACCATAGGGTCTCCGGAACCATTGAATTTATTGATATGCAGCATTTTGAACTAATCTGGCAATGTCACTGCAGAGTCAGTATACCCATCTTCTATGTCGGGAATAGAATTAACACCCTGTGCTCTCTTGAAAAGCTTCTCCAACTTGCTGACCTTAAGCTCAGTTGGGTCAACCTCAAACTCAAGTGGAGCTTCGGTTTGATACACAGGCTCTTTGGAGGCTTGTGGTGGGATCAGCTCTACCGGGTTGCCATGATTCTCAGCCTGGGCATTAGTAGTATGGGCTGTGGCTCCGGGTGTTGGGCACCCGTAGGAGGTGCATGAGATACAGAAGTCGCTGCCGGCTGTGTTTGTTGTTGTTGCAACCTATTTATGACCTTAACCTGATGTGCTGTGACCTCGGCTTGACGAGCATCGTCTTGCTGCATGGTTTTAACTGTTTGCTGAAGGTGGTGGATCAGGTCCTCCATGTTGACTGGGGGATATTGTGCCATCAGAATTGGCAAGTGATCTCGTACTAGACTGGATGTAGAAAATTGAGCCTGACTAGGTGCAGGTGATTGCTGGACTGGTGAATTGTGCCTAACTCTTCTTTGTCTAGTAACCGGTGGGAGCCAAACAAACACAGGTTGTCCCCTAACAAGATCTCTGAATCTGTAAAGCCTCCTGACACGGGTCTAGAGCGCTTGGGGGGTATCCGAACTATCCGAAGCTATGATGTTATGCTACCTAGCAAAAAGAAATAAAGCAAAACAAAAGTAGTAATCAGAAAATGCACATCACTTTAGCTTAGATGTTAACAACGCACAGATGTAATCAAAGCTGTAGGACTGCACTCAACATTGAATTCTTCCCCCAAAACTGATACCCAACTTGCAACTGATACACATATTTTTGTACAGTTTCACTGTAAAGCACATACCAGTTAAGTGAGACCCAAAACACCCCTATGAGGGGGTAGGGTTACCCTGTCCCAGTTTCGTCAGGAACTAGGGTTCACTATTCAAACAAAGCGGTTTCACACAATCCTGTATTCGGGTGAGCATCCTTTCCTAATTTGGAACAGTCTCTATGGCTTTCAATATGCAACTAGGCCAAATGGTCAAAAAAGGGTATCTCAGCAAGACTACCTAATATACCTCTCGCACCTAACACCGAGAAGTAAAAGGAGGATCAAACGGTATAGTGGTAGTCTAGATCCAAGGGTTGTGTTCCCATCATGGTAGAGCCCGTAACCGGTCAGCCTTTTGGTAGACTTTTCAAGTAAGCCTCCGGCAAATCGTCCAGGAATAGCAGATGGCCAACACAGTGACTTAAGCGCACCAATGCAAATGCAATGCAAAGAAACATATAAGTATAAATAAAATTTCATATCATGAGTTCGAGTCAAGTTCTCTAAATCCTCAGCAGAGTCGCCAGAAACTATAGCTCAACTTTTTTGCGCCCCCTTTTGGAACTACGAAATAACCCCTACGGTTCGGACTCCCGCAGTTTTGAATCTAATCTCACAAGTGAAATGTGAAATTGATAAACACCAAAGAGTCCAAATCTGGCAAATCTTATGAAAAATCGATTTTGAATCAAATTATTAAAAATGGACTGCTTTGCCAGATACAAAGTCGCCACCTATATATTTTTGAAAAATTTAGGAAACCCATGACTCATGCCAAAGGCCACATGTCTGTCATCACCATGATTGTCTCGGCTCGGAAACTTAGGGATGAGAGGGGAACGTCATAAATACATTTGAGCACCACCACTAGCCCGATCAAGGATCAGCCTCTACTAATCACGATATGAATCTTATTTACATTATACGCTCTTGTTCTAGTTTATTAGGCTAGCTGTGATAACCCGACTCTAGTTTATGCTAATTAATCTTAATTATGCTTATAATTATGAGCTTAATATGATTTTCAGTGCTAATTATATGATTATGGGTGTTTGTGAATTTATATCTATTCACTATAGGAAAATCTATTTGATTTTCTGCTATAAAAATTAAATTAAAGGCCGTAGAGGCGACAGAAACCAAAATTGGTTGTATTATTGTGATTAGCATAATTTTTAGAGCCTATGGTGAAATTTAATAAAAACTGATTCGAATCAAAATAGTTAGATTAAATTGATTAAGTTAAGTACAATTGGTTAACTCTAAGCAAATATGATTAGTCAAACTAATCACCACTATATATGTGTATAGGTAGTGCTTAGGCTCAGGAACTTTAAGCTGATTTTCACCTCTTGGCTGAGTTCATACACTCTAAGGAGAGAACTCTACACTTAGAGAGAGAGAGAGAGAGAGAAGAATTGTGAAGGAATTGAGGAGATTTGAAGAATTGGACTAGAATACACTTGAATTCAAGCCTTAGGTATGATTTTCAACTTTGATTCTTGTAATTAAGACATGTAGAGGTTGAATCCATCTAATTCTTGAGTTCATTTGCATGTAAATTACCAATGGGAGCACAAATTAATTTGAGTTAGAAGAATTGAGTTGAATTGTGTACATGCATGCATGAATCACCAAGTTGAGCTTGAATTTCATGGAAATATCCACATACATAAAGCTACATTTGACATTTTTGGAGATGTTTTATAGTCTTACGACTTTTCATCTCATGCATGAGAGTTTTGAAAAGATTTGAAAAGAAAAGAGTGCAATTCATATCACATATGGTTTCAGCCTCATGATTTAAGCTTGAATTTGGGATAATAGTTCATGATTTTGAGTAATTGGTTTCAAATTGAGAGTGTCTTCATGTTACACAATGTTTTACCATGTTATTGGCATCAACCTGTGAGCTTTGAGCCTTTGGAATTAAGTTTTGAGCTTCAAACAGAGTTCTGGAAAACCTAGAATTTGACTTGTTCGCTCGAGCTAGGAAAGCATCGCTCGAGCGTGAAAGTTGAGCTCCTAGAAGTTTTACAGAAATTTGCACGGTGGCTCGCATGGAAAACTCTGTGCTCGAGCGAACCCTGTTTTGCAAGACTCCCCGCTCGAGCGTCAAAAATCTCGCTCAAGCTTGAAATGCATATAACCAATACTTTTATAAAGTTTTACAGTTCGCTCGAGCGACCAGAGCAAGCTCGAGCGGAGAGCCCTTTTTCAAACGAGCAAGCTCGAGCGGAGAGCCCTGTTTCAAAAAGTTTGAAAAGTCTTTTTTTGATTCATTTTCCATTCTCTTTCCTTTCTAAGCACTTTTAGGCATTCATTGGACATTCTAAATGAATTAAAGGACACAGAAGAAGCCTAAGAGCATTAATCAAATTAAAGAATGGAAATGAATTATGTAGGGTCAAGTGCAAGGATGAAATCAAGCATCGGAACATAGTGAGCAATACTTTAGTAAAGACATGTTCGTATATGCTATTTTTGTTTAATACCACTCATGTGTAATTGTTCTGGACTTGTGAATTCGAATTATGGATGAGTATTCTCCTCGCCTGATTATGTAAGACTATAACGAAGTTGATAAGTATAAAATCACCTGAATGGACCAAAGGTCATTTTGAATGAATATGAAATGGGCCGAAAGGCCGTCCCGTGTATTTGATTATATAGACCATAGGTTGTTTCGTATGTATATGAAATGGGCCTAAGGCCGTTTTGTATAATTGTTGAATGGGCCAAAGGCCATTCCGAATAAGGGAATGATTAGACCTGAGGTCCTTTTGAATTGAATGAGGAGATAAATGTGAACATGATCATGGATCATGAATACGCATAAATGGGAAAATGGATTAGTTGGACCCAAGGTCATTTTGTGTGTAAATTGGATCCACGGTTCCTTTACATATGATGGACCTAAGGTCGTTTTGCATATATTGGACCGAAGGTCATTTTTCCTATGAATTGGACCCAAGGTCATTTTGCAAGCATGAGATGGACCCGAGGTCGTTTAGTATATGAATATGGATGAGACATATGATATGTTGGACCTAAGGTCGTTTTGTGTTGGTATTGACTCACAAGTTTGGGTATAACCTATGAATTAAATGAATCTCATTCATGAACTCCTTTACTTTGGTATTATTCATTGGGTGTTAGCTCATTTTTTATTTATATGTATGTAGGTGAGCAGTGGGATATCCAGCCTCAACCCCAGTAAGCCATGAGAAACCATGTTTTGAGGAGTCAACCAAGGTTGCCTCACGCAAGAGGCTTACTTTTGTTTTTGTTTTCTTGTGGTCATGTATGACCAACCTAGTGTATAACCTTGGATTTTGGTGTTGATACTGTTTTGAATGATCCTGGATGTACGTGGTACATACATAGTGTAAATATTGCATGATGTGAGTTATTATATATATATATATATATATGAGAAAGTTTTTGATTAAACCATGTATGCACAGCTCGTTGGACAATTTTTGCAAGTATTGCTTCCATAGTTTGGCCCCCTGTTTTTAAGTATGGTTTGATTTTTAACTGAGGCTGTAGGTAATCTCACGATTACTGGCCGGTGATGACTCTAATCCATAGGGGCGGGTTTGGGTCATGACAGAGTGGTATCGAAGCACGAGAAATAACTCACACACTTGTCCAAATGAGTAATAGAGTGTCTAGAAAAAACATAAGATACATTCATATAATAAATATATATGCGAAAAGCATTGACAAATCGCTAAGTGACTCGAAGTATACAACTATATGATATATATAACTGTTGTCTACTTGTGCAAATGTGTTCTTTTGTATATGAATATTGTGCATATCTTCTATGTGAAATATAATACAACTCTCATTAGATAATGGTGAGAACAAGAGCCGATGAGCTAGAAGAGTCCTCCACTACTCGGCTAGACCGAATGGAGAGAATGATGCAAGACATGGCAGAAACACTAAGGCAAAAACAGTGGTAACACCCGCAAATCCCACCTCTAGTGCAACCCATACCATATTTACAAAATGATGACCAAACAATAGCCCTGACTAAAGAGTTCAAGAAAATGAAGCCACCAATGTTCCATTGGGGTGTGGACCCATTGAAGGCTGAAGCTTGGGTCCTTGTTATTGAAAAATTATTTGAGGTATTCCTATGCCTAGAGACATAGAAAGTACAATTGGCCACTTTCATATTAGAAGATGAAGTAAGAAGATGGTGGATGCTAATCTGTGATAATAACAAAGACATTGACTGGGCACAATTTCTTGCACTCTTTTATGAGAAATACTTTTCGTAGTGTGCCCGTGATAGAAAGGTGTTAGAATTTGAAGGACTAAAATAAGACAATCTAACAGTAGTTGAGTATGAAGCCAAGTTCACCGAATTGGCTAGGTTCGCCCCACATTTGGTTGACACCGACTATAAAAAGGCGAGGAAGTTTGAAAATGGTCTTCGCAATGACATACTGGAAATAGTGAATGTGTTGAAATTGCCCACTTATGTTGATGTATTAGATCGAGCCTTAATGTCAGAAGCTAACATGGCCAACCGAGGGAAGCCACCAGCCGACTGGAAGGCTAAAAGGCAAGGCTTTTTCTCAGGAAATAAATCATCAAATAAACAAAACACGGGACCTTCAAGCACTTCGGGCTCCACCAGAAATATGGCACCAACATGTACTTAATGTGGTAAGAAGCACCGTGGAGTTTGTTACCATATATCTGGGGCATACTACAGATATAGAGAAATGCGGCACATGGCAAGGGATTGCACCCAAACTGAATAGCAAAGAGGTGGAAAACCAGCTGTTAGTTCAACCGGATCTATCCTAAAACCGGGTAATACCACAAGGCCTGCTACCACCAAAGGCATGATGAGACAGGGGAGAGTCTTTACACTTGTCCCAGGTGACACACAGAATACCGAAGCTGCTGTCTCAGGTACTATCTCTATATGTAATCAAGATGCTTTTGTGTTAATTGATTCCGGCTCAACACATTCCTCTGTGTCTACTAGATTTGCATCTAGATTGGCTAGACCTCTAGAATCATTGCCATATTTGCTATGTGTGTCTACTCCGTCTGGGGAATCTGTGTTTTGTACATCTTTGTATTATGTTTGTGACATGCAAATTGGTAATACTACTTTATATGTGGACTTGTTACCCTTGGACATTCGACACTTTGATATAATTTTGGGTATGGATTGGCTATCAAAATATTGTGCCACTATCAATTGTGTGACGAAACGGGTTGTGTTTAAACCACCACGTCATGTTGAATTTGAATTTGTGGGTAATGGGGTAATGTCTCCACCTTATTTGATATCTGCAATAAAAGCATGTAAATTGATCAAGAAAGGGTGCCAAGGTTATCTGTATAGTGTATTATCTGAACAATTTGTGAATGTTGAATTGGATAATATTTCTATGGTCCGAGAATTCCCGGATATATTTCCCGACAAACTGCCAGCGGGATTGGTTGACAGGGAGATAGAATTTACCATTGATGTTGTCCCTGGTACTTAGCCTATCTCAAAAACTCCATATAGAATGTCCACTGCAGAAATGAAAGAATTGAAAGAACAGTTGCAAGACTTACTAGACAAGGGATTTATACAACCAAGCACTTCACCATGGGGCGCTCCTATGTTGTTTGTGAAGAAGAAAGACGGAACCTTACGTTTGTGCACTGACTACCGAGAATTAAATAAGGTAACGGTAAAAAATAAATATCCATTACCCCGAATTGACGATTTATTTAATCAATTCCACGGTTCACAAGTCTTTTCAAAAATCAATTTGAGATCCGGCTACTACCAGTTGAAAGTGAAGGCAAAAGATGTTGAGAAAACTGCATTTAGAACAAGGTATGGTCATTATGAGTTTCTTGTTATGCCGTTTGGAGTGACGAATGCACCTGCAGCATTTATAGACCTTATGAAACGGATTTTCATGACTTATCTTGATGAATTTGTTGTGGTTTTTATTGACGATATTTTGATATATTCAAAGAATAGATTTGAACACGAACAACATTTGAGAATTGTCTTGCAAACACTTAGAGAAAAGAAATTATTTGCTAAACTTACGAAGTGTGAATTTTGGTTAGACAAGGTTGTCTTTTTAGGGCATGTCATCAACAGAGATGGGGTTTCGGTGGACCTACAGAAGATAGAAGCAATTATAAATTGGCCTACACCAACAAATGTAACGGAAGTCCACAGTTTCGTGGGCTTAGCTGGGTACTATAGAAGGTTTGTCAAGAATTTTTCAAAAATAGTTGTACCTCTTACTCAATTGATACGCAAGGGGACACTATTTGAATGGAATGATGAAAGAGAATCTACCTTCCAAGAACTGAAAACAAGATTGACGACTGCACGAGTGTTAACATTGCCCACAGGTACGGAGAACTTTGTGATTTATAGTGATGCATCTTATAAGGGTCTGGGTTGTGTATTAATGCAGGAAGGATGGGTAATTGCTTATGCTTCCCGACAATTAAGGCCACATGAGAAGAACTACCTAACACATGACTTGGAATTGGCCGTAGTTGTATTTGCCTTAAAAATTTGGCGGCATTACTTGTATGGGGCAAAATGCAAAGTTTATACAGATCACAAAAGTTTGAAGTATTTCTTTACTTAAAAAGAGTTGAATATGTGCCAGAGGAGATGGCTTGAGCTGATAAAAGATTATGATCTTCAAATTCAGTATCACCCCGGGAAAGCCAACACAGTTGCAGATGCTTTGAGCAGAAAATTGATAGGGAGTTTAGCTTGCCTACTTACTTAATAAAAAGAAATCTTGCAAGATTTTGAGAACTCCGAAATTAAAGTAATATCACATGAGCAGAACGGGTTGATAGTCGCCATTTCAGTTGAACCAACAATCATTAAGGAGATCAAACAGGAACAAAAAGGGGATGAAGTCCTCAAAAAGATAGTTGATGAATTTGAAACGAATTTGAAACCGAGACACAATGTTGTAAATGAAGTGTTAAAATTCCAAAACAGATTGTGTGTTCCGAATATTCCATAAAGCTCACAAATCGATGTTTTCTATGCATCCAGGTAACAACAAGATGTATCAGGACCTAAAGCAAAGTTATTGGTGGCCAAATATGAAACGTGAGATTGCAAAATATGTGTCTAAATGTCTTCAGTATCAGCAAGTTAAGGTTAAACACCAGAAACCGGTTTACTCCAACCTCTCCCTATTTCGGAATAGAAGTGGGAACATATAACCATGGATTTCGTTGTTGGCCTACCTCGAACACCTGCAGGTATGGATTCCATTTGGGTTATAGTTAATAGACTGACTAAATTTGCACATTTCCTGCCTGTAAAAACTATGTATGATGCATACCGATTAGCTACTATTTATGGTGATGAAATTGTTTGTTTACAAGGAGTTCCGGTGTCTATTGTGTCGGATAGAGATTCGAAATTTGTATCTAGATTCTGGAAGAGTCTTCAAGCGGCAGTGGGAACAGAGTTGAGGCTTAGTACAACATTCCATCCACAAACTGATGGACAATCAAAACGAACTATACAAACTCTAGAAGATATGCTCTGAATGTGTGCTTTGGATTTTCAAGGGAGTTGGGAAACTTACCTACCATTGGCGGAATTTGCATATAATAATAGTTTCCACTCCAGCATTGGCATGGCACCGTATAAAGCTTTATATGGCCAAAAATGTAGATCTCTAATATGTTGGATTGAAGTTGGGGATAGAGTCTTGCTTAGGCCCAAGCTTGTGCAGATAACTACTGATAAAATCAAAGTTATTCAACAAAGGCTTAAGACAGCTCAGAGCCGACAAAAGAGTTGTGCAGATGTTAGGAGAAGGCCTCTTGAATATGAGGTAAGTGATCATGTGTTCATCCGTGTAAATCCGATAAAAGGCCAATTAAGGTTTAGCAAGAAGGGTAAACTATCACCTCGTTACATCGGGCCGTTTCAAATTTTGAAAAGACTTGGTCCAGTTGCTTATAGAGTTGCCTTACTGCCGAGAATGGAACAAATGCATAATGTGTTTCATGTGTCAATATTGAGGGGCTATCTCCGAGATTCATTCCACATGATTGACTATCACCGAATAGCACTTGATGAAAATATGGAGTACGAAGAATGGCCATAACGGATCATTAACCGACAAGTAAAGTAGTTGAGGAACAAATCTATTCCAATGGTAAAAGTGGAATGGAAAGAACATAATGGTAAGGATGCCACGTGGGAGAAAGAAGAAGAAATGTGACAACACTACCCACATTTGTTTCCCACAAAAGGTAACATAAGTTTGGGGGACCAAACTTCCTAAAGGGGGAAAGAATGTGATAACCCAACTCTAGTTTATGCTAATTAATCTTAACTATGCTTATAATTATGAGCTTAATATGATTTTGACTACTAATTATATGATTACGGGTGTTTGTGAATTTATATCTGTTCATCGTAAGAAAATCTGTTTGATTTTCTGCTATAAAAATTAAATTGAAGGCCGTAGAGGCAACATAAACCAAAATTGGCTGTATTATTGTGATTAGCATAATTTTTAGAGACTATGGTGAAATTTAATTGAAAACTGATTCGAATGAAAATAGTTAGAGTAAATTGATTAAGTTAAGTACAATTGGTTAACTCTAAGCAAATATGATTAGTCAAACTAATCACCACTATAGGTAGTGCTTAGGCTCAGGAACTTTAAGCTCATTTTCACCTCTTGGCTAAGTTCATACATTCTAAGGAGAGAACTCAACACTTAGAGAGAGAGAGAGAGAGAGAGAGAAGAATTGTGAAGGAATTGAGGAGATTTGAAGAATTGGACTAGGATACGCTTGAATTCAAGCCTTAGGTATGATTTTCAACTTTGATTCTTGTAATTAAGACATGTAGAGGTTGAATCCATCTAATTCTTGAGTTCATTTGCATGTAATTTACCAATGGGAGCACGAATTACTTTAAGTTGGAAGAGTTGAGTTGAATTGTGTACATGCATGCATGAATCACCATGTTGAGCTTGAATTTCATGGAAATATCCACATGCATGAAGCTACATTTGACATTTTTTGAGATGTTTTATAGTCTTACGACTTTTCATCTCATGCATGAGAGTTTTGAAAAGATTTGAAAAGAAAAGAGTGCAATTCATATCATATATGGTTTCAGCCTCATGATTTAAGCTTGAATTTGGGATAATAGTTTATGATTTTGAGTAATTGGTTTCAAATTGAGAGTGTTATCATGTTACACAATGTTTTACCATGTTATTAGTATCAACCTGCGAGCTTTGATCCTTTGAATTAAGTTTTGAGCTTCAAACAGAGTTCTGGCAAACCTAGAGTTTGACTTGTCTGCTCTAGCGAGGAAAGCGTTGCTCAAGCGTGAAAGTCAAGCACCCAGAAGTTTTACAGAAATTTATACAGTGGCTTGAACAGTAAACTCTGCGCTCGAGCAAACCCTATTTTGCAAGACTCCCCGTTTAAGCATTAGAAATCTCGCTCGACCGGGAAATGCATGTAACCAGTACTTTTATAGAGTTTTGCAGTTCGCTCGAGCGACCAGAGCTGCGATCGACTGGAGAGCCCTGTTTCAGAAATTTTGAAAAGTCATTTTATGATTCGTTTTCCGTTCTCTTTCATTTCTAAGCACTCTTAGGCATGAATTGGACATTCTAAATAAATTAAAGGACACGAAAGAAGCCTAAGAGCATCAAGCAAATTAAAGAACGGATTGAATTATATTATGACTCAATGTGTTATGAATTATGTAGGGTCAAGTACAAGGATGAATCAAGCACCGGAACACTATGAGTAATACTTTGGTCAAGACATGTTCGTATATGCTATTTCTTGTTAATACCACTCATGTGTAAGTGTTCTGGACTTGTGAATTCAACTTATGGATGAATATTCTCCTCGTCTGATTGTGCAAGACTATAACGAAGCTGATAAGTATAAAATCGCCTGAATGGACCAAAGGTCATTTTGAACGAATATGAAATGGGCCTAAAGGCCATCCCATGTATTTGATTATTGTAGACACCCCATTTTTGACCGACCTTAAGACTCAGACGTCATCGTTTGTGCGCGCGATGATTGTGCATGTTTTTGCTCATTTTGAGTGTCCGAGGTTCTCGGCTGAGTGCTTTGTCTTTGAGCCTCTAAAACCTCTATGTTTTGGCCTTGTTTTTGGGCCAAACCTTGTTGCCTCTTGCTTGGAGGGTAGAAGGGCCTTGCCAGCCACTTTTGGCACTTGCCGGCCACCTGAAGTGGCCGGCGGCCAATTTTCTCATTTTTCAGATATTTTTAGATCTTTTGAGCCAGCTGTTGGCCACTGAGGCTCATATCCATACACGTGTATGGAGGGATAAAGCAAGCTTTTTGCTTGCTTGCTGAGAGTTGTGTCCTCATGCCTTGTTTATGAACCAATGTGTATGCATGCTTGTATTTGCTTTTGGACTTCATTTTCAGCATGTTTTGGCCATTGTCTTGGCATGTATGAGGCTTGTTTGAGGTTGGTTTGGTCCTTTGAGTTTTGCATTAAATAGCCCTTGCCATGCTCATGTTGTTTGCATGTTGTTGCATTGCATTATGTTTGCATGTTATTGCGTTGCATTGTGTTAGCATGTTGTGTGTGTTGCATTGTGTTTGGGTTGGACGTCGATCCAAACACGAGGAATGTCGCACATTTCATACTCAAAGTGATGAAACATGCCTTGTTCCTTAGGTCGCCGACACCTTTGATCATGTATGATAAGGTGGAGGTTCATCAAGTCTTATGTGTTATTTGTGTGCATTCATTGACATTGATTTGTGCAACTCGGCCTCTTTGGCCATCATGCATTGAGATGCGTGATTGGTGGCTCGAGAGCTGAGCACTATACTCCTTTGAGCTTAAGACATGATAAGGAGTGTAGTTACACACATTTTCTTGCAAATACACTGCCATGCCTCTGTTAGTGCTCTGTTGCAGCAAAAGGGAAAATTGCAGGAAGCAGTGGCCGATCGGCCATCAGAGCTGTCGACCGACCATCAGAGCTGTCGATTGGCTATCACAATTGGCCGATAGCCATTAACTTTGGCCAATGGCCATTCCTCTTGGCCGACCACCCCTCAGCATGTCCATAAGGTGGATCAGAAGCATCTTGGAAGTTGGCACAATTTTTAGAAGTCCAAAACAGTGCAAACAGAGGCATCATGAGGCACGACAGTGGATTTCTGAGCGAAGCCGACCGAGCATGCATCTCTTCCTTGCCTGCAAGGCCATTTCACTGCTTATGATTAATTTACGTGATTAGTCATTCAATTTGTTGTGTAATATCTCAACTAGCTTAATATAGCTATTTGTTTCAATTCGGTTGTGTAATAATTAATTAGCTAAGTTAGTTAATTAGTTTGGTTTGTAATAATTAGTTTAATTAGCATAGCTAGTTAGCTTATTATTCAGACGCTCCGTCGAGAGGGCACAACTGTTGTAATAAGTGTGTGTGTGTGTGTGTGTGTGTGTGTGTGATGCATGTCTTCCAACCCCTATTTCTTTCTCCCTTTTACTTATCAGCTTTTGATGGTTAGTTTTAGGGCATATTTCAATTAGCATTCTTATGCTTGCATGCGTGCATCCATTCATCTGTCTTGCATGCACCGGGCTCGGCGCATCATACAAACTGCATTGTATTTCAATTCCTATTTGAATACATGTATCAATTGTCGCATTCATATGCCATCTTAGAATAGCAAGGCTACTTTAGTTGCATTTTGCATGTGTTGCATTAGGCATTCTTGACATAGCTAGGGTCATGCATGATTTCTAATTAGCTTCTGTTTTGGCTCGGAGTACACTATAAGTGTTTATACTTTAGCATCCTTACATGCGTGTAAGTGTTGCCATGATAGCATGCTTGCCATGAGGCTATGTGCTCAACTGCTATAACTGCTTGAATGCCTGTGGGTGAAGGCTTGATTGCCTGGATTGGAACAACTCGATGATTGTGAGTTTTAAGCCCACTTGAAGTGGCAAAATCATGCTTTTTTCTAAGCCCACTTGAGGGTGGCAAATCCACGTCTTAGCCTACTTGTGAGTAGCATCTTCAAACCATTTTCAAAAACAAACATGAGTTGTTTTGTTCCAATCCGCGTGATTAAGTCTATACTTGTATGCTGTGCACATCACATAGTAAGCTAGCTAATAATCGGGATAAGAACACATGTGTTTTCAAAAACAGCATATCATGTTTAGTAAAGGCCGATCCTTTGATTGGGCGAGCAGGGGTGCTCATTTCATGACCTTCCCCCCTCGTACCCAAGTTCCCGAGCTGAGGCAACTTTGGTGATGATGGACACGTAGCCTTAGGCACGAGTCAGGGTTTCCTAAATTTCCTAAAAATAAAATATTTAGGTGGCGACTCTGAAATCTGGCAAAGCAGTCCATATTTGGCGTTTTTTTGATTAAAATCGATTTTCCAAAACGATTTGCTGGATTTGGACTCTTTGGTGATTTATTAGTCTTACATTGCACTTTGTGAGATTAGATTCAGAACCGTGACAGGAGTCCGAACTGTAGTAGCTAAGAACCATAATTCGCGCCCTCACGTGCGGAGCAGAGTTCGGGGTGGTCTATAGTTTCTCAAAACGCTTCACATCTGTATCTCGAATGTACGTTAGTGCCTCTGCTTCTACCCATTTTGTGAAATAATCTGTCGCGACAATCAAAAATCGCTTGTTGCCCGGAGCGCGAGGCAATGGTCCGACGATGTCAAGTCTCAATTGGGCAAATGGCCAAGGGCTGGTTATAGAGCTTAGCTCTTCAGCAAGCAGATGGGTTAAAGGAGAAAACTTCTGGCATTGTTCACATTTCTTCACGTAACACTCGGCATCAGCTCTCATTGTTGGCCAATAATACCCCTGTGTCACAGCTCGATGAGCCAGAGAGCGCCCGCTAGAATGGGCACCATAGCTACCTTCATGTATTTCAGTCAGGAGTTCCTCGACTTTATCCGGATGAACGCATTCTAGGTATGGACCAGAAAAGGATTTTTTGTAAAGCTTTCCTTACAGATCCAAGTAGTATCACAGGGCTTTGTTTCGCAGCTTGTGGGCTTCTTTCTTATCTGATGGGAGCTATTCGGAAGAAAGGAATGCAGCAATGAGGTCCATCCAACTCGGTCCTGACTCTATGACATTGATCTGGACTTCCTCTGAAGGGCCAATGCTCGGCTTAGGGACGAAACCCACTTCAATTGTCCGTTTAATTTCTGAGTTAATGGCGGAAGCTAGGCAAGCCAGGGCGTCTGCATGTGTGTTCTGGTCGCGGGTTATTTGGTTCAATTCATGATGGTCAAATTTTGCCAGCAAGGAATTTGTCGTTTTCATGTAAGCTGTCATCTGGTCATTTTTGGCCACGTACTCCCCCTTTAGCTGATTGATCACCAGTTTTGAATCGCAAAATATAAGCAAACGCCGAGCACCCAGGAGATGTGCATTCCGTAAGCCGGTTAGCAAGGCTTCCTATTCGGTCTCATTGTTCGATGCTTCGAAACCGAGTTTGACGGCCTGCTTGATTATTGCTCCGTCGGGGGCCATGATCACTACTCTGGCCCCACTGCCTCGTTGGTTGGATGATCTATCACAATACAACTGCCAAATGTCCCCCATGTAAATTCTCCAATTCGGCTTAGGTTGAATTTGATCAGACTTAAAGTCGGCAAGGCATCCAGTGAATTCAGCCACAAAGTCGGCGAGCACTTGCCCCTTGATTGAAGTTCTAGGCAGAAACTGAATATCGTACTGGCCGAGTTCGAGAGCCCACTTTGAAATGCACCCTGATGCTTCTACACTATAGAGTACTGACCGGAGGGGGTAGTCCGTTAGTACCCCGATGGTATGCCCCTGAAAGTAATGCATCAGTTTTCTTACTGCCATAACAAGGGCTAGGATGAGTTTTTCCAACGGAAGGTAACGTGTTTCGGCGTCAACCATTGCCTTGCTCATATAATACACTGGTCGCTGCTCCCCAAGCTCTTTCTTTAACAGTACGACGCTGACGGCCCGGTCGGAAACTGCCAGATATAAAATGAACGGGTCACCTGCCGAAGGTGTTGTCAAGAGTGGGACTGATCAGAGGTAAGTCTTCAAACCGTTGAAAGCAGCTTCGTACTCAGAGGTCCATTCAAAAGCCTTACCCTGCCGTAGGGTATGAAAGAATTGTCGGCAGCGATTTGTGGAACGACTGATGAACCTGTTGAGTGCGGCAGCCATCCCCATCAACTTTTGAACCTCCTTCACCAATCAAGGGGAACCGAGTTCCAAGATTGCTGTGATTTGCCTCGTGTTGGCTTCGATTCCTCAGTGGTTGATAATGTAGCCAAGGAATTTGCCGAATCCGATCCTAAATGCACATTTGGAAGCGTTTAGCTTCATTTTGTACTTGCGTAAAATGCCAAATGTCTCCTCCAGATTGGCTAGATGAGTTTGCTCTTCTTTGGACTTAACCACCATATCGTCAATGTACACTTCCATAGTACGGCCGAGTTGCTCCTTGAACATGGCAGTGACCAGTCTGTGGTAAGTTGCCCCTACATTCTTCAACCCAAAAGGCATAACCTTATAGCAATAAGTTCCTCTTGGGGTGAGGAATGCAGTTTTGTTTTGGTCCTCTGGATGCATAGCAATTTGATGGTAGCCTCTGTAGGCATCGAGGAAGCTCATACATTGATGACGTGCCGTGGCGTCTACTAGTTGGTCAATTCTAGAGAGGGGAAAACAATCCTTGGGGCAAGCTTTATTTAAGTTCGTGAAATCCACACAGACACGCCAAGTCCCATTTTTCTTCTTTACAACCACAGTATTCGACAGCCATGTAGGATAGTTCACTTCCCAGATTGCCTCGGCATCAAGCAACCGCTCAACTTCTTCAACAACGGCAGCGGTATGTTCTGCGGCTGATCGCTGGCTTTTCTGAATAATAGGCTTGCATTTGGGCTCAACATTTAAACGGTGCTACGAAACAGATGGATCCACACCCGACATCTCATGCGATGTCCATGCAAATACATCAAGGTTGCCAAGCAAGAAGGAAATTAGCTGCTGCCTGTCGACTTGATTCAGGGAGGCGCCGACCATGAAGAACCTGTTAGAATTCCTGTCGATTTCAACTCGATCCAAGGATTCCGTTGCCTTTTCACTTGGGAGCCGGCCAACATCGTCGAGGCTTTCTCGATCCGGCACCTCGATAGAATTCACTTTCAGTTCTCTTGGTGTCTTTGCGACAAGAAGATAACATGCCTGCGCCGATTTCTAGGAGCCCCGAATTTGCTCGATGTCACGTTCAGTCGGAAAGTGAAGTAGTTGATGATATGTGCTAGGCACGGCCTGCATGGTATGCAGCCAAGTTCTTCCCATGATAAGATTAGACGGCGAAGGCAGCTTGACAACCAAAAACTCTACATCCACTGACCGGGAGCCCGCCTAAACTGGTAATGTGATTTTGCCTAATGGATATTCCGGATTAGCGTTGAAGTCGAATAACGGATAAGGAGCCGAAGACAGGTCCGACTCGGTGAACCCGAGTTTGATGAAGGTCTTGTAATACATAACCTCCGAAGTACTCCCCTAGTCTATGAGAACGCGTTCAACGGTGAATCGATTTACGCGTAGTTCGATGACCAATGGGTCAATGTGGGGGAGTGTTACGCCGATCAGATCAAAATCGTCGAAGGTAATACTCGAAGCTTCATGGGACCATTTTGCTGGTGTGATTTGCTTTTGGGGGTTAGGATGCGACTGAATTGTATGTACCGCGGATGACGTCGGCAGGCTGTATATCATATGGATTACGTCGAGTGGAGGTGAATCTTGCCGTAAAGCTACTGTTTTGGTTAAGTTGTCTTTTCGGACGTACTACTTAAGCCAACCATCTTATACCAATTCCTCAAGGTGATCCTTCAATGCATAACAACTTTCAGTATCATGGTCATGATCTTTGTGATACTCGTACCGCCTATCCCGTCTCCTCGTGTCGGGAGGTCCCATCATTTTGGATGACTATTTGAAGAACGGAAGGTGTTGGACTTTAGACATAACTGTGCTGATCGGCTCTGACAACTCCATATATTTCTTGTCCGCGCGCCTTGTGTGCCTGCTATCTACTTGAAGTTGTTCACTAGCTCGGTGGAAACATTGGTCATTTGTTCGGCGCGAATCCCGTCTCTTGTCTCATTTAGCCCGATTCCGTGGTTCAGGGCTCCGTGATGGTACAGAATTTATCGGCTGAACAATCTCAGAAGGGGCTATCTTGTTGGCCTTGCTCCCGGCTTTAACCCTCAGAGCGTCATCTTCCACTTTGCAGTATTCCTCGACTTTCTTCATTAACGACCAGACTGTTTTGGGGGGCCTTCTAGTCAAGGAACTGTAGAGGGCACTATTAGGATGCAACCCCGTTTTAAAGGCAATAATGACCATGGCGTCGTTGCAGGCGTCATCCACAAGATTAAAGCATTCTCAATAGCGCCAAATACGCTTGTAAGGTTTCCCCTGGTTGGATTTGCATTGCCCAGAGAGAGTCAGCTTGCTTCAGCTGGACCTCATTGGTGATGAATCTTGCCCTAAGGATTTCTATAATTGATGGAAGCTCTTAATCGACGCCGGTTCCAACTTGTAATACCATCTGACGGCCAATGGTCCCAAACTGCTTGGAAATATTCGGCACATGGGAGCCTCGTCGTTCGCATGCAACGCCATGGCTTGCTTATAATGACGGATGCGGTCAGTGGGATCCGATTTTCCGTCATAAAGGGTGAACGATGGAGCCTTGAACTTTTTGGGTAGTACTGCCCTTGCGATCCGTCGCACAAAGGGGTCATGTTGGTCCTCTTCGTCTGAATCATTTCTTCTTCTCTTATTCCGTGCACGCGGACTTCCCTTAGAAGAACTGGAGACCTCGACTCGCCCCTTCTTTTTGGGGTCTGGGGATGAGGAGTCAGAATCACTGTCACTACCTTGTCTCCGAGCTCAAGGTCGTCGAACATCCTTTCTCAGTGGTTGTACCAGGTCTTGGCGCGCGGCCTGTTGGGATTTTGCCACCTCCAAGGCCAAGTCCTGTCGAAGGCGCTTGTTTTCGACCATCATGTTCTCCAACCTTTGTTCATTTTGCTTCGCCTGTTCCATAATCACTTGCATTGTTTCATCAACTGAGTCGAAGTTCAAGGCTCTTCGTGTAGTGATGTTTTCTGGTCCCAGCATGGTGCTTGGAGTTGTATCGACTCGTGGCGTAAGGTTGTCAGCGACTGCCGGAGGATCTTCCGTCATGCCCACCATGGATGTGCTGGAGTATACCCACAGACAGCGCCAATTGTGGAGAAATGGTTTGGAAATACTCTTTGAATCCTGTTGGGCGCTTGTAATCCTCAGTCAATCACCTAAAAAAGAATGAACACTCCAGTCGGGGGTGCTAGAATTAGCACTCTGACGGATAAGTTAATGTCTACTCTCTTAGTTGCTTATATCTCAAGTTAAACTTACTTTTTCTCACATACCTCTCTTTGGTTGATGTTCTTCTATTTATATCTTCTTTCGGGTCTCAGGGTTGGGCCCACCTTTAATCCACCGTGTAATTATTTACTCGGCTCCTTTTGTTGTAAACCACTCTTCACTCGGCTCCTCACTCAACTGGTTATGTGGCCGATTACGGTACTTCTGAATTTGTATAAGACTGGGCCGAATACGATGCATATATCTCAAGTCTCTAAGTTCACTTATTCGGCCTCTTTGTACCCCCTAATATTCGGCCCCCACAGTAGTGAAAAGCAAAAATCTTCATTAATAACAACAATTGAGTACAGATAATAGTAAAAAGCAAAGGAAATTTTCATTAATAAATTGAGTACAGATAGTAGTCATTTTATACATGAAAATTACTTTAAATTAACAGAAATCTACTAACAAAAATTTATAAGAACCATGCATGGAAGATGCCTAACAAAAATCAAAATATCACCCTAGTCAATCTTCGGGGTCAGACTCCAGCGGCTCAACGTCCACCTGTTCATATGGAATCGGCTAGGCCAATGTCACATTAGCGGCAGTGAGGGCTTTGAGCCAGCCGTGTTTGAAGCCACAATTCTTGAATTTGGGGACTTCCTCAACATAGTTCTCCAAAGTGGCATCCTTTCCAGCTTGGAACGCTTTGGAAATCTCAGAGTTGGCTATTTCCTTCGCCTTCTTCGATTCTTCCAAGTCGGCTTCCAGTTTGGCAATCACCTCCTTGGCTAACTTGAGCGCGTCTTCGCTCGCATTTGCCCTCTCCTCGGCGGCCAATCTGAGCTGGTCAGAACTCTTCGCCTTTTCTGCCTCGGCGTCAACTCTTGCATGCTCATCCGCTGCTCTCACCGCCTCGAACTCGGCTCTTTGAGAGGCCTTCATGGCCTTGCTCTTCTCATTTTCAATTTCGGCTTTCAAAAAGCTGATCTGCTCAATAGCATCATGTTGGCGGCAGCCGATCTCGGCTATCCTGCCCACCGTCTGCAAAACAAGGAGTTAGAGTTTAGAAAAATAAAAAAAATTAATTAATTAATAATATATTTTTATATCCATATAAGCAAAAAAATAAGGTTAAGTCACGTACCAATATGGCCGATTGAGCGGCTAATGCTATTGACAGCAGATCTGGCTCCGCACGAAAAGTCGCCGTGTCAACTGGCAGGGAAATTGAGGAAGCCATACTCAAGACCACAGCCGGATCTTTCAGAGCCTACACGTCGGACGCAATCGGCACGTTCTTTATCCTTGGTTGGACGATGAACAGCACGACTGAGTCTGACTCCTCCAAACACGGCCGTTTATCGGTAAGTGTTTCCTTAGGTTCGGCTTCGCGCTCGGTGGGACATTTTTTCCCCTTTTGCTCGGCCTGCTGATCTAACTGTTCAATTTGCTCCGTTTGAGCCGTTTCAACCTGAGCCGTTTCGACCTGCTCCGTCTCGGTATTCGGCAGAGAAGACTTAGCCACAGCAACAGGGGGAGGTTCGGATCGGTTACTCTCAGCCCTCCTCCGGGTGGCCATACGTTCAGTATTTTTTCTCCTGGCCAGCTGCGTTAAAGACTCCCTAGCCATGTTCTCAGTGTACACGCCGGGAAGGTCCCCTAAGTCGATAAAAATGTTTTCGAATGAGGCGTCCCCTCGGCCTGAAGCAGATGGAGGGTCGGATTGATTAAGGCTGGCTTCCTCAAAAGCCAAGTTCAAAGCCTCGTCAACTTCAGCTTCCAAAGTGGACTGATTAGGTTGTTCGGCTATTTGTTCTTCCGCTTACTCCGAATCAGAAGCTTCCAAACCAATTTGCCTGAGGTTTTTGAAGTTGGAGAAGATAAGAGCCGTGAGCTGCTGTTCGCCTCTCGGAATCGGAATGTTGTCTACAGCCGAAAAGGTTGCGTAGGTCGGCTCGTATGTAAGAAGTATATGAGCCGTCCTCCCTTGCTTCTGGAGGTTTGGACGGCTAAAGAACTGGAGTGCGGTATTGATTTCCGTAAGCACGACGTCGTCGGCCGAAACAAGAACTTTCTTCAAATTGTTTCCTACATACACAAAGCGGTAAGTGCATGAAAGGAGAGCCGAGTAAATATTTAGCAGATGCATGTATGAAACTATACGGCCACCTGGTTTGCCTTTTCATCTAGGCACAGGATCTAGGCGATCTTCACCCTCGCCGAATTCCCAGTTGCCTTGGACAACGACCATGACATCGTCAACTCGCTTGCCAAAGCTGGCAAGCATAGTCACCAAATGATGGTCGGTGTCCTTAGCCTTGAGAAAGTAGCGCCCCTGCCGGCCAGAAGACTTGGCTAAGGCATAGCAATGCCGAACAGCAAGGATACCGAGATTGATCCTAAGGCGTCGGTTCAACTCTACAATTCCCATTATGATTCGGTAAAAATTTACACTAGGTTGGGAAGGGATTAGTCCCCAACGGTAAAGGACGGCCCTAAGAAATGGGTGAAGGGGGAAACGAACTCCGCCCTCAGCAATTGATAGGATAGGAAAGATGATTGTACTCTCATCAGTCCTCTCCATATCAAGTGTGCTCTCTACCACGAGTGACAGGTGGACGTCATCGGGAATGGCAAAATGGCGTCGAAAACCAATGACTCGATTCCGCAGAAATGAGGGCTTTCAAGTGTTTGGCCATCCTAGCCAGTTTAGGGAGTATCCTAAACTAAAAACAAACAAGGAAATGGGATTCAAAATGGGGGAAAATAGAACTTACAAGAAGCGGAGAAGACAATGAGAAACAGGAAGAAGTTGTAGAGGTCACGAAATGAAGGTGCTATACTAAAAGGTGAACCAAGAACTTTGAGTATTCAAAAAACATACATTCAAAGGGACAAAGTTTTAAATCACATTAAATGAAGGAAGCGTACGAAGGGACGAGAAATTGTAATGATGACCAAAAAGCGTGTGCGTTTTGACACTCGCATTGGAATGAGGTTAACTGCCGAATTTTTGTTTTGACTTTTCAAGTTTGAAACCAAACACGCCAACTAACTGGTGTTAGCGGGGTGTTTGGGGGGCAATTGTGGGAGCCGAATATCAGGGGATGCAGAGAGGCCGATACACACTTAGAAAATCAGGATATATATTATATTCGGCCCCGTCTTGTACGATCCAGACGCCGAATATCCTAATTGGCCATAGAACCAGTTGAGTGAGGAGCCGAATGGGAATTGGCATACGATAGAAGGGGCCGAGTGAACAATCACACGATGGATTAAGAGTGGGCCCGACCCTGAGGCCCAAAAGTGAATATAAATAGAGGAACATCAGCCAAAGAAAGGTATATGAGAGAAAACCCCAAGAAACTTAAGACATAAGCAAACGTGAGACATATACTAACCTGTCCATCGGAGTGCTAATTCCGACACCCCCGACCAGAGTGTTAATCCATTTTCAGGTGGCAATCAGAGGATTAGGGATGTCCTTCAAGATCCAAGAGTATTTCCAAACCATTTCACCACAATTATAAATTATAATTCATTAATTTCATTATCATATACATTATCAATGTTTGGCACCAAGTCAAGCTTAATCATGAGCTAGTTTGAACCCGGAAGTAAAATGCACAATGCCCATATTAGACCAACCCATGTAAATTGTATACCAACTATACATTGCAAGCTATTGAAGTTTATGGGATCAACATTGTTTCAACATTCCATATCTTTCCACATTATTATAAAATGACGAAATGGTTAAAGATTTGTTAGTCTTTATAGCGGTTCCTATCCACATCCTTCTGAATATGCTAAATATACTAAATATATAAAATGTATTTCAAATAATAATAATAATAATAAAGAAATTGTTTGTAATTTAATGCTATGTACACATAAAAGTGCATAGAAATATTAATATGCCATTCATTAGTGTGATTCCCACATCTAAAATAAATTCGAGCCACATTAGTTTTTTGATACATATTTTTGTGATTTTGTATTTTGTATTTTTATTTTTTTATTTTTTTTGTGCATTACAATTTTGTGAAGTGTTGATGGCTAAAATTGGTTATGGGTTTGATGATGGCTAAGATTGGTCATGGGTCCAGCCCATATAGTTTGTCTAATTAAATCGGCCCAAATGCCCCATTTTGGCAATCTATTCCGGTGAAGCCCAAGGTTTCCACTGTCTTGCCCACACAGCAGGTAGAAAGCCCAAATAATGAGTAAAAAATATCATTCCTGGACAAAAAAAAAAAAAAAAAAAAAAAAGGGTAAACTATTAATAGATTTTAATAGTTAAACTTAATTCCCATCAAGTCTTATTGAAAATAAATCCTAGTAAAATCATCGCTAAAAATAATTTTTTATAACATTTTTTGCACGTTGCTAAAAATTAAAACTTTTTTTGTCACAGTTTTTATAAATTGTTTACAGTGAGTGACATTTTTCTATAACGAATTTTTTAAACTGTCTTTGAAAGTTAAAAATTAATAATTTTTTTATGACGATTTTTTTAAACTGTTGTTAAAACTTATAATTAATGACATTTTTATGGTAAAATTTTCAAATTATTGTTGAAAATTAACAATTAATGATGTTTTTTAAAAGTGTTTGATGAAAATTATTGTTAATTATTATAAGACCTATTTGATAATAAATTTCTCTATTAAGACCTACATGTAAGTCCAAAAAAAATAAATAAACTTTGACAAGAAGCAAGTAGAATGTACAGTCTATTTCATTTTAGGCATTCTATGCGAAACCTAAAAATATCTCAGTAAACCCAATTCAAATTCAAAAATTTTAATTCCTATTATACTTTAATGTGAATTTACTAATAAGGACAATATATATTAAATCTTAAAATAATTTTTTTTTCCCTAATGGTACACCCTAATTAATTATTCGTATTCAAATATCTGCATCTTCTTCTCCAAGAGATTAAAGTTATTTTCTTTTTTTCTTCTTCTTCTTGTTCCTCCTCAATCTAAAACTCCAATCCACTCCATCATTATCATCAATATCATATAGTATGTTTGGTTTGAGTTTTTTGAATTAAGTTTTTTGAAAATTCAGTTTTTTGATTTTTGTGTTTTTTTGTTTTTAGTGAATATTTTTAAATTTTTAAACATTTTTTTTACTTTTTTAGATGCACCTTACTTAGATGTATCTAAAATGTAAAAAATTTGTGAAAAAATATTTTAAAATTTTAATAAATATATAAAAATACAAAAAATGTATTGAATTCTCTTATTTTTTTTGAATTTTTGGTATTTAGTGAATTTTTAAAAGGTTTTTTCACAAAGTTTTTACTTTTTAAAAATTTTGATTTAAAATATCATCTTGAAATTTTTGAATACATAAAACAGTAGACAAAATCTCTTTTTTAATAGTACTATAATTTAATTGTGCTTTATTCCAGACACCAGAATGGAAACGGACAATCTGTTCAGGGGATTGAGGAGTGACTTTCTGAAGAAGAATGACACCATAACCAATATCAGAAGCATCAGTTTGAATAATTTTGAATGAATTTTCAGTAGGAATACCAAGACAAGGAAGAGATTTAACATATTGTTTGACTTGTTGAACAATAGAAGTATGAACAGATGACCAAGGAGGAGGATTATCCTTTAACCTATCAAACAATGGTTGACAAGTCTTCCTAAGGTCTTTGTAAAAATTAGCAATATAATTAAGGGATCCTAAAAACCTTTGTAACTGGGTTTTATCAAGAATTTCATCGGGGAACTTGGATGCAAACTCAATTGATCGACTAATTGGCAGAATAGTATTGTGGTGAATATCATATCCTAAGAATCTAACTTTAGTTTGAAAGAGTTTGATTTTAGGGGCAGAGACGACTAAGCCATGACTTTTAATTGTATAAAAGAATGCAGTTAAATGTTTCCAATGTTCATTAAGGGATTTGGAAAATATTAAGATGTCATCAATATAAACAATAGAAAAATGACTAAATGGATTAAAAATATCATTCATTATATTTTGAAATTCACTAGGAGCATTTTTTAAACCAAATGGCATTACATTCCATTCATATTGACCAAAGGGTGTGTTAAAAGCAGTTTTATATCGATCTTTAGGGTGAATTTGTATTTGCCAAAACCCACTTTTTAAATCAAATTTGCTAAAAATAACAGCTTGATTAAGTCTTTTAATCAAATCTTTTTTATTAGGAATAGGATATCTAATCCATTCTAAAACAGCATTGAGTGGTTTATAATTAATAACTAAGCGAGGGACACCTCGTTCTAATTCAGCATTTTTATTAACATAAAAAGCAGGACAAGACCATGGTGATTTACTTGGACTAATGATTCTGTTTTTTAATAATTCATTAATTTCTTTCTTACACATTTCAAGTAATTCATAATTCATTTGAATAGGTCGAGATTTAGTAGGGATGTGTTTTTCATTAAAATTTTTAATATATGGCAAAGTAACTACATGCTTTTTTCTGTGCCAAAATGCAGTAGGTAAATGGGAGCAGACAGTGGATTCTAGTTTTAATTTAAAATCATTAATTTGAGAAATAATAACAGGATCAGTTAATTGTTGATCAATTCGTTTATAATTGATTTCTTCCTTAAGAAAATTGATTTGCCTAGTTAAGCGATTAATAGTATGGGAAATAGAACAATCTTTTAATAGTTTTAATTCGAACATCTCAGGTGGAAACAAAAATTTAAAAGTAACAGGTTGACCTAAAACATGAGTGGTAATTCCTTCAGCAGATGTAGTGAATGGATAAAGTAAATGTATAAATGGAGTACCTAATATGATTTTATCAGTCATGTTTTTTACTAAAACAAATGAGGTTTTGAAACATACATTATCTTGACAAACATGAACATTAGGTAATTTATATTTAATACGCATTTTACTACCATTAGCAGAGGTTAATTTCTCATGACATTTTTCATAGTATTTAGTAGGGAGCAAACCTTCTTGTACACAGTTTAAATCAGCACCGGTATCTATTAGAGCAATTAAGTTCAATTCAAAATCATTAATAACTATCTTAATTCGCGAATACCATTTTTGCATATAGATTTTATTGATTAGATTTAATCTGTTATCATCAAGAGTATGGGATTGTGATCTATTGTCAAATATTAATTTATCAGGATTAGTGTGATCAGAATCGGGGTCAGAATTATGTTGAGATTCATTAGGAGATTCATGGACTGAGTTGTGGAAATTATCTAAACTTTTATTAAGTTTTAATGTAATAATTTCATCTTCTAATTTTCGATCTTTTTGTCTTAATTCATTAATAGTTTGTTTGATTTGATTGATTTCAGATTGTAAATCTTGAAGTGTAATTTCTTTAGTTTTATTTTTAAATCTTTCTAAAGTCTTAGATAAGCTGATAATAGGTTTATCAATCTTAGGTTTATCATCAGAATGAATTAATAAAGATTTTAATTTATCAATATATTTTTGTTTTAAATTGGGATCATCTAATTTACTAATTAATTCAATAAGAGCAGATTCTTCTTGGGTGTTTTTAGTAAGAACAGTTAGTTGTTTGACTGGTTTACAGCAGACATCAGTACATCCTAGATTAATATGATTGTCAGAATCATCACTAGGTGAATGATAATCAGATGAAGTTCTTGGATGATCAGAAGAGGAGTCGCTAACAGATTGATTTAATTGGAAGATTTCAAATAACTGATTTTTGGAATTATCATCAATTTGAAGTTGGTTAACTCTATCCTTTAATTTTTGCTTTTCTTTACATTTATTTGAATAATGTCCTTTTTTACCACAATTATAGCAGGTAATATCTTTATTATTTTTAGATTTGGGATGTGATTTTTTATAATATTTCTTTTTGGGTTTAGTATAAAATTTATCATTGGATTTGGAAGGTGAATAATTTTTTTGATATTTATTAGAATATTTGGATTTATGTTTATGTTTAGAATATTTCTGTGATTTTCTACGGGAAGGTGCAACAGGAGGTAAACCATACTGTTCACAGAAATTTCCTAATTCATATTTAGCTTTATGTTTATCCTTAGTGGCTTTTTGACTAAGTTTAAGATCAATACACATTTTTAATCCTTCTTTTTGAATAGTGCTAATGATGTCTCCATAGGTTAAATTGTCATATTCAATAACACCAGTAGGTTGACTAAGAACATCTCTAATTTTGTGAGCAAATAGACTAGGTAATCCATTAATGAATTTTTCCTTCCAAAATGATTTAGTACAATCTTCACGTAACATAACTCTAGAGGTAAATACGTCTTTATACCATCGAAAATCACTTAAAGTTGGGCAAGTAAGGTTACTAAGTTGATCATGTATGCGAGAATAAATATTAGTAGGTGTACCAATAAAATGTCGAACAATAGTATAAATTAATGTATTAATACCATCAGGGTGGCAACATCCAATAGTCTCATCAAAAATAGGGAGACCATTATCATCAGTTTGATTAGCGTATATGATGGAGTCTCGTTGATCTTCAGTTAAGTATTTTTCCCACCAAGATTTGAGCATACCAATAAAACCAGAAGTAATTAAGGAAACAATTTCAGATTGAGAATATTGGGGATAATTAGAGAGGTAACTATTTGAAACCATAGATAAATGATTTAATTTTTGAAGTATTTGATCTTCACTGAGACCATCAATGTTCCATTCGTAGAGTTTTTTAGCAGAAACAGAAAATTGGTTACTAATATTATTTTCTTCATATTGAAGGTCAGGTGGAGTAGGTCGAGAATACCAGTTTTTGGTAGTTTGAGGATTAACTTTGGGATAATGAATTTTATTAAGATTAGAAGATTGGAATTGTTGGGCTAATTGATTTATTTCATCATCAGTAGTGTCAGTTTCAGATGTGGTAGAAACAGTGTCAATATTTGGTTGTTGATTTAAAACAGTAAGACCTTTATCTTTAGAAGGTGAGGCATTATCAGTGGTAGATAGTTTAGTGAATAATTTTTCAATAGCTTTGACAGTAGATTGATCAGTGGTTACCAAACTAGTTCTTTTGGAGCGATGACTAGGTAGATTAAGTAAAGGTTGATCTAAAGGTTGTGGTTTAGTAGATGTAACAGATTCTAAATTTGTCTCTATTTTATCTAATTGTTTACCAATGGTGTTTAAATATTGATTAGTATAATTATTTTGTTCAATGACTTTTTTGATTTCAGCATCATCGCCAGGTAATTTGAAAGGAGAAGCAAGAATGTCAGAACCTTGTTGGTTGATAATTATTTTCTCAAGAGGAGGGTGACTAGAACTAACAGTTGTAGATTCAGAAGTTTTCCATTTGTATTTGGTGATGGTATTTAGGTTTTTGTAATATTTTTCAACATATTCTAAGAGGAGTAATTCAAAACTATATTCAATCATAAAATCATACCAATGTCTAGTGATTCTGGATTGGTGTTGTTTATCATAGGTATCATAATAAGCATGTCTGAGTTTTTTATTTTTAAAAGACTTAAATTCAATGAATAATTTATCAAGATCAGGTTTAAAATCCTTTTTAATGGTGTTCAGAGCCCGGTGATGTTGTGTCCTATTTCTCACTGCTTTGTTTCTTCTAATTAATCTTTTCCTTTGTTTATTTGATTAATCTGGTTTTCAGTTCATCTTAATCACCCACACGATCGATCCGTGTTTTCCACCTTGTTACGTTTATTCCACCTGCGTTTAAGTCACCCACTTCTTCCCAGTCCTGAGTAAGTCCTTAGGTTTAGGCAGTGTCGGACTTAGGGGTCAAAAGATAGGGTCTGTATGTATACACAGGTCTGTGAAGTTACAAGGTATGTGATAAACTGGATAAGAATAGGGTATGTATTAAGGTATCTGTAAAACTGATTAATTAAAAAGAACAATGAATCGATTATTTAGAAGTAACTCTTCAGTCAGTTCTAGGTCAACCACTTTGCCCTCAATACCTAATCAAGGATTAGTAATTAATGAAGAAGATGTTGAAATACAAAATGATAAAATTGATGTAGACTGGAATATCCCAAAATTGCCAATTAAAGAAATTTATAAAACTTCTTTTATACAAAATACTTTCAAAATCTCTTTGCATGTTAAGACAATTGAACAAGTATATGCTTTAGAAAAACCCAGGGAAACCTGTCAATTATTTGATGCTAATCTCATAAAAAGATATTTAAAAAGTGATTACAATTTTATTCATATAGGTTTAATTCAAGTTGGTGTCAAACCATTAACTCAACAAGGTAAAAATACTTCTGTTTTATTATGTTTAAGAGATGCTCGTTTTCTTAATTACAATGATAGTTTAATGGGTATGATGGAAACTGGTCTTCATAAAGGTCCAGTACATTTTAATTGTTTTCCTGATTTTACTCTTAGTTTACGAGATCCAAATATTTTACATGCATTAACATTAAATATACAATTACATGGTTCATTTACCAATATGATGAATAAAACCCATAATATTGCTTTAATTTATCGTGTTCATTATAAGTGCATGAAAACTAATTTAAATGTTCACGCATTGCACAAGTCCCCTAAAGATAAAACTTTACTAATCCAAAGTAGTAGTACTGATACCCATATAAATGTTCCCCAAATGATTGAATGGAAAAATGTAGATTTACCAGATCAATGGATCACTGTAAATGAACATTACAAACATAATCAACAACAATCATCTATCCAAGATATTCAGGATATTCAACAAATTCATGATGGTACAGTTCATATTAAATTTAATCGTAGTCAATCATCCAGACATAGCACCTCTAGTGTACCTTCTGAAATTGAAACTGAAGATGAAATATTTAATACTCCACTGTTTCGGAAAAATAGTCAAATTCATTTAGGACAAACCTCTAAATTAAAAGGTATTGATAATACTGCTACTTCTCAAATTAGTAAACCTGTTTACTCTACACACACACATTTACCTGAAGAAGAAACTGCTTCAAATAATTCTCCAACTCAAACTGATTTTGAAGAATTTATACCGCCAGTCAATCCTCAACTTATGACCATTAAAAAGGATTTTAAACCTGATCTTGATAAATTATTCATTGAATTTAAGTCTTTTAAAAATAAAAAACTCAGACATGCTTATTATGATACCTATGATAAACAACACCAATCCAGAATCACTAGACATTGGTATGATTTTATGATTGAATATAGTTTTGAATTACCCCTCTTAGAATATGTTGAAAAATATTACAAAAACCTAAATACCATCACCAAATACAAATGGAAAACTTCTGAATCTACAACTGTTAGTTCTAGTCACCCTCCTCTTGAGAAAATAATTATCAAACAACAAGGTTCTGACATTCCTGCTTCTCCTTTCAAATTACCTGGCGATGATGCTGAAATCAAAAAAGTCATTGAACAAAATAATTATACTAATCAATATTTAAACACCATTGGTAAACAATTAGATAAAATAGAGACAAATTTAGAATCTGTTACATCTACTAAACCACAACCTTTAGATCAACCTTTACTTAATCTACCTAGTCATCGCTCCAAAAGAACTAGTTTGGTAACCACTGATCAATCTACTGTCAAAGCTATTGAAAAATTATTCACTAAACTATCTACCACTGATAATGCCTCACCTTCTAAAGATAAAGGTCTTACTGTTTTAAATCAACAACCAAATATTGACACTGTTTCTACCACATCTGAAACTGACACTACTGATGATGAAATAAATCAATTAGCCCAACAATTCCAATCTTCTAATCTTAATAAAATTCATTATCCCAAAGTTAATCCTCAAACTACCAAAAACTGGTATTCTCGACCTACTCCACCTGACCTTCAATATGAAGAAAATAATATTAGTAACCAATTTTCTGTTTCTGCTAAAAAACTCTACGAATGGAACATTGATGGTCTTAGTGAAGATCAAATACTTCAAAAATTAAATCATTTATCTATGGTTTCAAATAGTTACCTCTCTAATTATCCCCAATATTCTCAATCTGAAATTGTTTCCTTAATTACTTCTGGTTTTACTGGTATGCTCAAATCTTGGTGGGAAAAATACTTAACTGAAGATCAACGAGACTCCATCATATATGCTAATCAAACTGATGATAATGGTCTCCCTATTTTTGATGAGACTATTGGATGTTGCCACCCTGATGGTATTAATACATTAATTTATACTATTGTTCGACATTTTATTGGTACACCTACTAATATTTATTCTCGCATACATGATCAACTTAGTAACCTTACTTGCCCAACTTTAAGTGATTTTCGATGGTATAAAGACGTATTTACCTCTAGAGTTATGTTACGTGAAGATTGTACTAAATCATTTTGGAAGGAAAAATTCATTAATGGATTACCTAGTCTATTTGCTCACAAAATTAGAGATGTTCTTAGTCAACCTACTGGTGTTATTGAATATGACAATTTAACCTATGGAGACATCATTAGCACTATTCAAAAAGAAGGATTAAAAATGTGTATTGATCTTAAACTTAGTCAAAAAGCCACTAAGGATAAACATAAAGCTAAATATGAATTAGGAAATTTCTGTGAACAATATGGTTTACCTCCTGTTGCACCTTCCCGTAGAAAATCACACAAATATTCTAAACATAAACATAAATCCAAATATTCTAATAAATATCAAAAAAATTATTCACCTTCCAAATCCAATGATAAATTTTATACTAAACCCAAAAAGAAATATTATAAAAAATCACATCCCAAATCTAAAAATAATAAAGATATTACCTGCTATAATTGTGGTCAAAAAGGACATTATTCAAATAAATGTAAAGAAAAGCAAAAATTAAAGGATAGAGTTAACCAACTTCAAATTGATGATAATTCCAAAAATCAGTTATTTGAAATCTTCCAATTAAATCAATCTGTTAGCGACTCCTCTTCTGATCATCCAAGAACTTCATCTGATTATCATTCACCTAGTGATGATTCTGACAATCATATTAATCTAGGATGTACTGATGTCTGCTGTAAACCAGTCAAACAACTAACTGTTCTTACTAAAAACACCCAAGAAGAATCTGCTCTTATTGAATTAATTAGTAAATTAGATGATCCCAATTTAAAACAAAAATATATTGATAAATTAAAATCTTTATTAATTCATTCTGATGATAAACCTAAGATTGATAAACCTATTATCAGCTTATCTAAGACTTTAGAAAGATTTAAAAATAAAACTAAAGAAATTACACTTCAAGATTTACAATCTGAAATCAATCAAATCAAACAAACTATTAATGAATTAAGACAAAAAGATCGAAAATTAGAAGATGAAATTATTACATTAAAACTTAATAAAAGTTTAGATAATTTCCACAACTCAGTCCATGAATCTCCTAATGAATCTCAACATAATTCTGACCCCGATTCTGATCACACTAATCCTGATAAATTAATATTTGACAATAGATCACAATCCCATACTCTTGATGATAACAGATTAAATCTAATCAATAAAATCTATATGCAAAAATGGTATTCGCGAATTAAGATAGTTATTAATGATTTTGAATTGAACTTAATTGCTCTAATAGATACCGGTGCTGATTTAAACTGTGTACAAGAAGGTTTGCTCCCTACTAAATACTATGAAAAATGTCATGAGAAATTAACCTCTGCTAATGGTAGTAAAATGCGTATTAAATATAAATTACCTAATGTTCATGTTTGTCAAGATAATGTATGTTTCAAAACCTCATTTGTTTTAGTAAAAAACATGACTGATAAAATCATATTAGGTACTCCATTTATACATTTACTTTATCCATTCACTACATCTGCTGAAGGAATTACCACTCATGTTTTAGGTCAACCTGTTACTTTTAAATTTTTGTTTCCACCTGAGATGTTCGAATTAAAACTATTAAAAGATTGTTCTATTTCCCATACTATTAATCGCTTAACTAGGCAAATCAATTTTCTTAAGGAAGAAATCAATTATAAACGAATTGATCAACAATTAACTGATCCTGTTATTATTTCTCAAATTAATGATTTTAAATTAAAACTAGAATCCACTGTCTGCTCCCATTTACCTACTGCATTTTGGCACAGAAAAAAGCATGTAGTTACTTTGCCATATATTAAAAATTTTAATGAAAAACACATCCCTACTAAATCTCGACCTATTCAAATGAATTATGAATTACTTGAAATGTGTAAGAAAGAAATTAATGAATTATTAAAAAACAGAATCATTAGTCCAAGTAAATCACCATGGTCTTGTCCTGCTTTTTATGTTAATAAAAATGCTGAATTAGAACGAGGTGTCCCTCGCTTAGTTATTAATTATAAACCACTCAATGCTGTTTTAGAATGGATTAGATATCCTATTCCTAATAAAAAAGATTTGATTAAAAGACTTAATCAAGCTGTTATTTTTAGCAAATTTGATTTAAAAAGTGGGTTTTGGCAAATACAAATTCACCCTAAAGATCGATATAAAACTGCTTTTAACACACCCTTTGGTCAATATGAATGGAATGTAATGCCATTTGTTTAAAAAATGCTCCTAGTGAATTTCAAAATATAATGAATGATATTTTTAATCCATTTAGTCATTTTTCTATTGTTTATATTGATGACATCTTAATATTTTCCAAATCCCTTAATGAACATTGGAAACATTTAACTGCATTCTTTTATACAATTAAAAGTCATGGCTTAGTCGTCTCTGCCCCTAAAATCAAACTCTTTCAAACTAAAGTTAGATTCTTAGGATATGATATTCACCACAATACTATTCTGCCAATTAGTCGATCAATTGAGTTTGCATCCAAGTTCCCGATGAAATTCTTGATAAAACCCAGTTACAAAGGTTTTTAGGATCCCTTAATTATATTGCTGATTTTTACAAAGACCTTAGGAAGACTTGTCAACCATTGTTTGATAGGTTAAAGGATAATCCTCCTCCTTGGTCATCTGTTCATACTTCTATTGTTCAACAAGTCAAACAATATGTTAAATCTCTTCCTTGTCTTGGTATTCCTACTGAAAATTCATTCCAGTAAAAAAATTTGCTTAAAATATTAAAAAAATTTAGTAAAAACAAAAAAATACGAAAAACAAGAAAGTAGAATTTTCTGAAAAGTGTTTTTGAAAAAACACAACCAAGTTGTTTTTTGTTATTTTGAAACCCAAAACCCTAGAACTAAAACTCCAATCCACTCTACCATTATCATCAATATCTTGTTTGGTTTCGTTTTTCTGAAACAGTTTTCAGAAAATTCTATTTTCTTAGTTTTCGTATTGTTTTTGTTTTTACTGAATTTTTTTTATATTTTAAGCAAATTTTTTTAAATTTTTAGACACACTTAATATAAATACACATAAAAAGTATAATTTTTGTGAAAAAATCTTTTAAAAATTCAATAAATACCAAAAATTCAAAAAAAATGAAAATTTAGTATGTTTTTCTTATTTTTATGTATTTCTTAATTTTTTTAAATATTTTTTCACAAATTTTTTACTTTTTAGATACATCTAAGTAAGGTACATCTAAAAAATTTAAAAAAAAGTGCTTAAAATTTTAAAAATATTCACTAAAAACAAAAGAATACGAAAAAGAAAAAACTCAATTTTCAAAAAACTTAATCCAGAAAACTCAAACCACTTTTTGTTATTTTGAAATCCTAAACCCTAGAAGAAAGTTTGAACAAAATCAAATAATGAATGTGAGTGATAATCAAAATAATGTGTAGCTTCTCCAAATTTGAAATAATTTACGTATTCAATTGAATATGAAACAATTTAAAGTTGAGCCATACAACCACAATATCTTTTTAAACTGTTTTTCAAAATTACTACACTTTTAGATGATCACATAATGTAGTTATTCTCAATTCAAACTTAGCTTAAAGCTCTAATGCAAAAGTTTTGATAGAATTAAACAAAAAAATAGATTCTATCACAAGTTATTAACAACAATCTCCATATGTTACCCACTAAATTGTGTTTGGATTTGTGATTTGTTTTCACTTTTCTATTTTTACAAATCCAAAATCCAAACAATTAAATAAGGAACAGTTTACAAACTGTTTTTCAATGCTAAAACCAACCCAGAAGATCACCATAGGGCCCTAACAATCTATATTCACTTTGTCTTCAAAAATAATAATAATAATAATAATAAAAAGAAACAAATAATTAATTAATTAAAATAAAAGGATTGCCTAGTTGGATTGTCTTTACAAACAGTGATCCCTGAATTAATCACATTATTGTCTCTCCATTGACGATATGCTTTAATGGCCAGTTTGACTTTTTTTTTTAGTTTGTTTATTATTTATTATTTGGGTTTACTTAAGGGTAATTTGAGAAATATCAAAAGTTATAATGAGAGTAATATAAAATTTTAAATAATTAAATAGAGTGTACTTAAAAATTAGAAGTACTTGATATTTTTTGGATATAGATAGAATCCCCCATTTCATTTAAAATTAAGCCCAAGCCCTCATTTGTTTGGCCCAACTAGTCAAATAATTATAATATAGTCTGATGTAGCTCAACCTGTTTTGGCCCTAGCTCGAGGCCGCATCCGACCTTTTTGGCCCATTTCTACAGATCAGGATGCGAGAGAAAAGTGAATAAGACACAAGTGACTTTTTTTTTTTAATTAAAAAGTTAAAAAGTTATTAAAAAAAGTAAAAAAGTTAATAATTTATATCAAAAAATTAAAGGCTCTGTTTGGTTTAGATTTCAAAACATAATTCCATCACTGATTTGAGTGTGGTATTTGGTTGTACCTTTTAAATCATAATTCTATACTTATTTTTCAAAACTCAATTTAAACAGTAATCATTACTTTTCAAAACTTATAACCAAACACACAACTCAAAACTCTTTTTAAAACTCAAAAACAACTTAATTTTTATTTTAAATATTTTATTTTATTTTATAGGAATATTTTTAATATTTTAATTTTCATAAAAATATTTTAATATTTTGATATTCTAATTGTAAATATTTTGATTTTCGGAATATTTCTAATATTTTGATTTTTGGAATATTCTTAATATTTTAATTTTTGGAATATTTTTAATATTTTAATTTTCAAAATAATTTTAAAATATTTTTAATATTTTTAATGTTTATATAGGCCTAAAAAATGAATTGACAGAAAAATTAATTGACATAAAATAATTGACATAGAAGTTATTTGAAAAAAAAAATTATTCAAAAAAATTAATTAAAAACAATTAATTGAAAAAAAATCATTTTTATTTGAGTATTTTAAAAATAATTTGGTTATGACTGTTGATCAAAAATACGGATATCGAGTTATGAGTTGTGTGTTTAATTATCAATTATAGGTTGAATTAAGTTTTGAAAACTATTTTGAAAACTCATCACCAAACAAATTTTATTATTTCACATGTCATATCAAACTTTCAAAACTCAATTCTACATACAATTCAAAACTCAATTTAACACTCTATTTAGAAACCATAATCAAACAAATTTTTCACACTCAAATCATAATTCCACAACTCACAAACTCAAAATACAATTCATACTTTTAAATCATATTTACAAAACTCTACCAAACGCAACCAAAGATTTTCTTTTTTCTCTACTTTTTATACATCTTTTCGTAAAAAGTCAAAAAATATCCCAAATATACTAGTTTTTTTTACATCATATTTTAGCTAAAAAATCAAAAAGTTACTAAAAAAGCATGTTCCCAAACGAGGCCTAAACCGTTGCTAAATTCATGAATATGCCCCAAAAATAAAAATAAGAAATACTAATCAGTGTGTTTGGTTTGAGTTTTTTAGATTAAGTTTTTTGAAAACTCAGTTTTTTGGTTTTCGTGTTTTTTTTTTTTTGTTTTTAGTGAATATTTTTAAAATTTTAAACATTTTTTTTACCTTTTTAGATGCATTTTACTTAGATGTATCTAAAAAGTAAAAAAATTTGTGAAAAAATATTTTAAAAATTTAATAAATACAAAAAAATATACTGAATTCTTGTATTTTTTTTGTATTTTTGATATTTAGTGAATTTTTAAAAGGTTTTTTTCACAATTTTTTTACTTTTTAGGTATATTTATGTTAGATATGTCTAAAAAGTAAAAAAAAAAAATTGCTTAAAATATTAAAAAGACTCAATAAAAACAAAAAAAATACGAAAAATAAGAAAGTAGAATTTTCTGAAAAGTGTTTTTGGAAAAACACAACCAAGATAACTTCTATTTTGCATTCAAGATTATTATTAATTTCTATTAAGTTTTATATTGGAGAACTAAGTTTTATTTTTTATAAAATATTCCTGGAAAGTTCAATTCTTCATAATATAATGGTGTAATTTATTTTAATTTTATCCTTCTCATTTATTATGGACAACAATTTCACGAACCGTTGTTTAATTGTAATAATTATGAATATTACAAAATCATAAGCAGCAATGAGATTCATCAATTTTTTTTATTTTTATTTTTTTTGTTTCAAATTATGAGGAAAAAAATTGTAACCAATTAAAAAAATTATATTATTTTAAAATTTCATCAATACAGCTCTATAAAATAATATAGTAGGGAATTAATATATTTCTCAGAACGTGAAATAATTGATGAACATCCTTTTTTGTTTCTGAAAAAATACTTAATTTCAACTGTGGGGTTATATTTTTGAGTACCAACACGTGACAAGGTGACGCCGATGTATCAGCCGAGGTTCCATGTGTCCTGGTCGTAACGCCGAGATGATCTCGGCATGGCCGAGGTTATCTCCGAAGATATCGGAATCCGAGATAAGCGGATTAGGGACAAGAGTCCTAGAATGAGGAAAGACTTCAAGATGGATAAGGATAGTGTTCTTAGGGAGTCTATCCTTATCTCTTGAGGAGTCCAAAGTAAGCACTGAATGGGAGTCCATAGAAGTCAGGTTTCTATCGGGACTAGGATTGAGTTAACTATAAAAGAGAGGCACCCCCATGGGTCTAAGATACGCAATTTATATTCTAAACAGTGAGTTTAGCACTATTGATTATCTTTGAGAGATATACTGACTTGATCGTCGGAGTGCCCCCGGGTAGACGAACCACCGCCGGAGTCTTCTCTTTCTGTTACAGGTTAGCTAGGTGTCATCTATTCTGCCAGTTCTCTTTAGCTGATTACTGAGTTGGCAGTGTGGTCGGAAAAATCACCCACACAATTTGGCGCCGTCTGTGGGAAAGAAAGTAGAATAGATGGCCAGTAACGGACATAAGGAAAAGATTGCGGACGACACTCCTGCTGGGAGTGGGAGACCTATTGACCTTGATGTCGAAGGAGACAGGTCCAACGCAGAAACTCATGAGCAAACTCACGGAGTAAAAGACGTCGGCCAGACTGGCGACGTACCAAAGAAACCAGATCGAAGTGGCTACTACAACGAAGACGACCTCCAAGTATAGAAGGATAGATGCCTGCGGAGGGACGAAGAGGTAAAAGAGATGGCAAACAAATTGGCAGACCTGCAGTCGGTCGTCAATTTCATGATGCAAAATAACGTCATGCAGCCACCGTTCCCGCTGCAGGACACACCGATTCCAGCGGCCAATGCCCAGAAGGGAGGGCAGAAAACAATCCCCGTAGCCCCTTAGCACAACGGGAGCGAAAGACACTCTCACCAACCTTCCAAGGAGGTCGGACGAAGGGAGTCAAGAAGAGAAGAATCACAGAGGACGCATCACACAAAGGAGGAGACCCCAAAGGACATCGGCATGTTCAGGGGCAGGCGCTATGCTTCAACACAACTCATGGACAGGGGTCGAAGAGGACTCACCACGAAGCAGAAAGTAGTCCACCAAAAAGACTGAAAGTAGGAGATAGCCGAGCTCCTAGGAGAACAAAAGAGGACTTAAGAGATTACCTCAAGAGGAAGCAACAGAATGCCGACATCGAGGTAACCTCCTGTCACGACCCAAACCCGGCCCTATGGGTTTAGCACCGTAACCGGCCAGTAATCCGAGATTACCGAAGGCTTGCTTAACAGTAATACAGTATAACAGAGTTCAGGGCCTAGCGGAAGCCAATACAGTAAATAACTAGTGTCCATTGAGCTGTGAAAATCTGTATGCCAAAAACATTTCCCATGCATTCATACAGTTCAAAACAGTACGGTCTATATACAGTCTATACAATCACATACAAACATTCAGTACGGGGACCTAGTCCCTCGTTAACAGTGCAGTAGAACAGTAAGCAGTCTATACAGTGATACAAGACAGTGAGGAGACCGATGGGAAAACCCAGAACAAAATCCCAAAGCCATAACATGGCAACACGGAACCTCACAGTGAGGCACATAGGCTGGCTTGACAAAACTGGGGACCAACCCACGCTCCTAGCTCTGGTCTGGCTGCTGAGAACCTACATATATATATAAACAGTGAGCTAAAGCCCAGTGAATAACATAAAGCATAAAGAGGTTAAGAATGAAATGTCCTTACAGTAATGAAAACAGTTCATTAAACAGTATTTCAATCTTTCAGTCAGAACAGTTATACAGTCATATGTGGTACATCCATTAGCATAACAGTAAACAGTAGGTCTTTTAAGACCGAACAGTAATGATGGCCAGTCATTCAGTAAACAGTATGGTTCCACAAGGGAACCGACAGAGATCTCTGTAACAGTAACAGTCAGTAACAGTAGTGCTAAGGATGCCACAGTACAGTTCAGAAATAAAGGACATACATTCATTTAGTAAATAGTTCCAGTTCAGTAAACAGTTCAGTTCAGTATTCAAAAGATAGTCATTTTGAACATATCTTTACACAATTGTTACTCACAGAGATTGGGCTAGCCGCAGCTAGAGCGCGTCCCCGAGAGCCAACCCTAAACAGTTAACAAATAGAACACACACTAAGTTTTACAGTCGGGAAGGATGATAATTAAATCCCTAAATTTCCTCGGTGTGGTTCTATGTCTAAATCCTCATTAAGATGTCTTAAACTAGGCCTAAGAATGCCTAGGATGAGATGAGGATGCAAAAATACAGTTGGAAGGCATTTTTTCAAAAGTTGCTGAAAATAGGCGCTTCGCTCGAGCGAGCCTTCCTTCGCTCGATCGAGCTTCCAAAAACAAAGGCTTCGCTCGAGCGAACAATCCTTCGCTCGAGCGGTCTGATGAACAGTAAAAGTACTGGTTGCTCGATTTTTACGCGCGATACCACGCTCGATGCTCGCTCGAGCGGAGCCCCGAATACAGGTGCTCGCTCGAGCGAGGAATCCTTCGCTTGAGCGAAGAAGCCAAATCTGGAATTTCCAGATTTGCCTTCCAAGCTCAACCAAGCATTCCCAACTCAATACTCGACCTCTTAGGCCCAAATTCTGGAAAATACATCCCAATACAAGGATAACAAGTTTCAAAAGCCAATTTACACATGCAAGGGCCAAGAGTTGGTCAATTAAGGCCATGTTTCAAACCCATTTTCATGAACATGGAGAGATGCTAACATGCATGAAATTTAACCAAATTCAACCTTCAAAACTTGTCCAAAAGGACTCATTTCTTCAAGAATATGCTGAAAACATGGACTTATGCACAAATGTGAGCTTGCATGTGAGATTTCTATGAAGTCCATTCTCTAAACTTGACAATATGAACATGCATGTATGAGATAAGCTCTAATTCGACTCTTTGAAACCAATTCATGGTTCTACTCTACCATTAAACATGAGGTATGCAAGAATCAAGTTAAACACAAGAATGTAGGGAGAAATTCCTACCTTATGACTTCAATTGAGAGCCTAGGAGGTCAACAATGCAATTAATCTTCTAAATCTACAAGCCTCCAAGCAAAATGAGATGAAAATCAATTCTCTCCCTTCTTTCTCTCTCTAAATTCGGTTGAGGCAAGCATTAAGCTGAGGAAATGTTTAATCTACATGTATAAGGCTCAAATATGTGAATAAACTAAGCTCCACCCAATGGCAATTCCGTAATTATTGCAAACTCCTTAATTGGCTCAAATTAATCTAATTCAATCATTCCTAATCACATTTTAAGTAAATAATACCATAAAATCAGATAAATTCTACTGATCATGGAACACTAAACGGTTTTCAGTTCGGCCGCCGATAAGGCCTCCAATTAGCAGTTTAAACATATAAGCACAAACAGATAATCAATCAATCAAACAGATGCAATATGCAATTCAACAAATAAACGTATTCAATTTAGTTTCGATTTCAATCAGTTTATTCAGTACTTCAGTTAATTCCATTATCAGTCATTATCAGTTCAGTTTAGCAGTAATCAGTACGCAATTCGGTGGTTTATCGGTAATCAGTACGAGGGTTGTTACAGTCTCCCCTCCTTATAAGGAGTTTAGTCCTCTAAACTCGAGTTACCTTCAATCTGGAAGAAAACAGGGTTCAGTGGGAACAAATCAGGATATCTTTTCGCCATGTCATCTTCCCTTTCCCAGGTGGCATACACACCACCATGGTTCTGCCAGTCAACTTTCACTAGTGGGATCTCTTTGTTTCTCAGTCTCTTGATCCGCCGGTTTACAATCTGTATAGGCCGTTCCTCGTAAGTGTAGTCATCACTCAACACGATACGAGTAGGCTCAATCACATGAAAAGGATCCCGGAGATAATCTCTCAACATCGAAATGTGGAAGACGTTATGCATATGCTCCATTTCAGGAGGAAGTGCAACTTGATACGCCACCGGATTGATTTTCTCAATCACCTCATACGGTCCGACATACCGTGGCGCTAACTTGCCTTTGACTCCAAAACGAGTCTGGCCTTTCATTGGTGTCACTTTCACAAACACGTGATCACCCACTTCATACTCTCTGTCCCGTCTTCTGACATCCGCATAACTTTCTGTCTACTCTGTGCAGTTTTCAGTCTTTGCTGTATCAGTTTGATCTTTTCAGTCGTCTCATATACAATCTCGGCCCAAGCAAAGGCCCATCTCCAACTTCTGCCCAGCAAATTGGAGATCTACACTTTCTGCCATACAATGCCTCGAAAGGCGCCATACCAATACTCGAATGGTAGCTGTTGTTGTAGGCGAATTCAGCCAACGGCAAATGACTTTCCCAGTTTCCTTGGAAATCAAGGACACACATTCTCAGTAGATCCTCTAAAGTTTGGATGGTCCTTTCTGACTGTCCATCTGTCTGAGGATGATAGGCACTACTCAGCCTCAATTCAGTACCCAATGCAGTCTGTAGGCTTTGCCAGAACCTCGATGTAAACTTCGAATCCCTGTCAGAAACAATAGACACAGGCACTCCGTGCAATCTAACAATTTCATCAATATAGATAACAGCCAATTTATCCGCATTATAGATTGTCTTGACAGGTAAGAAGTGTGCAGATTTAGTCAGTCTATCAACAATAACCCAAATAGAATCCATACCTTTTCTGGAGCGAGGTAATCCAACGATAAAATCCATCGTGATATGCTCCCATTTCCACTCTGGTATGGGTAAGGGTTGCAGTAATGCAGGTCGTTGATGTTCCGCTTTAACTTGTTGGCAATGAAGACACTTGGACACAAAGTCGGCAATTCTTTCTTCATTCCTGGCCACCAGAAATTCTGTTTCAGGTCTTGATACATTTTCGTATTCCCCGGGTGATAGACAATTTTGAATTGTGGCCTTCTTGCAGAACTCTTCTTTTTCAATTCAGTGTCATTTGGTACACACAGTCTATCTTGAAATTTCAGTACATTGTTGTCAAATTTGAAACCCCGGTCTCGGTTTAGACTCTCTTCTTCGATGATCTTTTTCAAGAATCATCCAGTTGTTGTTTCTCTTTAACTTCTTCAATCAATGCTGGTTGAGCAGTAATAGCAGCTAAGGTTCCACCTTGTTCCTTCAAAACAATTTCAATCTCAGACTTTTCAAGGTCACAAAGCAACTCCTTCTGTCCAGTCAGCAAACAGGCTAAGTTCCCAATCGATTTTCGGCTCAAAGCATCGGCAACGGTATTGGCTTTTCCCGGATGGTACAGAATCTGTAGGTCATAATCTTTGATCAGTTCAAGCCATCTCCGCTGTCTCATATTCAGTTCTTTCTGTGTGAAGAAGTATTTCAAACTCTTGTGGTCGGTATATACTTCACATGTTGCCCCATACAAATAGTGACGCCAAATTTTCAATGCAAAAACCACTGCAGCAAGTTCCAGATCATGGGTTGGGTAATTCTTTTCATGCGGTCTCAACTGTCGGGAAGCATAAGCAATAACTCTCCCATTCTGCATTAAAACACATCCCAAACCCTTATGAGAAGCATCACTAAAATACAGTGTAACCATCCGTACCTGAGGGTAGAGTAAGAACCGGTGCAGTCACAAGTCGAGTTTTCAACTCTTGAAACGCTGATTCCCTCTGGTCAGTCCAGTCAAATGATATCCCCTTCTGTGTCAACTGAGTCAGTGGTAAGGCAATCTTGGAGAAATCTTTGACAAATCTTCTGTAATATCCAGCCAATCCCAAAAAGCTTCGGACTTCGGTTACATTCGTTGGTCTAGGCCAGTTCACTACAGCTTCAATTTTCTGCGGATCAACAGAAATTCCATCTTTGCTAACAACATGCCCCAAAAACATAACATGATCAAGCCAAAATCACATTTAGACAGTTTAGCATACAGTTTCTGTTCTCTTAAGGTTGCAGGGCAAGTCTCAGATGGTGTTCATGTTCTTCAACAGTCTTAGAATAAATCAGTATGTCATCAATAAATACTACAATGAAATCATCAAGGTATGGTTTAAAAATTCTGTTCATAAGGTCCATAAATGCAGCAGGGGCATTCGTGACTCCGAACGGCATAACTAAAATTCATAATGGCCATACCTCGTTCTAAAAGCAGTTTTATCAATGTCTTCTGGTTTAACTTTCAGTTGGTGATACCCGATCTGAGATCAATCTTGGAAAACACTTGTGCACCCTGTAACTGATCAAATAAATCATCAATACGTGGCAATGGGTATTTATTTTTCACAGTTACCTTGTTCAATTCGCGGTAATCAATGCACAGTCTCAGTGAGCCATCTTTCTTCTTTACAAACAAAACAGGTGCACCCCACGGTGAAGTACTGGGTCTGATAAACTTCTTGTCTAACAGTTCCTGCAATTGCACTTTCAATTCCTTCAGTTCAGTTGGGCCATTCTGTAAGGAGCTTTAGATATTGGTTGTGTACCCGGAACTACATCAACGGTGAATTCAATCTCCCTGTCAATCAAATCCCCTGGTAGATCATCTGGAAATATCTGGGAATTCTCTAACTATAGGAATGCAATTCACATCAGTTTTAACATCATTATAGCAGATACAGTCAGTACAGAACACAGATATCCTTTACACCCCTTCCTAATCAGTTTGACAGCTTTCACAGAAGAAATCAGATATGGAGGAGGTACTACTCCAACCCCATCAAACACAAATTCAGGTAAACCCGGTGGACGGAAAACAACTTGCTTGGTCACACAATCGATAGTAGCATGATATTTTTGTAACCAATCCATCCCCAATATTACATCAAAATGATCAATGTTCAACGGCAGTAAATCAATAAACAGATGCATATCCCCAACAATAATCTCACAAGCAGGATACATATATGCACATGTCATGGATCCCCTAGGTGATGATACAGCTAACAGATAATTCATAGGTTCTAAGGGTCTATTCAATTTTCGTGAGAAAGCATGCGACACATAAGAATGTGTAGACCCCGAATCAATCAATACATATGCATTTTGAGCACAAATAGAGAGGATACCTGACACAACGGTTTCATATTTTGCACGTCTCCCGGTACTAGGGCAAACACTCGGCCCTGCCTCATAGGCTCTTTCCCGGTAGCTTTGGGGTTAGGCTTTGGTGCTACATTTGATGCTGCTGCGCTCGGTGTAGCTTTACTACTAACTGGTGGAGCAGAAGGGCAGTCTTTAATTCTGTGGCCCACCTTGCCACATCTGAAACAGGCTCCCGTTATGTTGTGACAAACTCCTTTGTGCTTGTTGCCACATGTAGAGCAGGGTGGAATGAATCCACTCCCTTGGCTGGGGCTAGTTGTCGACCCCGTATTCTGTTTCTTGTTTGCAGGTTATGCTTGCCTTTCTTAAACTTGAACCATGCCTTTTACCATGCCATTCAGTTGTTGGTGTTTCAGTTTTCAGTGCTTCAATATTTGATTCGGCCATCAAGGCCCTGTCAAGAACACCCACATAAGTTGGCAATTTCAACATGTTGACTCGGTCAAGGATAGCAACATTCAGGCCGCCTTCAAATCTCCTGGCCTTCTTGTATTCAGTATCCACCATATGTGGTGCATATCGAGCAAGTCCGGTAAACTTTGTTTCATATTCAGCAACTGACATTGTGCCCTGTTTTAACTGTTCAAATTCAGTGACCTTCCTGTCCCTAACACACTGAGGGAAGTACTTTTCGAAGAAGGCTACCTTAAACTGAGCCCAAGTCATAACTGTATTATCATCACGAGTAAGCATCCACCACCTTCTCGCTCTTCTTGCAAGGTGAAGGTAGCTAACAGTACTTTGTTTGCCTCCGAACACGGAAACACTTCAAACAGTTTCTCAGTCTCTCAAAACCCATGCTTCAGCCTTCAATGGTTCAAGGCCTCCCTGAAAGGATGGCGGTTTCAACTTGCTGAACTTATGGTCAGTGCAATAATGTCCACCTCATTAGCATTCACATTCTGTACATTCTGTTCCGGTTGCACCGGAGGAGGAGGAGGTGGGCGGTTGGTTCGGTTGTTGATCTAGTCTTTCAATTATCAGTCCCATCATTAGTTCAAGTCTGGCCATTCTGGCCTCAGAGGATGATGATTCAGTTTCATTTGCAGTGTTTGCGTTATCCATTTCACTATAAGCAGTTATAACAGTTATCATTATAAGCGGTTGTATAATTAAACAGTTTAACATTTTAACATATAATCAGTCAGTCATAAGCACACACTTTTCAAGTTCATGAGATGCCCTAATTGCTTTTCTAGGACACCCTATAGCTCATTTGGACACGTGTGTGCGGTATAACTCGTGGTTAAGTATCGCTCTGATACCACTCTGTCACGACCCAAACCCGGCCCTATGGGTTTAGCACCGTAACCGGCCAGTAATCCGAGATTACCGAAGGCCTGCTTAACAGTAATACAGTATAAACAGAGTTCAGGGCCTGGCGGAAGCCAATACAGTAAATAACTAGTGTCCATTGAGCTGTGAAAATCTGTATGCCAAAAACATTTTTCATGCATTCATACAGTTCAAAACAGTACGGTCTATATACAGTCTATACAATCATACAAACATTCAGTACGGGGACTAATCCCTCGATAACAGTACAGTAAAACAGTAAGGTCTATACAGTGATACAAAACAGTGAGGAGACCGATGGGAAAACCCAAAAACAAAACCCAAAGCCATAACATGGCAACTCGGAACCTCGCAGTGAGGCACATAGGCTGGCTTGACAAAACTGGGACCAACCCACGCTCCTAGCTCTGGTCTGGCTGCTGAGAACCTACATATATATATAAACAGTGAGCTAAAGCCCAGTGAATAACATAAAGCATAAAGAGGTTAAGAATGAATGTCCTTACAGTAATGAAAACAGTTCATTAAACAGTATTTCAGTCTTTCAGTCAGAACAGTTATACAGTCATATGTGGTACATCCATTAGCATAACAGTAAACAGTAGGTCTTAAAGACCGAACAGTAATGATGGCCAGTCATTCAGTAAACAGTATGGTTCCACAAGGGAACCGACAGAGATCTCTGTAACAGTAACAGTCAGTAACAGTAGTGCTAAGGATGCCACAGTACAGTTCAGAAATAAGGACATACATTCATTCAGTAAATAATTCCAGTTCAGTAAACAGTTCAGTTCAGTATTCAAAAGATAGTCATTTTGAACATATCTTTACACAATTGTTACTCACAGAGATTGGGCTAATAGCAGCTAGAGCGCGTCCCGAGAGCCAACCCTAAACAGTTAACAAATAGAACACACACTAAGTTTTACAGTCGGGAAGGATGATAATTAAATCCCTAAATTTCCTCGGTGTGGTTCTATGTCTAAATCCTCATTAAGATGTCTTAAACTAGGCCTAAGAATGCCTAGGATGAGATGAGGATGCAAAAATACAGTTGGAAGGCATTTTTTCAAAAGCGAGCCTTCCTTCGCTCGATCGAGCTTCCAAAAACAAAGGCTTCGCTCGAGCGAACAATCCTTCGCTCGAGCGGTCTGATGAACAGTAAAAGTACTGGTTGCTCGATTTTTACGCGCGATACCACGCTCGATGCTCGCTCGAGCGGAGCCCCGAATACAGGTGCTCGCTCGAGCGAGGAATCCTTCGCTCGAGCGAAGAAGCCAAATCTGGAATTTCCAGATTTGCCTTCCAAGCTCAAACCAAGCATTCCCAACTCAATACTCGACCTCTTAGGCCCAAATTCTGGAAAATACATCCCAATACAAGGGATAACAAGTTTCAAAAGCCAATTTACACATGCAAGGGCCAAGAGTTGGTCAATTAAGGCCATGTTTCAAACCCATTTTCATGAACATGGAGAGATGCTAACATGCATGAAATTTAACAAATTCAACCTTCAAAACTTGTCCAAAAGGACTCATTTCTTCAAGAATATGCTGAAAACATGGACTTATGCACAAATGTGAGCTTGCATGTGAGATTTCTATGAAGTCCATCCTCTAAACTTGACAATATGAACATGCATGTATGAGATAAGCTCTAATTCGACTCTTTGAAACCAATTCATGGTTCTACTCTACCATTAAACATGAGGTATGCAAGAATCAAGTTAAACACAAGAATGTAGGGAGAAATTCCTACCTTATGACTTCAATTAAGACCCTAGGAGGTCAACAATGCAATTAATCTTCTAAATCTACAAGCCTCTAAGCAAAATGAGATGAAAATCAATTCTCTCCCTTCTTTCTCTCTCTAAATTCGGTTGAGGCAAGCATTAAGCTGAGGAAATGTTTAATCTACATGTATAAGGCTCAATATATGTGAATAAACTAAGCTCCACCCAATGGCAATTCCGTAATTATTGCAAACTCCTTAATTGGCTCAAATTAATCTAATTCAATCATTCCTAATCACATTTTAAGTAAATATACCATAAAATCAGATAAATTCTACTGATCATGGAACACTAAACGGTTTTCAGTTCGGCCGCCGATAAGGCCTCCAATTAGCAGTTTAAACATATAAGCACAAACAGATAATCAATCAATCAAACAGATGCAATATGCAATTCAACAAATAAACGTATTCAATTTTAGTTTCGATTTCAATCAGTTTATTCAGTACTTCAGTTAATTCCATTATCAGTCATTATCAGTTCAGTTTAGCAGTAATCAGTACGCAATTCGGTGGTTTATCGGTAATCAGTACGAGGGTTGTTACACCTCCCCCGATAAGCCGATGACACTATTCTCGGTGGAATTGGACAGGTTTGAGGCGCCGAAGAGATTCAGTATGCCGAGGTTTCAAATATACGATGGTAAGTCAGACCCCAACTTCCACGTCGGATTATATTTGAACTCAATGGCATTGTATAGTGGGAACGAGCCGTTGCTCTGCAAAGTGTTCCCCTCATCCTTCGGGGAGATTGCATCAAATTGGTTCCACAAACTACCAAAGGGAAGCGTGAAGACTTGGGAAGGCCTGGCCCAGATGTTCGTGGCCAGGTTCATGACAAACAAGCTGTAGCCATTAAGGGTGGACGCATTAATGGCTCTGAAGATCAGTAAGGATGAAAGCCTTAGGGCGTATGCAAAAAGATACTATGAGGTATTCAACCGAATATCAGAGTGTAATCAAGAAGTGGCGGTCGTGTCATTCAAGAACGGCCTAAAAGACAACTGCCCACTACGAAAGTCTTTGGCAAAGACTTTGCCAAAAAGCATGGAAGAGCTCATGGCGAGAATCGAGAAGTATGCCAGAGCCGAGGAAGACACATCGAGGACTAAGGAAACAAAACAAGAGAAAGGAAACGGCTCGCCGAAGCGAGGCCGAGGTAACAACGGATCCTTCAAACAAGAGGCAAAACTGAGGGCTGTGCAAGCAGTGACAACTATGTTCCGAATCCCAATTCACAAATTCCTGTATCAAATTCGGAACCAGCTATAGACGTCCCCGAACGTCCCGGAAAGGAATCCCGTTTTGTTCATTGGGCTCACTACAGTTCAGGACTCAATGTCACGATCCTGTATCTAATCTCGCAGAGTGCAATGCAAGACCGATGAATCATCAAAGAGTCCAAATCCGGCAAATCGTTTTTAAAACAGATTTTTTTGAAAAAAGTGCCAAACATGGACTACTTTGCCAGATACAGAGTCGCCATCTAAATATTTTTTTGGGGGAATTTAGGAAACCCTGACTCGTTGCCTAAGGCCACGTGTCCGTCATCACCATAGTTGCCTCAGCTCGGGAACTTGGATACGATTGGGAAAGGTCACTTCGTGAGTACCCCCGCTCGCCCGATCAAAGATCGGCCTCTACTAACCATGATATCAAGTTTTGAAAACATTATGTGTTCTTATTCCGGTTATTAGCCTAGAATTACTATGTGATGCGCACAGCATACAAATATAGACTGGATCGCCTGAGTTGGAACAAAACATTTCATGTTCGTTTTTTAAAGCGGTTTGCTACTCGCAAGTAGGCTAAAATGCGGATTTTGCCACCCTCAAGTGGGCTTAGAAAACATGGTGACTTGCCACTATCTAGTGGGCTTAAAACTCGCAATCAATGAATTGTTTCAATTCAGATAATCCAACCTCCACCCACAGGCATTCAGGCAGTTATATCACATAAGCAAATAGCCTCATGGTAAGCATGCTATCATGGCAGTCACTCACACACATGCAAGGATGCTAAAGCATAAATACTTACCGAGTACTCCAAGCCAAAACAGAAACTAGTTAGTAATCAATGCATGATCCTAGTTCATGTTAAGATGGCTAATGCAACACATGCAAAATGCAACTAAGATAGGCTCGGCTATTCTAAACATGGCATATGAAATGCAACAACTGATACACGTATTCAACTCGAAATTGAAATACAATGCAGTTAGTATGATGCGCCGAACCCGGTGCATGCAATACAGATGAATGAATGCAAACATGCGAACATATAGATGCTAATTGAACGTGCCCTAAAACTAACCATCATAAGCTGGCAAATAAAAGGGAGAAAGACGTTGGGTTGGAAGACATGCATCACACACACGCACGCTTATTACAACATTGCCCTCTCTCGGAGGGTCCGAATGCAACTCAATGGTGGTATGGGAGACCCGAAATTGTGGCTCAAAAGTGAGGGAGACCACCTACCTAACAAGAAAACCGGCCGACCGGGGAAAGGTGGTCTCCCACCCTACTACCACCTTCCTAACAATGAAACTAGGGTCCATGCCAAAAGTGAACCCACACCGATGCAATACGAAGGTTCGAGGGCCAAAACGCGCAGCCGGGGGCCCTGAAAACTGACTATCAAGCACCGGAGGTGGCGTATGACCACAAAGGTGGTCTCCCGGGCCACAGTGTCCCTCTAGAGAGAGGAAACAAGGTGTGTGCCAAAAATCGGAGCGAACGGAGAAAGTTAGGCGGTCCCGAACCGAGGCGTACGGCCGACGGCTCCGAAAACCGAAAACTGGTCTCCAAACGGGAACAATGGTCTACGACCACGAAAAGTAGCCTACGGCCACTGAGAGATGGTCTACGAGACCTCTCCCTCCCTTCGGGAAGAGAAAACAGAACCTGGTTCGCAAATCGAGGCAAAGCACAACAGAGTCCCGAAGTCCAGAGGCAAGGCTCTCAGCCGAGACTCCGTAACCTCAGAACGAGCACAAAATGCGCAATCACCGAGTGCTCAATCGATGACGTCTGAGTCTTAAGGTCGGTCAAAAATGGGGTGTCTACAGTTGCCCCTCTTTGACAGAACTCGGAAGTCATACGTGACGGGAGTGAATGTCAAAGCCCAGAGACGACCCATTTTTGACAAGGCCGAAGACTTAGACAAACATGCAAGATAAACAAAGAGATGTGCCCGCAGGCGCGCCCACAGGCAGGGGGCAAAATGCAAAACGATATGCACAAAGCCGAATGTAATTCATGACCATGCAAAGCAGCAAGCTGTAATGAAGCAAATATTCACAATAGATGCAACAGTTCTAAGCGAGAATGCAAGGCGAAACTACATTTCATGCAGTAAGGATCATGTAAATAAAGCTGTAACGAAGCAAATATTCACAATAAATGCAACAGTTTCAAGCAAGAAGGCAAATGAAACTACATTTCATGCAGTTATGATGTAAGAAGATTATGTAATCTTAGCGAGCATGTGCGATAGATACACAAAAGTGAAGAGAGTGTGATGGATACACTAAGCAAATACGTGATAGATACACTAAGCGAACGTGTGTGATGGATACACAAAGTGAACGCGTGATAGATACACAAAGTGAGCATAGTGTGATAGATACACAAAGTGAGCATAGTGTGATAGATACACAAAGCGAAGCGAGTGTGATGGATACACTATATGAAGAAAGTGTGATAGACACTAAAAGTGAACACAAAGTGTGATAGATGCACTAATGTGAAGCAAGTATGATGGATACACAAAAAGTGAACACAAAGTGTGATAGATGCACTAAGTGAAAAAAGTGTGATTGATACACTAAAAGCGAACACAAAGTGTGATAGATGCACTAAGTGAACAGAGTGTGATGGATACACTGAAAGTGAACACAAAGTGTGATAGATGCACTATGTGAACGGAGTGTGATTGATACACTAAAAGTGAACACAAAGTATGATAGATGCACTAAGTGAACAGAGTGTGATAGATACACTGAAGGTGAACACAAAGTATGATAGATGCACTAAGTGAACAGAGTGTGATAGATACACTGAAGGTGAACACAAAGTGTGATAGATGCACTATGTGAACAAGTGTGATGGATACACTGAAAGTGAACACAAAGTGTGATAAATGCACTAAGTGAACAGAGTGTGATTGATACACTAAAAGCGAACACAAAGTGTGATAGATGCACTAAGTGAACAAGTGTGATGGATACACAAAAGGTGAACACAAAGTGTGATAGATGCACTGAGTGAACAAGTGTGATGGATACACAAAAGGTGAACACAAAGTGTGATAGATGTACTAAAAGTGAACAGGTGTGATGGATACACTAAAGTGTGATGGATACACAAAAGATAATGAAGTGTGATGGATACACAAAAGGTGAACACAAGTGTGATAGATGCACTGAGTGAACAAGTGTGATGGATACACAAAAGGTGAAACACACCAGTGTGATGTGATAGATGCACTGAGTGAACAAGTGTGATGGATACACAAAAGATAATGAAGTGTGATGGATACACTAAAGTAAATGAAGTGAATATGTGCATGATAGATACACAAAATGAGGATGTGTTGTGATAGATACAGAAAAAGAGAATGTGTGTGATAGATACAAAAAATGAAAGAAGTGTGATTGATACACTAAGTGAAGAGAGTGTGATTGATACACTAAATAATGAAGTGTGATTGAACACTAAGCGAATGAAGAAAGTGTGATAGATACACTAAGGGTGAATGAGGTGTGATTGATACACTAAATAAATGAAGTTGATTGATACACTAACTGAATGAAGTGTGATTGATACACTAAATAAATGATCTCAAACGGAAATTCTTTGAATGAACCGTATATACAATATCGTGCCATGAATGAGAAGAAACTTGAGAGGTACAATGCAATACAATGCATGATGCAATAAACAAGCATAGCGGCGCTTTAGAAAGCACCTCATGGGTGAGTGGCGATGAACCGCTCTACTCTGACGAGGATCTCCCTTGTGCTCTTCGAACACTTACCTTCAACTGACAGTACAAAGGCTCTAGAATACTGACAAGGGTTCTTCACGTAGAACACTCTGGATGCTGCCTTTCTTCCTGATCATATTCACAACTTTCCCTATTCTCCAACGGGGTGACAGACTAGGTTGGTTTAGTATCCAGAATTGAGGTGCATACACGCTATCTCAACTATGGGGCTTCCATACAGATTTCAAGCCGAGGACACGCCTCTGGGTATTTAAACCAGACTTTAGTCTCGGAAATCCCGAACCTTTGCGTTCTAGGTAATAGCCATTCGAACTCTAATTTCCACCGTTGCAGTTGGTCTCCTAGGAACTCATTGCGAACACAGCCGAGATGCCTCTGGCAAGGAATGATACTCAGGGAGAGCACTTCTAATCGCCATTCTGGCTTGAAGTAGACTTGATCTTGAGCTTGAGGTAGAGGCACACTCATACTCGGAGCATTGGCAAGATGTGAAGAGGTAGACACGGAATGCAATCTCGGAACTTACTGAAGTTGAAACAAACTCAGATACCCGACATTTTCCCTCTTTTCTTTTGCTTTGCAGTCTGGAACCTATATAGCTTCAGATAGGTCCTGGTTTTACTGTTCTCATGTGACTTGGGTTGAACCCTGCAGTTTTATGAAAGAACAGATCTTGTTTTTCACAAATGTGGAGAACGGCATGGCACTCGGAGCGCAAAATGATTTTATTTTGAAATTGAGAGATGAGTTCATGACCGGGGTATTGAGCCTACGACTGAACACAGCGCACTACGACTCAACAACGGAAAACAAAAGGTAAACAACCTAAACACATCGAGTAACACTCGAAACGACTCAAAACAAGAATCGAGATAAAACAAAAAGACACGACACTCAGACGTGCACAGGGAGCCTGTTGCACAAGGAGCCTGTTTCTCTGGGTATTGTTTCCCACCCTTTCTCATTTGTGATTCTCATATCACTCGGCCCTCAAGATCTGTTTTTTTGAAAAAGCCCTTCTCCTCACTTTTTCCCTCAGCGCACATCTCTCTATTCTTCAATCTCTCATTTTTTATCCCCCCCTTGGGTGGTTGATGGATAAACAAGAAGTTGCGGGCTCTTGCCCCTAGCATTCTGCTAGATTCTCTTTCTTCTGCTCACAACAGTGAACTTCCCCCACAGAGGGATTGTGATGCGGCTGGATGTGCAGCAGATCTGCAATTGACATTGGTTGACGATGCTCTACTGGGGAGTTTGGACGTGATTAGATCTGTCCAGATGAGGGAATAGAATATCCTGCCCCATTCCAGTTCGTGCTTCGCACTTGGCTTGATACCTCGTTGCTTGGAGGATATGAGAGCTTTCAGCCCTTTTCTGTTAGCTTCCGCTGTGCCCTTCTTGGCGAATAGGGTGCCCTTTCCGACAAGTATGGTGCCCTTTCTGGCAAATGCATTGACAACAGGAGAAAGACAGGAAGCCTGACTCAACTGTGCCCCTAGTTTATTATTTTGACCATTTTTTGTTTTTGGCTTCTGCTTAAAACAATTTTAACCAAAATGAGAGTTAGATTAACGCGCTTGTTCGATTTTCTGATTTGAAATCATGTGAGTTAGATTATGAGCATTGAAAATTTTCCTTTTTTGGGTCCAAGAAATGGTCCAGTTTTGGAAAAGTGGAATAATTTTCGAGAGAATTAGTCAACCTCATTAAAAATTCTCAAAAACTATTTTTGCAAATGGCCACTGCTCGACCGACGCAGAATTTACTCTTGAGATGCACAACCTCAGATCCAAAACAAATGGAAAATTGCCCCTTGTCTGACCGGCACTGCATGGCAACGGAAAGTTGCCCCTAGTCTGAATAGCACCGCAGCACATGGCAACCAATCCTTACAGTGACCATTACCACCGAACTCTTGGATAAGACAAAGATGATCAGAACCACTACATAGACATAGTCAATTGCGAAGTGTTTATGGCTGGACTTCAGAATGAAGTTGCCTACATATCTTGAACATGGGAATCAAACCTTACGTAGTTCGGGGTTAAGGTACACTCGGGTATTAACCTCTCCTTTTGCGCTCTAACTTTTGCCAAGGCCGCCCTTTCTGGGTTTTCAACCTTGCGAGCTTTGTTCTTCTCTTCTTTTCAATTCTTTTCATTTCTTTTCTTCTTTTTTCTTTTTCATCTTTTTCATTTTCTTCATTTTTCTTCTTTTCTTTTTTTTTTCATTCTTTGCATTTTTCTCCTTTTTTTTTTTGTTCTTTTTCTTCTTTTTCTTGCTTAAACTTTTGCCTGGGTCGCCCTTCTGGGTTTTCAGCCCAGTGAGCCTCTCAAGGGTAAAAGTCTAGCTTTGTCCATGTCAAATGGTTTTGAGATCCTGAAGTCATCTGAATCCAGGAGAATGGTTGATGTTCACTAATGATGTAGGAGTCCATTCAATGGGGGCTGAACTTGCCCCTAGTGTTGTGGATAGGAATTCAGTTGTCCTTCAGCGATACCTTCTTCTTTCTTCCCTTCTGGAATTTGGCATTCTTGCCAGTCTTTATCTTTGACTCTTCGAGCACATCTGACATTTTTTGCCCCTAGTTCATGGGCTGCTTCTGATCCGGCCACACGGGCCTCACATTATGGTTGACCGTTGAACATTCTGAATCCCAGTTCAAGGTTTGAAAGTGAGAGGTCGAGTTTCAAGGCTGAGAGCGATCCTATGCTGCACAATCTGAAGAGCGATTCCACACAGGTCTTCGCAGGACCGCGCAAAACATTTTTTGAAATCTTTTAAGAAAGCGACAAATCGGTCGCGCTGAAGACAGTGCGGAACCAATCTGGATCAAGCCAGGATCCTTCCCAGTACTCACACTAACAAGCATGATCTCACTCATTAAGGGCTTAGCATGCCTCTCTTTCTCTCAATTGATCAAATTTTTGCAAATCGCAAGGAATTCCTTCCTCTTTGTTTTCACCGCAGTGTTCAAAAAGAGTTTTTGAAAAACTTAGGTCGATGTAATGAATTCAAGGCACAAAAGAGCAGGTGAAATGCACTGCCGTTTCATTCAAGTTTGCTGGCACAACAGGCTCAAAGCAGAAACAAGTACAAAAGCATGAAAACCACAGCTGTTTCAATTAGATCTACTGGTGTAACTGGCTCCCCGGCAGAAACAGACTCAAAAGAAAACGAAAAGACAAACACAAAGCAAAATAGTGATATCCGAGGTAATGCCCCTGGGATCACCCGACTCTAACAAAGCAGGACCGACTCGGTACAACAAGACAGACCCAACTGACTCAGTAAGAAAAGACTGACTCTGTACAAAAAGATTGACTCAATACAACACAACAAGACTGACTCAATACCCAAGTCAGAAAGTACAAAAACCAGCATTCGCAAATGCTCAAAATAGTGCGTGCCATACGCCACATCTGGAGTAAATCGAGCGTCATCCGCAGGTGGTTCATCCTCCGATCACATATTCGTACTATCCCCCAAGTACCCCGGGGATATTGGAGTCCTCTGAAGCTATGGTTCCAAGACTACCTTGCAAAAGGGAAAACAGACAGCATCTCAGCCTGATTTCACATAACAGATTTGAGCAAAGCTGAATGACTGTGCCCGCCCTACAGAATTCTGCCACAAGTTCTGCCTGTAAACTGATACCCTCAGGTAAAACTGATTCCCAAAACACTGATGCTGATGCCCGCAGGCCTAATGCCCAGACTTGCAAACTGATACATACATTCCTGTAGAGACGCACTCTAAAAGCACATAGCAAGCAAGTGAGAGCGAAAACACCCCTATGGAGGGGTAAGGTTTCCCTGTCCTATTTTGTCAAGAGCTAGGGTTTCACTACGCACGCAGCGGTTTCAAACAACCTATAATCGGGTAAGCAACCTGTCCTAGCTTGGAATGGTCACTATGGATTCCGAATATGCACTAGGTCAAATGGTCAAAGAAGGTGCCCTGGTAAAACCGGGGTTTGTGTTTCCGTCGTGGCAGAGCCCGCAACCGGTCAGCCTTATGGCACGCTTCTCGAAGCGAGCCTCCGGCAAACCGTTCAGGAATAGCATACGGCAAACACGGTGTCCTAGGCGCACCAATGCAAATGCAATGCAAAGAAAACACAAAGTGTAGTCAAAACTAGATATCATGAGTTCGAGTCAAGTTCTCTAATCCCCAGCGGAGTCGCCAGAAACTGTAGACGTCCCCGAACGTCCCGGGAGGGAATCCCGTTTTGTTCATTGGGCTCACTACAGTTCAGGACTCAATGTCACGGTCCTGTATCTAATCTCGCAGAGTGCAATGCAAGACCGATGAATCATCAAAGAGTCCAAATCCGGCAAATCGTTTTTGAAAACAGATTTTTTTTGAAAGAAGTGCCAAACATGGACTGCTTTGCCAGATACAGAGTCGCCACCTAAATATTTATTTTGGGGGAATTTAGGAAACCCTGACTCGTTGCCTAAGGCCACGTGTCCGTCATCACCAAAGTTGCCTCGGCTCGGGAACTTGGGTACGATTGGGGAAGGTCACTTCGTGAGCACCCCCGCTCGCCGATCAAAGATCGGCCTCTACTAACCATGATATCGAGTTTTGAAAACATTATGTGCTCTTATTCCGGTTATTAGCCTAGAATTACTATGTGATGCGCACAGCATACAAGTATAGACTGGATCGCCTGAGTTGGAACAAAACATTTCATGTTTGTTTTTTAAAGCGGTTTGCTACTCGCAAGTAGGCTAAAATGTGGATTTGCCACCCTCAGGTGGGCTTAGAAAACATGGTGATTTGCCACTATCTAGTGGGCTTAAAACTCGCAATCAATGAATTGTTCCAATTCAGATAATCCAACCTTCACCCACAGGCATTCAGGCAGTTATATCACATAAGCACATAGCCTCATGGTAAGCATGCTATCATGGCAGTCACTCACACACATGCAAGGATGCTAAAGCATAAACACTTACCGAGTACTCCAAGCCAAAACAGAAACTAGTTAGTAATCAATGCATGATCCTAGTTCATGTTAAGATGGCTAATGCAACACATGTAAAATGCAACTAAGATAGGCTCGGCTATTCTAAAGATGGCATATGAAATGCAACAACTAACACGTATTCAACTCGGAATTGAAATACAATGCAGTTAGTATGATGCGCCGAGCCCGGTGCATGCAAGAAATGAATGAATGCAAACATGCGAGCATGAATGAATGCAAACATGCGACATAAGATGCTAAAATGCCCTAAACTAACCATCATAAGCTGGTAAATAAAAGGGAGAAAGACGTGGGGTTGGAAGACATACATCACACACACGCACACTTATTACAACATTGCCCTCTCTCGGAGGGTCCGAATAAATAATTAACTACTCTAGCTAATTAAATATTACAAAACCCTAATTAATTAACAAATTAACTAGGAAAGTGAATAAACTAGCATGCAAGCTATAAAATGGACTGCCTCAGCTCTTGTTCCGAATGATGAAAGATGCATGCGTGCTCGGGTCGCTTTGTCGGGAAATTCTTTGCGATGCCCCGATTTGCCTCTGTTTTGCAATTGGTCCTAGAACACTGTATACAACTTCCGAAGGCTGCTGACTAGTTTTTGCTGCTGGATTCCGATTTGCTGCAACAGAGAGCAAGAAAGGAGCATGGCAAAGTATTTTCAACACATGTGTGCATGACCACTCTCTCCGTCATTGCACAAGCTCTAGGGAGTGTAGACCTCGATCCTCGGACCACCAATCACGCATCTCGATGCATGATGGCCGAGGAGTCGAGTTGCACGACTCAATGTGAAATGAATGCACATATAAGCATAACAAGGCCTAAACTCCATCATGGGTAATCTGGAGTGTCGGCGACTGGGAATTGAGACACGTTTTGTCACTTGGAGTACGAAACGTCCCTCGTTTCCCGTGTTTGGACTAACGCTACTCCAAACACAAAGCGATGAGATGGCCTACACAATGCGACTAACATGCAACCTAGCATACGCAATGCTATGGGCTAAAATGGCATACACAATGCACGTGACATAACATGACATACACAATGCACTTACGAAGACTATCATGCGCACATGAACTAAATGGTATATACAAATGCAAGATGGACTTACACCAATATGAGTGGACCTCAGCCACACTCACATCAGTGGCCATATGATGAAAATGAGACAACTGAAATACATGCAAGCATGCACGGATGCAATGGACCGATCCTAAGGCACAACATGCAACTCTAACTAAGCATGGCAAAGGATGAAGTATGGTATACAAGCATACATTTTCCAGCTCTAAAACATGATGTACAATGGTCCCGAATCATGCAAATATGTTACCCAATGCATGCTAGTGGCCCGAATACCGAAACTGGTGAAGTGCGTTACACTAGAGGTACACAAAGCAATGCACGAATGGAAAAACCAACCCCAAACAGACCCTAGGCAGGTCTGAAACAGTGGGAAAAAGGCCCAAAATGATGGTTCAAAGTGCATGGAAATGAAGCTCATTCAATGGTTCGAAAACAAGGCATTCATGCACAACTCTCAAGCACACTTAAAGAGGAGAAAACATGAGGATATGGAATTCACATAGGCTCTGAAATATGATGCAAAATGACCCCAAAGCATGAAAACACCTTAGTATATGCATGCAATAGACCTCAAATCTCAAAGCTAGGCAAGTGTATTGAACTACAAGCATGCAAAACAAGAATCATTCGACCATGAGACCCAAAAACAGAGCTAGGGCAGTCCAAAATATGCACAAAATTAGTTTAAGGCAAGGCCAAAAAGTGCTAAAATCAAGGGTCAACAAAGCATGCAAAATAAGCTAGTGAACCATGATTTGCACTACAACTATATGAAGCACATGAGAGCTCACCAAACCAGCCAAAAAACAGAAGTATGCCATGCCAAATAATGCCCAAAAACCCACTGAAACTCAGTCAATGCATGCAAGAATGATGTGTCCCTTTGAAAGGCCAATAAGAGGGTTGTTCTACACATGCAAGATAGACATACAAAATGGCAAAATCACCTCTGGAAAGAGGTTATGAGGGCCCTAAAACTCACTGAAAATGGCCTGAAATTAGTCTAGGAAGCATGCAAGTGAAGGCCCCTTTGAAAGGCCTTGAAGAAGATTACTCTACACATGCATAATAGACATCTAATATGGCAAAACCACCTCTGGACAGAGGTCATGCAGGTCACAAAACTCATCAAAAATGGCCTGGAGCATGGCTTTGAAACATGCAAATAGGGGCTCCTTTGGAAGGCCAAGAAAGCTAGTAAAGAGAACAAAGGGTGAGAGGGTCACCCCTCTCTGATTTTGAGGCTCAAAGACACATGTTAGCCACTGAAAATCCACTGGATTTTAGTGGCTAAAAGGCCAAACCAAGGCCGACACAAATGCTCTAAAGCATAGCTCAAAACATGAGGAAATGAAGCATGCAAGTGGGTAGATGACCCCCAACAGAAAAAAGGTCTTAAACAAACATGTTTAGAAGATCAAAACAAGACTTTTTTCAATTTATGACAAAGCCTAAATATGCTTGCAAATATAGCTAAACTATGAAGCAAAACAATGTCAAAATTAGGGAAATGGAGTGTTACCCTTGTAGCCAAAGGAACCAGCAACTTCTGGACCAAGATAGCAAGTCTTCAACCTCTAAAAATGAGCTCCAAGGTGCTTGGATGGATGATGGAGAGGTTAGGCTAAGAGGTGTAGTGCAATGGTGCAAAAACAAGGGACCTTTGGAGCTAAAATGGAGAGAAATAGAGAGGGAAGTGTATGTATGCCTTTAAGCAAAATTCTAAACCCTAGCAATAGAAGAGGGCCCTTCCCTTTATAGAGGAGAGGGGCTAAAGCTTCCTTGAGAAGCTTAAAACTAAGCTCAAAGATCCTCCATACACGTGTATGGAGGATCACTTCTAAGGCTTCCAGCTGGTACAGCTGGCTAACACTCAGTGAGACAAAAAAGCAAGAAACTGGCCGACTAGTTCAGGTGGTCGGCCGGCCACTCCCCCTGGTCGGCCGACCAGGGTCAAAAGGTTCAAGCTGAAAAGGTGGTCGGCCTACCCATATTGGTGGTCTCCTAGGTGAATGCAACTCAATGGTGGTATGGGAGACCCGAAATTGTGGCTCAAAAGTGAGGGAGACCACCTACCTGACAAGAAAACCGGCCGATCGGGGAAATGTGGTCTCCAAGAAGAAAAGGTGGTCTCCCACCCTACTACCACCTTCCCAACAATGAAACTAGGGTCCATGCCAAAAGTGAACCCACACCGATGCAAAACGAAGGTTCGGGGGCCAAAACGCGCAGCCGGGGCCCCCGAAAACTGACTATCAAGCACCGGAGGTGGCGTATGACCACAAAGGTGGTCTCCCGAGCCACAGTGTCCCTCTAGATGGAGGAAACAACGTGTGTGCCAAAAATCGGAGTGAACGGAGAAAGTTAAGCGGTCCCGAACCGAGGCGCACGGCTGACGGCTCCGAAAACCGGAAACTGGTCTCCAAACGGGAACAATGGTCTACGACCATGAAAAGTAGCCTACGGCCACTGAGAGATGGTCTACGAGACCTCTCCCTCTCTTCGGGAAGAGAAAACAGAACCTGGTTTGCAAACCGAGGCAAAGCACAACAAAGTCCCAAAGTCCGGAGGCAAGGCTCTCAGCCGAGACTCCGTAACCTCAGAACGAGCACAAAATGCGCAATCACCAAGCGCTCAATCAATGACGTCTGAGCCTTAAGGTCGGTCAAAAATGGGGTGTCTACACCAGCCCTATTTCAGAACGCCAGAGAGGACTCCAGGAGAGTTTATGGGAAGAAACATTGGCAGGCATTGTGCCTACCACAATGAAGATGGGCATACAACTCAGGGTTGTAGAGCCCTGAAAACATACTTAGAAGACCTGGTGAGACAAGGACATCTGAGAGACCTTGTCGATGAGACTAGGACAAGGGAAAAACGGGCAAGATTGCCTCAGGCACCAGCAGCCCCACCTCCCCCAGCACAGCAGCCGCATGCAGGAGGACCTCAGGCAGTCAACGTAATCCACTCGAAGGTCATCGAAAACGAAATCCGAGGAAAGACCCAGAAGGTGAAACACCTACAACATGTCTACCAAGTCGGGGAGAAGAGACATCAGGCAGAAGAGTGCCAAGGACCAATGATAACCTTTACTGAAGCCGACCTAGAGATTGTCCAGCATCCGCATAATGATGCCTTGGTAGTATCCCTCCAGGTTGGGGAGTGCCAAGTGAAACGCATCCTGATTGACCAAGGCAGCTCTTGTGATATCATGTACGTCCGATGTTACAAGGAGCTCGCCCTTCACCCAGATGATATGGAACAGTCCAATGGCCCAATGGTTGGGTTCAATGGAACGCCGACATGGCCACTGGGAGCAGTAAGCTTAGAGGTGCAGGCTGGCACCAGGAAGATCAAGACAGAATTCACCATCATCGACACACCTTCTCCTTACAACATCATCTTGGGAAGGCCATGGTTGCATGCAATGGGGACAGTTCCCTCAACATTGCATCAACTATTGCGATTCCCAACAGAGCATGGGATAAAGGAAGTCAGAGGCGATCAACTGCAGGCGAAGAATTGCTCCATGGCAGCAATGAAGTCTACCTGCAGCATACGAGAGCCAGAAAAAGCAGAAATTGAAGATGAGGACGTGGAAGTCCTAGAAGACGTTGGCAAGGAGCCAGCCGAGAAGAGTGAAGAGGCACTGAAGAAAATCCTCGTCCAGGATGGGGATGAAGAACGCTTCTTTCTTCTAGGCTCGGGCTTAACCGAAGAAGAGGAAAAAGAGTTGGAAGCTTTTTTTAGAGCAAATATTGAGGTGTTTGCTTAGACACCTTATGAAATGCCTGGCATTGACCCCGAGGTCACTTGCCATAAACTGAACGTTGACAGGTCGGCCAAACCTGTAATTCAACGAGCCAGAAGACCGACGTTGATACACGTCGAAGCAGTAGAGGAAGAAATAGACAGACTTCTAGAGGCCAGGGCCATTAAAGAAGTTCACTACCCGACATGGCTATCCAATACAGTGGTGGTAAAGAAGAAAAACGGTAAATAGAGGGTCTGCGTAGACTTTACCAGTTTAAATAAGGCCTGTCCCAAAGACAGCTTCCCTCTACCCAAGATTGACCAGCTAGTGGATGCCACTTCGGGGCATGGAAGGATGAGCTTCCTGGATGCCTACAGGGGGTATCACCAGATAGCTATGGACCCTGCGGATGAAGAGAAGACTGCATTTATCACTCCCAAAGGGCTATACTGCTACAGAGTGATGCCCTTCGGGTTGAAAAACGCAGGAGCCACTTACCAAAGATTGGTAACCAAGATGTTCAAGCACTTGATTGGCCGAACAGTGGAAGTCTACATCGACGACATGGTCGTTAAGACCAAGGAGCTTGGGGGTCATCTCGCCGATCTAAAAGCAGTCTTTGAAATCCTTAAAACATATCGGCTCCGACTCAATGCATCGAAGTGTGCATTTGGAGTTGGATATGGTAAGTTTTTAGGATACCTGGTGACCAGGAGAGGGCATTGAGGCCAACCCAGATCAGATCAAGGCCATCTTAGAGTTGAAGAGCCCGACGTCGGCAAAACAGGTGCAGATGCTAACTGGAAGGGCCGCAGCCCTGAACAGGTTCATAAGTAGAAGCTCAGACAAGTGCAAACCTTTCTTCAAATTAGTGAAGAAAGCCATAGACTTTCTTTGGACAGAAGAGTGCGAAGAAGCATTAGCTGATCTGAAGAAGTACCTGACCACAGCTCCAGTTCTTTCGAATCCAGAACCCGGGGAGGAGCTGTTCCTGTACTTGGCAGTTTCAGAACATGCGATAAGTGCAGTACTAATCCGAGAAGAAAAAGGGGAGCAAAGGGCTGTTAACTATGTAAACAAAACCCTAGCCGACGCAGAAACGGGGTATCTACCCTTAGAGAAATTGGCACTGGCTTTAGTAATGGCTTCAAAGAAGTTGAACCATTACTTCCAGGCCCATAAAATTGTGGTACTGACAGAGCATCCATTGAAATCCCTATTGCAGCAGGGAGACTTAACAGGAAAAATAGCCAGATGGGCAGTCGCCCTAGGCCAGTATGATCTGGAGTACAGGCCCAGAACAGCAATCAAAGGCCAAGTTTTGGCCGACTTCGTAGCCGAGTTCATGCCAGAATCCATCAAACATCGGGCTCCGTTGAGCCAAGATAAACGATGTCCAAACAAGCAAGGAGAAGCCCAGCCAAAGACAAAAGAACAAAGGAAAGAGGACAAACTCAGACCCTGCAGCATTTACATCGGCGACTCTTTTCGACTGTTTGTTGATGGGAGTTCAAACCGACAAGGAGCAGGGGCAGGAGTAGTACTGATATCCCCAGATGGCCAGGTACTAAAACAATCAATTCGTTTGGGGTTCAAGGCCTCAAATAATGAAACAGAATACGAAGCACTCATTGCAGGACTAAAACTGGCAGCAGCAGTACAAGCAGATAAGGTAATAGTTTTTTGTGATTCACAACTGATAGTCAATCAGGCAATAGGAGAATATGCAGCCCGAGATGAAAGAATGTCGGCATATGCAAAGGAGGTCATCAGGTTGGCGGCCTTATTCCAGAACTGCCGACTACTCTAGGTAAACCGAGATGATAACAGCCACGTCGATGCGTTGGTCAACCTAGCTAGTGCAGTACAACCTGGAAAAGCAAGGACAATAATGATTGACTACTTGTCGGGCCCGAGCATCGAACCAGTAACAACAGAGCGTGAAGCGATGTGCGTAGACATGGGACCAAGCTGGATGGACGCAATTGTTGCGTTCCTAAAAGAAGGAAAGCTGCCAGATGATCACAAGGAGGCACATAAGATCAGATTGAAGTCGGCAAGATTCAGTCTAACAGTAGAAGGACATCTCTACAGAAGGTCCTTCATTGGACCCCTTTTAAGGTGCATACACCTTTTACAAGTCGAAGATTTTTTATATGAAATACATGAAGGAATTTGTGGAAGCTATGCTGGGGGCAGATCACTCGCTCATAGGGCCATCACCCAGGGGTATCGGTGGTCTTACATGCAAAAAGATGCAGAAGCCTATGTAAAGAAGTGTGAACAATGCCAAAGGTTTGCACCTCTGATACACCAGCCAGCAACAGACCTGAACCCTGTATCTAGTCCTTGGCCATTTGCCCAATGAGGCATGGATCTCGTCGGACAACTGCCCCAAGCAACTGGACAAAGGAAGTACTTGCTGGTAGCAACAGATTACTTCACTAAATGGATAGAAGCTGAACCTCTTGCCAGGATCCGAGATGTGGACGTGAAGAACTTCATTTGGAAGAACATTATCACCAGGTTTGGGATTCCAAGAGCAATTGTTGCAGACAATGGAACTCAATTTGATAGTAAGCTAATCAAGAACTTCTATGCAAAGTTCAAGATCAAGAACTACTTTTCAACCCCAAGCTTTCCACAAAGCAATGGACAAGTAGAAGCATCCAATAAAGTAATACTGGATGGGATAAAGAAGAGGCTGCAGGCAGCAAAAGGAAAGTGGGTAGACGAATTGCCCAATGTACTCTGGGCCTATCGGACTATGTCGAGAAGATCAACAGGGGAATCCCCCTTTGCCATGGCTTATGGCACAGAAGCAGTCATTCCGCTGGAGGTCGGCATCCCTTGAATCAGAACCCAGGGGGTAGAGAACGGGACTAATGATGTACTCTTAGCCCGAGATCTAGATCTTCTAGAAGAACGAAAGGAGAAAGCTGCAATTCAGCTTGCAGTATACCAGCAACAGCTTGCCAGAGCTTACAACAAGAAGGTTAACCCAAGGGAATTTTAGATTGGTGACCTCGTCTTAAGAAAAGTCGTCGGCAACAAGAAGGATCCCAGAGAGGGCAAGCTTGGCCCAAATTGGGAAGGACTCTACAGAATCATCTCGGTACTAGGCAATGGGGCATATCGGCTTGAAGATAATGAGGGCAAAGAGTTGCCAAGGCCTTGGAGCACTTGTAATTTGAAATTTTTCTATCATTAGAATGTCTTTGTTCCTTTGAAATTTGCCGAAGTAAATAAACAAAGATTCAGCTAGTTCTCTTTTCAAGATACTTGACATTGTCTCTAGAATACATGCATAATAAGAACCCAAGTGGAACTCAGGTTCACATTAGGGGGCAGAGAGAAGAAGAATATGTTTAACACTTGTTGAAATTTGTGGACAATTTACAAGTTGAAGTTAAACCGAAATCATTGTTTAACACTTGTTGAAATTTGTGGATAATTTACAAGTTGAAGTTAAACCATTTACAAGTTGAAGTTAAACCGAAATCATTGTTTAACACTTGTTGAAATTTGTGGACAATTTACAAGTTGAAGTTAAACCGAGATCAATGTTTAACACTTGTTGAAATTTGTGGACAATTTACAAGTTGAAGTTAAACCGAAATCATTGTTTAACACTTGTTGAAATTTGTGGACAATTTACAAGTTAAAGTTAAACTGAGATCATTGTTTAACACTTGTTGAAATTTGTGGACAATTTACAAATTGAAGTTAAACCGAGATGATGCTTAACACTTGTTGAAATTTGTGGACAATTTACAAGTTAAAGTTAAGCCAAGGTTAAACACTAGTTGAAGTTTTATGAAACCAAGGTCATGCCAAGAAAAGTACTTGGGTACTTGCCGAGGTAAAGCATCAGTTTGTATAACCGAGGTGTGTTATCCCGAGAAGATTGCACGAGGATTGAAGTATATATTAAAGATATGCAAAAATATTCCAAGTATGAAGGCATACAAAGCAAGCATGCAAGCATTCAAAAGCAAAAGAGTTGTTGTATTAAAAACGCATCGGCAATATGAAGAAGTTTACAGTACTTCAAAGAAGAAAAACAAAGTACAAGAACAGAAGGGAAAAAACATAAAACTAAGGCTCTTCAGCAGTAGCAGTTGGTTGAGTTTGAAGTTCAGACGATTGTTGAGAGGACGCCTCGGCAGCCTTTTCCACCACGAGCTCGGCATCAATTTGGGCAAGGGTTTCATCAAGGTTCTTGTCAGCAAATGTGACGTCGGCTGATGTCTTCTCAGGAACAGCATCTTCAGGAACCTCCTCACCATCCTCATCTTGAGTCAAGTCTAGGACTTGCTCATTTTGAGGAGAAGACTTGGTCCCAGCAATATCTTTTGATTTCCTTACCAAAACTTCATCCTCGGTCTCATCCTCAGAATCAGATTCGTTGTCAGATTGACTAGGAGGTGGAGTCGGAGGAAATGGCAGGGGAATGGCATCAGCGTTCCTCAGGGAGGAGTCCTCAGAGACATCAAGTTTTTTCAGCAAAGTCATCCAACCAAGGGAGAAACCCTTGTTGCATGCTTGCTTGACTTGTTTTTCGTAGGCCTCCGTCACATCGGCCATGCCCTGAGCATACGCCTTCTCGTCGGCATCTTTGATTTCGGCCTCTCTGGTGGCCAAGGCATCTTGAAGCTCCTTCTGGGCCTGGGCCACTTTTTCCTCGGCCTCCTTCAGCTGGGCTTGAAGGACTTTATTTATCGCCTCAGCAGCGCCAACTTTCTCTTCAGCTTCATCTCTGGCTTTAATAGAGACCTCGGCCTGATCCTCCAGGGTCTTCATCTTTGATTGCAGGCTCTTATTGGTTTTCTGAAGTGTGGAGACCTCCCTCTTCTTCTCGGCTAGCTTCTCACGGTTCTCAAAAGATTGCATTGAGAAAGAGTGGGCATGCTGGATGGCCTGAAAGAAAACAGAAGTATTAGAAAATATTCTAAGTATGAAATGAAGAGAAAGAAAGAAAAAGTACCAAGCAAAAACACTTACCTGAACAGAGCGCTGAAGCATCAGAGCGTAGTTCTCATACTCACTGAACTCGGCGTTTCGCTCCAGATCACCTGGAAGAAGCAGAGCAGTACTGAGGGCAACGCCGACATTGATATCATCGGCGCTATCGCTAGCCATAACAGGCTTATCTTCCAGGGTGATCTCGGGGGTCCAGGGGGCATCAGGCTTTTTAGACCCCGAGGTCGTTGCAGAAGATGACCTCGGCCTTTTGGATTTGGTAGATTCGGATGGAAGGGTTTCAGCGGACCTCTTCGCGGGGACAGAGATAGTTTTCTCACTTGGAGCCAGTTTGGAAATTGGCAAGGTATCCTCAGAATCGACCTGAGTCACCTTTGCCTTAGGCTGAGCCTTTTTAATTCGTTTTGGCTTTGGTGGAAGCTGGGTTTGTGTTGGTTGTGCATCAACGTCAGAAGGAATGCTGGCCAAGAGGTCTTTTGCAACTGGTTTTGGGTGACCCATCTCGGCAGAAGAAACTGTTCGGCGTCGACGGCGGCGTTGGGATATTGGAATCAAGTATGGAGCCGAGGTTGACGGTTGCTCAGCTGAATCAGAGGTTGATCCTTGGTCTGTCCGAGATGTGGACGCGGTTTGTGGAGTTGTGGCAGAAGGTAGAGAAAGGCTTTTCTTCTTCCTCCTAGGGACGTCGGGCAGAGCTGACTTGTATGTTGGAATAAAGTTGAGAAGCAGAGGTGCCTTCCGTTTTTGGACTGGCAAGTCCAAAAGTTTCTTCAAATCCTTGCTGGGAACGAAGGATTGGCGAAAGTTTTTTGGTGGCTTAGGAACAGCTGCAAGAAAAGCAGACATTAAGAAATAGATAAAGTATGAAAGACTTTAAAAAAAACAAGTAGGTATGAATGCAGGGCTCTTACCATTGCCTTCTACAAAGACTGATCGAGGAAGAGAGAAGAGATGGAGGTCTTCATTTGGGGCGAACTCCCAGTTCCCCGAAGTAATGAAATAATCATCCCCAGCTCCCTTGTTGGAGTCAGGGAGGTCGACAACGATTTTGTATTCAGTAGACCTCGACTTGAGGTAGTAAACGTAGCCGGTGTGTTTTTTGAGGCCACACATAGTGTAGCAATATTGGATGTCGGCTAAAGTGATCCTAGCGTTTTCTTGTTTTGCTAAGGCTATGATGCCATTGATGGTTCGAAAGGAATTGATGGAAAGTTGCATTGGGTTCAACTTGTAATAATGAAGTATTTCACGGAAAAGGATGTTAAGTGGGAGCCGAAGTCCACACTCAATGAAGGCTACCACAGAGAAAGACATGGAGTCATCAGTAGGCATGATGGAGTCATCATCCCCAGCCAACCTTAGATGGACGTCGGCTGGGATTTCAAACTCTTGTCTAAAGAATTCTAGTTTGGATGGGGTGTTTACCCTATGTTTTCATATACCCATGATATCAGCTTAATCGAAGAGGTTGGATTTCAGAAGATGTTTTTGAAAGGGTTATTGGGACTTCGGCAAACACTTAGGTAAATGTAGGTTTCAGTTTTTTCCTAAATTGTGGGTTCTACAGACAAATCCCAAACCTAAGTCTATGGAAACGAAGATTGAAGGCACAAATCTGGAAAAGACACAAAAAACAGAAAACAAGAACAAGTTTCAGAATCAAGAACAAAGATGGACTATCAAGAATATAGTGAGTACAAGGGGTACAAGGTCAAGAACAATGGCAAAAGTGCAAGAAAATGGTGAACAATACGTGTATTCAAAACATGGGCAAAGGCAAAATCATGGAATAAACACACTCAAATATGAAGATTCACAAATCGAATGTTTAAACAAAGCAGTAATGGCAACAAGTAGTAAAAAGCATCAGAGAATTGAAAACGAAAGAAACAGTGGCTTACCAAAAAAAGTGAAGCCGGTATGAAGATCGCCGAAGTCAGGCGACGGTTACAGAAGTAGCAGAACGACAAAAGCTTCACCAAGAGGGAGGAACAAAGGCAGTTGTAGAGCTTGAAGTCTGGAACAATGGCGGATTCGAGAGAAAAAGCAAGAGTATCGAATGAAAAGTGAAGAAATGAAAGAAGAGGGAAAAGTTTTGTTAAAACTTGAAACGGCGGCAAAGAAATCATTAATGAAACCTAAAAGAACGTATACGTCAGACGGCGCACGTGAGAAATAATTCGACTTACAGGCGCATCACAAGCACGATCCAATGAGGATAAAACGCATGAATGAAGCGATTGAATAGTGATGCATGACAGCTCATACGAGTGAAGGAATTCACTGGAATTCTTGTTCTTTAAGGGAGACATTTCAGCCTTAAACAATGATCTCGGCTAAAATGATTTAAGCCGACGTATTGGAAGAAGGTACCGATATAGGTTTCATCACCTCAGAATGCCGAGGTAATAGAACCTAGGGGGCAGTTGTGGGGTTATATTTTTGAGTACCAACACGTGGCAAGGTGACGCCGATGTATCAGCCGAGGTTCCACGTGTCCTGGTCGTAACGCCGAGATGATCTCGGCGTGGCCAAGGTTATCTCCGAAGATATCGGAATCCGAGATAAGCGGATTAGGGACAAGAGTCCTAGAATGAGGAAAGACTTCAAGATGGATAAGGATAGTGTTCTTAGGGAGTTTATCCTTATCTCTTGAGGAGTCCAAAGTAAGCATTGAATGGGAGTCCATAGAAGTCAGGTTTCTATCGGGACTAGGATTGAGTTAACTATAAAAGAGAGGCACCCCCATGGGTCTAAGGTACGCAATTTATATTCTAAACAGTGAGTTTAGCACTATTGATTATCTTTGAGAGATATACTGACTTGATCGTCGGAGTGCCCCCGGGTGAACGAACCACCGCCGGAGTCTTCTCTTTCTGTTACAGGTTAGCCAGGTGTCATCTATTCTGCCAATTCTCTCCAGATTATGGTCGGAAAATCACCCACACATCAACAACTAAAAAATATTTGAAAAAATTGTTGAAAAGTCCAATTTAAAGAGGGTATAAAACATCAGGTCTAGTAAATATTTTTTATTAGTGAGAGATCCATCATTTGTTAAATAGTTTGGTGAGAAGTCATTTTATTAGTTTTGAAGGACATTTTGTTTTAAATTTTATCCCTTACTGTTGACCTATTTTTTATCTGTTGATTTTTTTAACTATTTGTTTAAATTATTTTCTATCTGTTCAAACTTGTATCTATCTGTTCAATTTTTCCCCTATCTGTTCAAAATATGTGAATTTCTCCTTTATCTATTTAAAATCTGTGAATTTTTCTGTCTATTTCTTTAAAACATATCTTGTTTTTCCCTATCTGTTGAAAGCTACCTGTTCAAAATTGAATAGATCCAATACAAATTCTTTAAAACCTATGTTTTTTTAATCAATTGCAATATGTTTCATCACCATCATAATTATCATCAACAACAACAACAAACAACTAATTTGAATAACACAGTGATATCAAATCTAAATAATAATAATAATAACACAATGATATGATTATATACGAATAATATGTATCATCATGAGATGATCATCATCATCAAAGATCGTGAAGGTGAGGAAGATGAAGAAAAATAGTCTCTTTGAGAGACATCCAACGCCAAGCCACACCAGATCCAACCTCACTTTTCTCTTCCATCACCAAATCAAATGTCATCCTCAGAGAGATTGAGTAAAAAACACACAAACACAATTATGAAAATATAGAACAGACAAAATATATAAAATATTATAAAATCTATAGCCGATATGGTTGTAAATATCAACTTCAGTAGTTATAACTTATAAGAAGTTGATGTAATTAATATCTCAAAGTAATTTTAATTCTATAGATTTGAGATATAAACCCTAATCACTATAGCCATAATGCTTTTTAGAAGTCAACATGGCAATTTCCCTATTTGTTTTTATTTATTTTTTTGGAAAACATACAAATTTGTTTGATATATTGTTTCTAAAACTATTTTAAAGAATTTTTTTTTTTTCCCTAAAATCAACCGATTTTGGAGATGATTGGGTGCTATAAAAAGCTGAGGAAGAGCGTGAAGAAAACGATGATGGCTCTGGATCTCGTGGGCGTCGATGGTGAAGCGACGAATCTGCACGAAGATCTGGAAGGTGTAAGCGACGGAGCTGTGGTGGTGGTGGTGGTGGTGGTGGTGGTGAATATTGGAACAATCTTCAGTGTAAAACAAATAATAAAACTGAAACAAATAAAATACTATTACTTACAAAAAGTTCTTTGTTTTGGAAAAACCAGTAAGACTATGATCAAATCGAGTGTGTGACACTCTGTCCTTAAGACAGATTCGCCACCACACAAGTGCTTACGGAGTATTGACGTCTATCTCCCAGGACACAATGATCATTTACACAGATTGTAGCAGCACTATAAACAATCTGTTAGGCAAACCAAACTTGTGTTTTGCAACTCTTTTAAAAAACTCTCTATGAACTAATATGAAGAACAATGTAGTACAAGAAGGAAAACATCAAGGAAAATTTTAAAATGAATGAATCTGCTAGAGGGGCCTTGTATTTATAGGCCATATGGTGTCTGTTTGGAAGGGCAAATAACCCTTTGAACAGGTGTGATCGGACTGAAGAAGGGAGGTGACTGGAGAGGCACTGTTTCTGGGAAAAAAATTGAATTCAAATTTGGCGCAAACATTTGAATAGATCCATTAGAATTTCAAATTTTTCCCGCAAGAATTTGAAAAAATTCAAATGATTTTTATCCAAAAACTTAAACTAGGACCTGACTCGACCCACAACTTGAGCCCGGCTCGGCTGGATGGAAGGACGGCTGTAGCGCATATGTGTGATGGATTTGGGTCCAGCCCACTTTGTCTATAACTCCCCTCTTTACAAAACTTGGGGGTGGCCCTTGGGGCCCAACCTAAGTATGTCAACTTAAAGCTTATATACTAATATAAGTTCTCTTAAAGTTTCTATGTGGGACACTCAAAATAAGGTAAACCACATTTGACTCTTCAACTTTCCATTTCACAAACTCGAAAACGATGCCAACTCTCCATTCACTCATAAATGGTTTTGACGATCCGACTTCATCGTGTGACTTGCCATACGGTAAGGAACACGTCACCACTTGGACTCACCTCAAAAGACGTATGGGCCCCACTTAAATTTGGGCTCAAAGATAGCCCAAAATAAGCCTATACAAATCTCAAAAAAAAAAAATAACAGTGAAGTCTAGAGAGAGATCGGTGACGGAGAGCTCCTTCCAGATCTTGGCCGTGATAAAACATTTTTGAGATATGTATGGCATTGCTCTAATTTGAAGGTATACATTGTAAAAGACCACGCGGTCAATGCCAGGAGTGAGAGAGAAAGAGAAATAGAGGAGTGAGAGAAAGATAAACAAATAGACAGAGAGGCATAGAGGGGTAGACAGCGGCAATCGACGCAATGGGGGTATTTTGGGTATAGAGAGAGAGAGAGAGAGGATGTTAGGGTTTGTTTGGGTATAGAGCATATATATATATATATGGGGGTATTTTAGTTATTTTATTATGGACAAAGTATTTTTTGACCAAATAAAATTTAAAATTTAATTTTTAAACCGAGTGTACAAAATATTTTAAATTTGAATTTTATCAAAATTATTTATAAAATTTTTGGTTCATATTTTAATAAGAATTGTAAAATTAGAATAAAATATAGAATTGCACATTTTGGGAATAATTTATAAAAGGTAAGACTTAGTTATCTCCCATGTTAAAACTTGATAAGATAAGATAATAATTTTCAAAACTGAATAAAATTTATTGATAATTTCTCTAGAAAAAAAAATCCTATCCAAAAAAAAATTGCTTTTGTATTAATGTCTAAAGCCGTCCTCTAATCCATAAATATTTACAAATATTTACATTTTGGTCTAGTGATTATGTAATACCAAAGATTTCAAGTTTAATGTGATATCCCTTATAGTAGTAGTTTACTTCTTGGGTTTAGGTTTTGTTGACTATTACAGAGTTATATGTAATTACTATTAATTATTAAGTTTAGATTTTGTTAACTTTTTAGTAATTAAAATATTTTTTATATTTATAATTATTTTCAATTGACATAAAAAAAAAAAAAAAAAAAATTAGAGGAACTTCTAGAAAATAATGGTGGGCTTGACCCTTATAAGTGCATAAATTATCTATAAGTTAGGAACATCAAGTTTTCATATTTACGACCAATGAAATATTATATTCTATTCATTATTTTTCTATTATCAGGATCATACATTTATTTAATCCTTTGTTATTGATTGGACACAATGTCAACATAAATAATTACTCTCACCAACATGGGTTAGTTCAGTGGATAAGACTTTCAAATCCCTCGCTCAAGGTTTGGGTTCGAGTCTCCATAACCTCTTATTAGGGTTAAACATACTCTTTAGCATCTGGAGCATGCGGTGGGGTTCCCTAAAGATATGCTGTAGGTGCTAAGGGAAAATACTCCCTGGCGGATATGTTGGAGTAGCCTATCTGCATATCCATTTTTAAGAATAAGGGGGGATAAATAATTACTCTCGTAAGTGATTTAGGCCTTGTTTGTCATCTCCTAAAAAAACTAAAAAATCACTATCATATTTAAGTCACATATCTTATTTAAGTTACATCACCTCCCTATCACATCACTTCAAACTAAATCCATACCCAATTCATATTTTATAAAAAATCAAAAAATATACTTATTTAAAACATCTCAAACAACTCCTTAATCAAATCTAAAGACTTGTGAGTCGGTCATAAAAAAAAATTATTGATTAATTTTAGAATATCACGTAACTTTATTTACACCAATTATAATTTACCATACTCTCATTCTTTTAAATCACCCAACGTAAATTTATGAAGCCACCTCCATCATTAATCACAATCAATCTGTTTGGTTTGAGTTTTTCGAATTAAGTTTTTTGAAAATTGAGTTGTTTGGTTTTCGTGTTTTTTTGTTTTTAGTTAATATTTTTAAAATTTTAAATATTTTTTTTACTTTTTTAGATACACCTTACTTAAATGTATCTAAAAAGTAAAAAAATTATGAAAAAATATTTTAAAAAATTAAGAAATACATAAAAATACAAAAAAATGTACCGAATTCTTGTTTTTTTTTTATATTTTTGGTATTTAGTGAATTTTTAAAAGATTTTTTTTACAATTTTTTTATTTTTTAGGTGTATTGATGTTAGGTGTGTCTAAAAAGTAAAAAAAAATTACATAAAATATTAAAAAAATTCAATAAAAACAAAAAAATACGAAAAATAAAAAAGCAAAATTTTTTGAAAACTGTTTTTAGAAAAGTGGAACCAAGCAACCTGACCCGTTTGGTGTAGCTGTTAAAACAGCTTATAGATTATAGCTTAACAGATTATAGATTATGACTTTAATCAGAAGTTGTTATTTAATCTGTTTGGTGTAGCTGTTGGATTATAGATTTAAGTTGCTGAGTAGTGTTTGTTAAATAAGCTGTGAAATAGCTTTTTTAATTAATTTTTATTTTTATTTGTCTACATTTCTCATAAAAAATAATAATAATAATCTATAATCCATTTGAGTCTTTTTCTATTTTTAAAAAAATAAAAAATAAAAAAATTTAAGAGTATAATCATAAATTAACATGTCCACAGCAGAAGCTGATAATCAGAAGCAAGGGGTGAGCAGCTTGTCAGAATCAGCTTTTTTGAGTTAAAATAAACTGTTAGAATCAGAAGCTGTTTGAAATAAGTTTAACCAAACAGTCCAAAATAACTTTTTCAAAGCTAAAAGCCATAAGTTGACTCTGAAAAGCTGAAACAAACACCCCATTGAATGGCGGTGTTCCAAGACCAACGTGATCAGTACGTCACCAATTCATATGTTGTATGAATACCCTCGTCCACGGCCGAAACACAAACTAACATCCCAACTCAATACAAGATCTGAAAGCAACGCAACTCGCGACTGGTGTCTGTCCGGTGAGTCTTCTCCTCTCCATCCCCCTTTCTTTTAATGCTTTTTAAAGGAAGAATCTTTGCCCTGTAAATTGGAATTTCTGTGCCCTAATTGATTTTGCTTTCGCCTCAATTTGTATCTTTGCCGAATGCGTTTATGGTACTTTTTCGGTGGTGTTGTGATGTCTGATTTCTCTGGTTAAAGTTCAAATCCCATTTTCCTTGTCTGTCAAATGTTCGATAAAATGTATCAATGATGGCCTACTGTGATTTTGTTTATTGGGTCCATTTTTTTTTTTTTTTAAACTTTTGGATCTTTGAGAATATAATTTAGGAGAACTTTGAATTCAAAAACAATTGTTAATGTTTTTTTCCATGCCCAATTATTCACACCGGAGACTTTGTTTCAATCTTTTTTTTTTAGCTTCAATCTTTTTTCTTTTTTTCTTTTTTTTCTAAATCCATTAAATTTTTATACAAATTGTTTTTCTAGTTTTGGTTCTCTCTTTGCTATTGTGTGTATGTGGTCTTTTTTACTGGAAGAGATTATATATGTATTTTTGAGTGTCTATGGTAAGAGATTATATATGAATAATATATGTATCACTTTGGAAATAGAGATTTGGGTTTATTTTGCCAGATGGTCTTTTTACTGGAAGAAGGGTTTGAAAACAGAGGGTTGTGATGAACCGGTCTGGCAGGCAAAAACTTTTGTCAAATTTTAGTTTCCACATCTAATTTATACATTTTTATGATCAATCACAATTGATTTATGTATAGAATGAAAATTCATGTTATATGCTATCTATTTTTGGTCATAGCCATGATCCTGATTTGTTTTGTTCCTTGTTCAAAATCAGTCATTTAAAAAAATAATGAATGTAAATAATATCCTATATGTATTTGATAATATGAAAAATTAAAAAAATCAGTGATTTAACTCAAAAAACTCTCAATAATCCTTTACTGTCTTTGCCTACAGAGGAGGTTTTTCAAAAGAAGAAAAAGCTTTTTTTGGGTCGTCATTTTGAATTGCCTACACACAATGGTTATCCTCGAGTTTTACTGTTGCCCCTGTGGAAGCTGTGAGAAAATGCTGGTTGAATTTAAAAAATTTTCTGAAGTCCAAGAAATAAACAGAGATGCAGAATCAGATAAGGTGATCATTTCAATCACCGGTGATCCATCGAGAGTCAAAACAGTTCTTAAAAATAAAAGAAAACAAGTTTTGGAGCACTTTGAGCAAAACCCGACCATAAACAACCACAAAATGCAAATTGTATTACCACAAAATCCAGTTTCAGGAATTCGTGACCAACATATGATACCACCACAGACAGGTAAACATCAAATATTCTATTTTGGTGATTGTAATTGAAGACTTTATCAATGCGGCTTACTTCTAAATGTTTTTGTATGAAGTTGACAAACCGACTGTGAAGAAATCTCAAGTTTGCTGCCCAAAGTGCAACCGTGAGCTCAAGTTGAAAAAGTCTAACAAACAGTTCACATGCGATGGATGTATGCAGGATGGATTTGGATCACGAAACCGATGCGAGGACTGCAATTATGACTTGCACCAGGAGTGCACGTCACCTGAACCTACCACGTCCCCCGAGTTTTTTCGAATAGTCATCTTTGAATTTTGTCGTCAACCAAAACAAAGTACAAGGTATTATTAGAATTTTGAGCAAACTCTAATACCATTGTTGAAAATGAATTTGTTAGCACTGAAAGTATGATTTTGATAGTTTCTCGTGGGAACTTATTTCTCAATGTCTTTTGCGGCTTTCACCTAGATACTGGTACATTATATATAGCACATCTTTCACATGATTCTAGAGGCTGCTAGATAGCTTGTTAACAATTCAAATTACTTTTCTCTAGCAGGTCCTGTTATGCATGCGGAAAAAGTATACATGGCTATTTTTATCATTGCAAATCAAATCAATTGAATCTACATCCATGTTGTGCCAAACTCAAAATCAAATTATGTGGCATGGATTTTGTTCATCAAGACGAGGTGGTCTCATCATCATCATCGTCAGAGTGTATGTGGTGCAAGAAGCAAGCATCTTCGAGTAGTACAAAGGGGTGCTTTGGGAAGATGGTTATAATCTGATTTTTGGTGAAAAGCTGATTATAAGCAGATTATAATCAACTTTTCTGTGAGAGAAGAGGTTGATTATAATCTGAAAATCAGATTATAACCATGTTGCCAAAAGAGGCCAAAATCGCGCTATCCAGGTGGTTGTTCTTATGTTTGTACAAGAACCAAGTTTCATTTTCATGTGTATTGCATAACTGAAATGGTGCACGAAGCTTGGAAGAAAGGTGTTATCATTAATGACAGTACCGATGATATTTCTACGGCACTCAAAGAAATGCATTTGCAGCTTATGATGCCCAACTCGGACAAAAGTACTGTTAGTGGCATTATTGAGATTTTGAAGACAGTAAGCCCATTTGTAGCAGCAATAGTAAGTATAATTTCCGGCGATACATTAGGAATTGTAGTGCCGCTTTTGGAAATCTTAGTCCAGTTAAATTCATAAATCCTGAAAATATGTATGAGTCAAGGTATGTTAATGGGATTAGTCTTTGTCTGTCTGTTTATTTTTGTTTATTTTATTTTCTTTTATTTTCTTAATCCTCATTATGTTCTTTTTTTGTTTGTTTGGATCTTCAACACATGTATTACCTGATATGGAATGGAAGTCAAACTGGTTAGTAGGTTTCTCATATGTCATAACAACCCTTTCTATTTCATTCTACCTGTCATCAGTCCCATTTTTGCTTAATCTTTTATTCAAATTGGAAGGGAGAGCATGTCCGAAGCATTTCGTCAGACAGACAGTGTGCAGTTCGGGTCTTGTATCTTTGGCACGAGACTTATTTTGATGATTCAATTAATTTATTTTGCTATATATTGAAAGCAGTTATCGAATTAAGTTACATGTAGTTGAACACAAATACCAATTATTTACTATGATATTCACAGCAAGCTCTAAACCAAGTTCACATAAACCAGGGAAAAAAAAAACCTTCAAAGTAAAATCTTCCATGGAATTGATACTAATTATATTTGCTGTGAAGCAGTAGTTAATAGCCTCTCTTAGGAAGAGCTAAAGACGTTAAAATTGACAACACAGCGGTGCACAAGAAACCAAGGAGGAGGAGGCTCGCGGCTGCGTTACCCTTATTGAAAAAATGGTCAAGGCCGGAGCCATTCCCCTCCAGCACTGACTTCAAATCTGTTGTTGCTCCAAAACCAGCTGCGGCACCGGTCGCTAGAATGTAGGACATAAGCTGCTCAAAACAATTCTCTATCAGAGTTTCTAACACATCTCTGCGAGAATGGGGTATATTGTCGTAGCGTATTAGTTACATAAAATATTTTCTCAAAAGAGTCATACCTTGTCAACGTAGAAGTCAAACTGACAAAGGCGATCGCTGCCAAGGCGACGTGCTCATTTGGTAGATGGTGAACAGAGTTTGCAGCGAAGTGTATGCAAGTCCGATCAGAAGAGTGAAAAGCATATACCTGCAGTAGATTCATATGATTCCCAAATCAAATGGTTCAGATTGTGGCAGACTATTATATTTTCTAGTAAATATGATAATTCACAAATCAAATTACAATGTCAATATCTTTTTAAAAAACAAAAAATTGTGGGCTAAACTTGGATTTTTCTTATTGATAATCGAAATTGTTACTTACTAGCATGACATGAACTATATAGGAAAATTTTCAGATCGAACACTAATAACTATACTATAGTAATAAGATTAAGAAAACACTTCCAAGTTCGAAGAGACTTTGTAGTCCTAAGATTCTCAAGAAAATGATAGAGAGATCAAATAGAATTTTATGGTTAATTAGAGACATACTTATAAGCATAAATATCACTAAATCTGATCTTGATCGTGGCAATATTGGTAGCTCAGATGGCGTTGTTGGTGGAGAGGATGATCAGCGAAATTAACAAGAAAATGAACGTAAGAACTCTCAACATAAGAGCAACGGCAAAACCACGGTGGAGGGTGGTGGCGCCATCTTCCTCCTCTCCTCTCAAGTCCAATTGTTTGCTTTTTTACATATCAAAGTTTGATGCAATTCTTCTACTTTAATTTGTAGCCAAAAAAAATTTAAAAAAAAAAAAAAATGAATAACATGGAGGGTTGACTTGGAAAATTATTTGGTTGGTCTGTTTAACATGTTGACACCACGACAATGAGGAGTAAATAAGAAAAAAAAGGCTGTGTTGGATTTATTTATTTATTTATTTTTGAGTTCATAATTCTATAGACACAAAATTGACAACATAATTAATCATAGAAAAAAAATTGAAATTATGCGAATGGGTAATCTCTTTAGCCGCTGGTTACTAACTTAACGTGTATTATTAGAATTATTTTATATGATTGATATATATTTGTAGAATAACTTCTTTTTCTTATTTCTTCTTCTTTTTTTTTTCTTTTTTTCTTTATTTAAAATGGATTTTTATTGACTTTTCCTATGACTTGTTATTTTTGCTATTTTTAATTTTGAACATTTTTTTTTATGAACAAAAATAGAATATTCTGAAGTGTCATCACAGCATCTGTGGGCCCAGGTCTCGAGGTAACCAATTGCCGGCCTGATTTAACTCAACCCATAGAAAGAGATCCACTACTGAGGCACTAGTGGAGCTCATCGACCACCTCTAACAAAGCCAAGTTTTGCTTGAAGTACAGCGCGAGATCTCTATAGAAAACTATTATAAATTACCTAGTATTTTGCACTCCCCATGAGTCAAACTTCACTCTTTACTGAGAAAGGCGAATGCCTTTACTACTAGGCCACCAACCCCTAGTGGTCAATTGGGGGTAAATTAAACTTGATTTTTTTTTTTTTTTTATCAAAATTTACCTTAATAGCTCTACTTTCAATTTTAATAATCAATATTTTATATTTAAGTCAAGTGTTAATATTATTTTCCTGACGTTAATCAAAATTGACAAAAATTCAAGGTAAAAAAAAAAAAAAATAGTCATGAAACGTTAGAGTGCAATCTATGTTATATATTGATGTAAAAAACATAAATAAATTTAAGTTTCATTAAAACACTAACTAGGATACCAACAAATATTTAGTTATTTAATACGACAATATTCACAACAAACTTTGAACCAAACTCACATTAACTATTGAAAAGAAACAAAATTTCAAAGTATAATCTTCCATCGAATTGATATTTTCATAATTATTCGATCTGCAATAGTAAATTTTTTTTTAATAATTAAGTATCTGGATCCAACTTTGCAACAATAGTTAATAACCTCTCTTCGGAAGAGCTAGAGATGAGAAAATTGACAACACCGCGGCGCACAAGAAACCAAGGAGGAGGAGGCTTGCGGCGGCTTTTCCCTTGTTGAAAAATTGGTCAAAGCTGGAGCTAGTCCCCTCAAGCACTGACTTCAAATCTATTGTTGCTCCGTAACCTGCAGCAGCACCGGTGGCTAGAATGTAGGACATAACCTACTCGAACAATTATAATCAAAAGGAAAAAGATTTGTGACTCGAAAGTAGGGGTCCCGAATGTCCCAAATCCGTGAAACGACGTCGTTTCACATTTTTTTTTTTCTTCTTCTTCCTCGTGTCTGCAACTCTGAAACGGTGAGGGAGAGGGAGAGAGAGAGGGAGAGAGGGAGAGGGAGTCCGCCGCCGATCGCGTCGCCTAGTCACCTCGGCCGCGATCGCCGCGCCTCCGCCGATCGCATGCCTCTGCCTCGCCTCCAACCCCATTTTTTAGGGCCCCCTCCCCCTCCCCTCCCCCTCCTTCATCTGCGTCTGCGTCTGCAGAAAAAAAAAATATAAAAAAAAATATAAAACGACGCCGTTTTAGAAATTAGGGGCATTCGGGGCCCCTAATTTCGAGCTACCAATCGGAGCTCTAATTAAAATTAGGTTTGAATGACAAAATTTTTGATAGAAATAGGATTCTCATTAATAATAATTAAATTTTCGTGTGAAAACTATTCAAATGTCTGGTTTCGTATCTCCATGAAAAAATGACAAAAAATTTGAAGTTATTTAAGCTTCGTTTGGGAAGAAGGGTTGGGTTAGGTTTGGAATTATTTTAATCACAAAAAGATAAAATAGGCTTTTTAATCCAATAAAGCAAACCATCCAACTCATAATCATTATATTATTTCTCTCACAAAAAGTTTAAAAAGTCAAAAAATTCTTTCCAAACAAAGTTTTTTAGCCCTAGGCTAAAAAAGTCAAAAAGCCTCCGTTTGGGAAGTGGGTTGGCTTTTTGGCTTTTTGGTTTTTTTTTGCTATTTTAGCCTGGGCTAAAAAGTTTGGTTTGGGAAGGGCTTTTTGGTTTTTTGACTTTTTTTGTGAGAGAAGAGTGTAATGATTATGGGTTGGATATAATGTTTTGTTTGTTGTGGCTAAAATAGCATATTTTGTCTTTTGTAACTATTTTAGCCACAAACCAACTTGCCAAACAACACCGTTCCCACTTTCCAAATGAACCCTTAAACAAATTTTTTAAAAAAAAACACAAAAGTTTAGGCATTCATTAGGATAAATTTAAATAACCAGAATATTGTGGAGAATAAGATCTATATTAATAAGAATCCCATTACTAATAATAAAATTATGAGTAAATTATAAATATATTTTTTGAGATTTGTTTAAAATACAAATTGTTCTTTGTGATTTTAAAAATTATATCATGCCCTCTGAAGTTTCAAATTTTATAACAAATTGCTTCTTTTATTAATAAATCATCAAGTTAATTAAAAGATTATAATGACATCAAAAATTTATTTCAATAAAAATTCAAATAATTTTATTACTTAATAGGAGAACAGTTAAGAATTTCTTTTTTCAGTTAATTCTATTAAATAAAAAATTCCAACGAGGGATTATTTGTAATTTTTCAAATCATAAGGGGTAATTCATATTTTAAATAAATCTCTCAAGAGATATATTTGTAATTTATTCTAAAATTAGAGTAGTGCTATTTACCTCTATCTTTTTTTATGAAGACCCCCTACATCTTTTTATTTTGAGGGCTGCTACCTATCTTATTTCTTTGGACCTCCCTCTTTTTTGCTTTTTTTTTTTCAAAGATAAAATTCTATTTCTACCATTATCTCTAACCCTCTAACCCTAATTTTCCACACCCTAACCCTAATTCTATCACATCCAACTTCACCTTCAACGCTGGCCGTCTAACCACTGCCGTCAACATAGCACCGCCATCACCCTCAACTACCGCTAGCACCCTCCAACCACCGCCATTATTGCAACACCACCGTTCACCTTCTTCCTCCTTCTTCTTTCTCCTCATCTTCTCCTAAAACCCTAGATCGAACCCCACCGCTACTACAATCTCACTCTCTCTCTCTCTCTCTATAATCACCCAAACCCATTTACATACTACATTTTACAGTCAAGTTTTGTAGCTCTATAATAGAGCTAAATTACAAATCTGTTGGTAATTTGTCACTTTTTTTTGGTTTCATTTTCAGGTAGAGCATGTGGGTTTTATTTTCGGTTGCTTTCCACTGGTAACTCTCTCTCATTTCTCTCTTTCTTACTCTGTTTTGCTCAGTCTTTGTTTGTTTGAGTTTGGCGGGTCATGCATGCTCTATTAGTGATGGGTTGTGGGTCTGAAAACCCTAGGTCTAGGGTTAGGGTTTCGAGAGAGGTAGAAGAAGATGAACGGCCAGCGATGAAAGTGACGGGAAGGTGGACGGGCGACATTGTGGTGGTGAGGTGGTGGCGTCGGTAGGTGAAGGGTGTCGGCAGTAAGAACTGCTGGCAAGGAAAAGAAAGAAGAGAAATTGGGTCCAAAAGAAAAAGGGTATAGTTGGAATTAAGTTGGAGATTCAAAGAGAAAATGGAAGGAACTCATTTAGTTGGATAAGGGTTCAAAGAAGTAGAAGGTCTAAAGAAATTGGGTAAGTGCTAATCGCAACCCTCTTTATTTATTTATTTTTAATTCTAATTTTGTCTAAAGATAAAATTCTATTTTTATCATCATCCCTAACTTTCTAACCCTAATTTTCCAAACCCTAACCCTAATCCCACCAACTATCTTCATCACCTTAATACTGGCCGCCTCCTTCCGTTTCAATCAGCAACCTCTACTACTATCACCAACATGACCTCTAGCCACTAACACCTTCACCCTTACCAGCAATGCCACCACCTATACCACTCTTAGACTCTCTTTCTCTTTCTTTATCTTTATCTGTCTATTTCTCACCAGATCGTAATTGCAATCACAGAAGATTAGTGATGGTGGCAAATCTACTCTCCTTGTACGATTGTCACGACTATAATGCTGCTTGTGATTTCTCCAGATTCCGTTCGGCAGCTCGGGCCTAAACCACCACCATTTGTTTAAGGGTCTACAACCGAACTACTACCGTTTGTTCGATGGTTTTGTTCCGTGGTTTACATCCAAACTTTCACCATATATTTCATACCGGTTTTCCGAACCAAGTGAGACGATTTCAAATGAAGAAAAATCGAACATGAGCATATAAAAGAGGGATCTACGGTAGTTTTATGGGTAGCAGTAATGACAAATGACTGAAATTAGTGTAATAAGATATTTGGGTAAAAGAAACGAAGTGGAGGATCATCGGTGGAAGAATGAGAAGGAAGATGGAGCTGAGGAGGTAGGTCATTAGAAAAGAAAAGTCGTTGGTGAAGGAGGGGACTGAATGAGGGTCTCTAGTGGAAAAGAAGGGTTGTGAGAGGGTTGCCGGTGAGAGAAAGGGATTGCCAGAGGTATGAGGAGATTGTTGATTAAAAAGTGTGGAGATTGTTGATTAAAAAGTGTGGAGATGAGAGTTTAAAGAATATATTTGACATTATGAAAGGAGTCCAAAGAAAAATAAGAAAAGAAACAATTTTGGTGATAAGAATTAAAAAATAAATAAAAGATCCTAAGAAAAAAAAAGTAGAAGAATTTAGCAATTTCATAAAATTATTATGTCAATTTGTTCAAACATTGTTGTCACTTGTCAATCTTACCAATCAGATTTGACTAGTTATCCAAGATTAGCTAAACATAAAATTCTATTTATTATTGAAAAATATCATGGATTTCAAATAATTTATTAAATTTTTTTATCAAACTTTTTATATGGGTGTGAGATTCATACAAATCTACATATGTGTGGATTTCATACCTATGTGAGAAATTTGGTAAAAAATTCGATAAATTATTTGAGATGTCTAATATAACTCTTTATTATTTTATTGCTCTCCTTTCTCTCTCCCCCTTTTCTAACATTTCTTGGATGGTGTAAATTAAAAAAAAAAAATGGGTTGGACTTGCAAAAAATAACTACTAATGCATGGAAAAAATTTTGATTGATCCTGTCCAATCACAAATTTTTATATCCTCTTATATTTCTCAATTATTCAATTATAAAATCATGAATTTTATTTCTTCCACTAATCATAATATATGTAAAGCATCATTCACATGACACTGTCTTAAATCTAGGGGTGTAAATCTAGCTTGGCCCACGGGCCAAAAAATTAGGCCGAGGGGTATTTGGGCCTTGGGTGGGCTAGGTCTAGCCTCGGGCTTGGACGGGCCGGACTATTTTTTTTTTGTTTCTTTTAATTTTTTCTACCAAAATTTTATTATTTTTCACTAAACAAGACATCAGGCCTTGTGCGAGTTGGGCCTCGAGTAGACCTTAAGCAGGGACGATGGGCTGGGCCAGACTTCAAAATGATGGCCTAGGCACAAGGGCTCAAGCTAGGCTCAAGCCTGAGCCCAAACGGGCTGAGCTTACCCCGGGCCGCAAGCGAATTTCAGCCCGTCCACAGGATGCGAGCCATTTTTACACTTCTACCTGAATCAATTAATAACTTCTACTAATGTATGTGAGCGAAAGAGGTATTTCACGGTGTTGTCGCTTGTCAATCTTATTAGTTAGCTTTGACTAGTTATTAGAGGTGAGCAGCAGATATACCGATCCGTCCAAACCGATCCGATCCGTCGCATTTTGGACGAATACGTGATGACGAGCGGACGATTGCGGATTGTTTTTTTTCAATCCGCCTAGTTTTGGACGAATGGCAGATTTGAGATTCATTTGACCACAACCGAACCGCAAAATCGCGAGCACCCCTAGTAATTTGTAAGATTTTGTTTTTTTAATTTGTTTCGATATTCTGTTTGTATTTTCAATTGAAAAAGAGTTTAAAAATTCTGTTAAAAAAGAGTTTCCAACTCGAATATATTTTTTGAATTGAAAAAAATATATGTATTATTTATCTATATTTTTTGATTTTTAAATCTAATTCTAAAGATAATAAATAAAAAAGATGATATGTATTGGTTGATTTTTGTTTTCAAAAACAGATATAGATATAACAATACAGAAACATACAATTTCTACTACTGCTCTATTCATAGTTTTGGTGGTTTGAATTATTTTTATATTTTAAGAACCACATATTGTAATACTTTATGTGGATGAGACATGCTGTGATTATAATATTTGGATAAGGCATGTAGTTGTAATATTATAAAATTTCAAACTTTTTTTCTTTTGAATAAGACATGCAGTGATTGTATTACTTTTTTAAGTCATTGACTGTAATTTTTTTTTTTTTTTTTTTTTTTTGAGGAAGTGCACAAGTTAAATTATGTTAAAAATTTATAAAATTTTAAACCATCAAATCGATTCGCATTCATCCGCCAATCCGTCAATTCTCTTAATCCACATCTGCCGGATTGGCAGACATATGCGGATTGATCTTCTCCAATCCGTCAATCTGGCGAACGGATGACAAATTAGAGATTTTGTGGTTGCAATCGACCCGCGTCCCCCCTACTAGTTATCCAAGATTAGCTAAACGGAAAATTCTAATTTTCTTGGTCTCCATCTTTCTCTCTCCCCGTCTTCCAACATTTCTTGGATGGTGTAAATTGAAAGAAAAAAAAAAAAGAGCTGGACTTGCAAAAAATAACTACTAATGTATGCGAGAGAAAGAGAGAATATTTTCTTAAAAAGATAATACCTTGTCGGCGTAGAAATCAAACGGAAAAAGGCGATCACCACCGAGGCGATTTCCGGTGCTCAGTTGGTAGATGGTGAACACAGTTTGCAGCAAAGTGTATGCAATTCCGATCACAATAGTTGCAAGCATATACCTGCAGTACACTCATACGATTCCCAAACCAAATGGTTCAGATTGGGGCAGACTATTATATTTTCTACTAAATGATATTTTCACTATGAAATTAGGATTGTAACTCAGTCAGGTTGAAGGTTTGTTCAAACTCAATTCATCCAAATTGTAGAGAGATTTATCCAAGACTAGACTGAGCCCGATCTAACTTGCCTAAGCTGAAGTTCGTGTTTATTTGAAATAGTTTGGTTTGGGCTCAAGTTACTCGAATTCAACACATATCATTTTGAGTTGAGCATTGGATTGTCCTAGACCAATATATTGCACTTTCGATAAAAAAAAAAAGAAGAAAAAAACTGATTTGAAATCAATTTTACCGTTTGGTACATAACTCAAATCAGTTTTTTTTTTTTTTTTTTTTTTTCTTTAATTATATTAATAACAAAATTCAGATTGTTCGGATACCATCATACCTCAGGCTCTGGCCCAATTTGAAATTACTAAAGTCTTAAAATTTTACGTGTTAAACTTGAATTGTTGAGTTGAACATGCCCGAATTGCACTCTTATGATTAATAATCGAAATTCTTGTACCAAAATCCCTTACTAGCATCACATGAACTATGTAGGAAAATTTACAGATTAAACATTAATAACTCTATTGTAGTAGTAAGATTGAGAAATCATTTCCAAGAGACTTTTTAGTCAATAATTGTAGTCCTAAGAATCTCAAGAAAATGACACAGACATCAAGAAGAAAATTTAGGATAATTAGAGACATACCGATATGCATAAACATCATTAAATCGGATCTTGAACGTAGAAAAACTGATAGATAAGGTGGCGGTGTTGGTGGTGAGGATGATCAGCGAAATTAATAAGAAAACGAATGTAAGAACTCTCAATAGAAGAGTGACCGCCGGCGAAACCACGGTGGAGTGTGGTGGTGCCATCTTCCTCCTCCTCTCAAGTCTAATTGTTTGCTTTTACAGATCAAAGTTTCATGCAATTCTTCTTCTTTAATTTATAGCAAAAAATAATAAATAAATAAATAAAAATGAATACGTTGTGCCATAGTTGACTTTGGACTCATTGCCTACTGGCTCGCATGGAGGGTTGACTTAGAAAATTATTGGGTTGATCTGTTTTAACTCATAGACACCACGACAATGAGGAATAAGAAAAAGCCTTTTTTTTTTTTTTTTTTCTTCTTTTCAAAGCCTTCCCCAGTCTTGAATAGCCGTAATCACATTTGTGGCCTTGTTTGGGGACTTACCTTTTTAGTCAATTAGCTAAAAAGTTACTAAATTAGTCAAAAAGCCAACAACTCATATCAAAAAATCAAAAATTCTCTTTTCTCTCTACTTTTTGCACATCTTTTCGTAATTAGCCAAAAAGTCATCCCAAACATACAAGTTTTTTTTACCTACCTTTTTAGCCAAATAACGAAAAAGTTACTAAATTAGCCTGTTCCCAAACGAGAGTACTCCTACGAAATGAGATGTCATTTAGCTGTCAAACAATCCTAATTTTATTCCTTTATTTTCATTTTATTTATATATATATTTTTTTATAGAAATAATAGTTTAATTATCCCATAATGGTAATATTTGCAGGAACTTCAACTCTTGGCCTCAAGAATTAAGTCAGGATTCTTTCATTGGAGACAGAAGGAGCACATAGGGTAGCTATTGTGTGGGTGGTTTGGGTCAAGTTTAAACAAATTAAATAATCATTAAAATATTATAGACTAATTGGCCTAATAAAAAACAATAATAGATTGGTTAAAGTTTAGACATGTTATCCACTTTTCATAAACTTATATAATTATTTAGATATTACTCAATGTGCTTAGTCCCTTAAAGCTTCCCAAATGGTCTAATTAAAAAACTACAGAAATCCATCAAAAAAAAAAAATTCCCCGGAAATATCTTTTCTCTAGCAGAATCAAAATCCTTTTAGAAAAAGTTTCTTTTTTAAAAATAAATAAATAAATTGATTTCACACAAATCAAATATTCTTTGTTTATGGTAATGTTTTTATCTAACAGGATGTTGAATGAAATTTTTGGAGTCATTACATGGTGTACAAGTTTTTTTAAAGGACCACACTATAAATATGGATATTATCAAAAATTTGATAGATCAAGATTTATTTTGAGAAGTACTAAATAATTTTTTTTTTTATTGTAAAGAAAATACAAAATATAGAGAGATGATATAATTTTAAAAAATTAAAAAATTAACTTATAAGTCATTTTCCAAAATAGGCCCAGGTTTGGAATCCATCAACCAAGCGCTAACATTGGACCACATTTTTTGTATAAGTTTGGACCACATTGTTTTTGTTTTTTCAAGTTGCTTAAAATTTTGGGCCGGGGCTCAGCCCCTTTCTGGTCATATACTTCTAATCTTCTTCAAAGTCTTCAACTTGGAGTGTTGTGAGAAAATGGTTAAAAATTAATTTTTAATTTTTAATCAAGCTTTTTGGTTTTTTTAGAAAATCAATTGAGAAGTTGATAAAAAGTTACTTTTCGATTTTTTTTGGTTAATATTTATTTATGCTGTTACATCATATTCAATTGACCAAAATATCCTTACCTAAAGAATTTTGCCCTAGCCCACAAATGTAAACATGGAAAGTATAACTATAATTTCACAGGTAGATTTTAGCTACCTTCCCAAATGATTTTGATAGCTTTTTTGGCAAGCTGCAAAACACAACTTTTGATTTTCTTCCCAAATGGCCCCTATATATTTATTATGAGCATTGTTGTTTAAGTTAAAAAATTACACTCAATTTTCAATTATATATTTCCTAATTATTAATTAAATATATCACTAACATATCATTAGATGTAAAAAAATGAGTTTAAAAAGTGAATTTGTATATTATTTTCGTTATAGATTTTATTGTGAGAGCTTTTAATAATCATGTTTGGTTGAATTTTTAAAACTTATATTCTATATTTAAAATAAATAAAAAAGAAGTTAGTTTGGTAAAAAAAAAAAAAAAAGGAGGTAAATTACGGTTCAATCCTATGTGATGGTCTCAAAATACTTATTTTGTCCCAACACTTTTTGAATATATTGATAAGTGAAAAAATGAGCATAACTTATAAGTATAAGTTTGGTCAATAGAATTGGCTTGTAAGTCTCCCAAAACATAAAGAAAAAAAAATCATCATTTTCATATGTTTTTCTTATTTTTGGGGTAAAAATAATTTTTGAAAAATCATCAAGTTAGTATTTATTTTTTGAAAAAAAAAAAAAAAAAGATTCTAAAATTTTAACCAAGCAAAATGTACATCTCTAAGATAGTAGGTAGCATATGGGGGAAGTTATTCACTTAGGTACTTTTTAGAATAATATTATTGTTATGATAATTGTATTTTCTTTATTATGTGATGAATTCTTATTATATTAATAATAATTAAAGAGATGGTCAATTTTATTATTTATAATAAATTCTCCCTAGGCTCTTTCATGTATGTCATATTAAATTATTAATTATTAACTCCTTTAAAATCTAGGCCATGTTTATTTGGGCAGAATGGATTAAGTTGGATTAACATTCTCATGACTAATAGTTTTAGGATTACGAATCTCTTTGGATTGTGTATCCTATCCTATGTTTGGATTAAGTTAGGATTACAAGAAGGGACTAATAGTTCAGACTTTGACTTAATCCTTCAATTTATATCTCACCCCTCTTTGTGGAATTGAATAGTCTATCATATGTGGGATACCATATCTGAATAGATTGTTAGTTCATATTTCAATTGTTTAACCAAACATTGGATTAATAATTTTATTGGACTATTAGCCCAATTCCAAACTCATGTCCACACAAACATGACCTTAAATTATTAAAAGATGACACAACTTTATTAATTATATTATATTCTCAACAATCAAATATAACTAAATAATTATTTACTTATATATATATATATATATATATATTATTTTGATACTATAAAATAAGTACTCACTCATGCATCGGATAATTTATTTGCCATTATATTTGGATCAAAAGTGTAATGATTTGGCCACCATACTCCCTAATCCTATCAAACTAAAAGTTAGTGATTTAGGCAACATTTCCAACTTGTTGCTCAATTAGATGCCAATTTTGTCACAATCACAAGGTTGTAAACCAATGTGTTATATTATTAAAAGTTACTATATTAATGTCGGTAATTTGGTTAGTAATCTTAGTGGATGCTAATGGGGACCAATCTATTAGCATGATTAGCGTGAGAGGACCATTCAACCTTTATCCCTTTTTAGGACATCATCAAAACATCAGTCTTGAAAAATGAGATTAAACTCTTTTAACTCTTATTAGTGACTTGTTTTCCAAACTATAATTCTCAAAATTATGCATTATAAAATTTGACCAACAACTTAAAACCATGGAGGGGTGGGTTTTCTTTTTCTTTTCCTTGTTTCTCTCTCTTAGAGAGAGAGAGAGAGTGAGTGAGTGTGGAGTTATCAATATATATGACAAAAATTAATATCAACAAAACCATTTGGATGTAAATGTTTACTCTTTTTTTTTTAATGAAATTTTTATTTTGTCCTATTAACACATGAATTGGTATTCTCAACATAGTAGTAATAAGATTCAATGAAAATTTACACACACAAAAGAAAACATTTATTTTTTTCATTTGTTAAAGTAATGATTTGCAAATTAACAATACTACATCCCTTAATTTATCACCCTTAAATGACCCCTAATGATAAACCCCACATGATAAAATATTTGACAAATTAAAATTTAATACTTATCAAATACATCATTAAAAATATTTTTTAAAAGTGATAAACAAAATGTCTCAAAAAATTTTCTATACCAAACACTCGAACCATTGTTTGCCAATGTTTTGTTGTGATGTGTGGTTTTCAACTCCAATAAATAAACACTAATGTTATATTTCTCGTCTTTTTACACTATATTTAATATATTATCACATAATCACAATCATTATATATTAGAGAAATGCTCTATCCCCATTTCATCACCCCCAGTTGTACCTCTAATGAGATAGCAAATAATATCAATCAATTAATTTTTTTTCAAACTCTTTTATTTCCTTTCAAAATTGTTTGTCACCTCATAAGAGGTGTAATCTATATATTATATAAAGAAAAGGGAATATCTAACTCACAACTTTTGTGGAAATTTCAATATCTCAATCTTAATTTTCTAATTATTTTTATTGAAAAAAATCAGCATTTATTGACTTCTCACAACCCACAAGTATTTTTGACTTCTTCCATACCTATTGTCGCATCATTTTCAACTTCTCTCATACACTATGGTTAGTGATGGAATTGTTAAATTATTTTTATAAAAAAAATCTTTAAAAAATAATTTATATATTAAAAAAACATCTAAAACAAATATAAATTCTTATTGAAAAACAACAGTTTGCAATTGCGAGAAAAAAAGATTAAAAAAAAATTACACTATGCATTTTATTAATAATGTTCAAAAAATGTACTAAGTGTTTGTGTAAAGACTTGACACGTGTCAACTCTCAAATTATCAAGTGAATATAGATGAAACCAAATAACTCAGCTTTAATGGCTAACAAATATTGGAAACCCGACCATTAAAGCCTAATAACTATTAGTTAATAAAATTCAGCAATTAAAAGATCTTGTCTTCTCAAATGTTTCCCTTTTTTGTTTCATGCATTCATTCTAATATTGATAGAGAATTGGACGTGTAGAAGAGTGGGAGACATTAAAATTATATATTGAGTTATGTAATTATTGTGATGAAAAATAAAGATTGTCTTCTCCTTCTGTGGCGATTTATTTGGTTACACTCGTAATTAAAATGTTAGGTGTGTTTCTACATTATCTTTGAACGTTACTTTCATTTTTTTTAGATACTTTGTCTCACAATTATTTGTGTTTTGTGTTATAAAATTTATTAGATGAACCCATTAGACGAACCCAATGCAAGAAGTGCAGACTATTTCAATGTTATTCTCAGGTTTAAAAGTACAAAAAAATATACACAAAAAGTATATAAATAAACAAGTATTACAAAATTTGCTTGTGAGTCTCACTTCTTGAACATCCCATAATTCATTTATTTTTTATGTTACATTTTATGTTTGGTTTCTGTATTTTTTATTATTATATAGTTTTCTTTATTTGCTTGAAAAGTTTATTTTTAAAAATAAATAAATAAATCATTTCTATTTCAAACAATTTCATTTTTGTTTTTATTTTTTATTTTTTCTTAAAGTAGTTTTAGTTTTGAACAATTACTTACTTCTTTTTTTTTTTTTCTATATGCACTATGAAAAAATATCATGCGAAAATCAAGTAAGAAGAAGAAAAATAAATAAAACAATAGGATGAATGTGGAATAAAGATCAAAGATCAAAACTCCCAAAGCAAACAAGCAAATAGAATAAAATGTTAAACAATAGACATTTGAAAATTTGTAACAAAATTTTATAACTTTCCTTTTTCCTAAGAAAATTCTATTTGGCACTAGCTAAATAAAATGCTTTTAAAATAGCTTCTTTTTTTTAAAAAAAAAAATTGAAATTAAAACTATAATAAATTTATGTAAGCATAATTGCTAATCACATTTTTTTACTTAATATATAATATTATATTGACTACCTTTTTCGGGTTTATTTTTTCAAGTATTTATATAGAAGTAAAAAAATGTCATTAAGAATAAACTTTTCCTTAATTTAGTTATAAATTTTGCCCGTACATTATTTTTAAATTTTGAATAAAAGCAAATATAAAATAATTGATCGAAGATATGCTGCATTTATTATATTCCTTTTTCTATGTGCCAAAAAAAAAAAATTTAAAATCGCAATTCACATATATACAAATAATTGTAAACACAACCCATACATAGCATAGGTGAAACACTAGTTAGGGATTAATGAAATGGGGGATATAGCAAAACTCACAAATTAATACAACTTAAGTGATATTTAATTCATTAATAATTGTGATTGTGCCACATGAAGAGATATATTAAATACTCACAACTTTGAGGTATTTTCCTTCCAGATCTTAGGTACAAATACTCACTAGCTATAATAAGCTCTTTGGGATCAGTCTATACAGGACATTTTCTATACTTTAAATAGAGTGTTCGCAAGTGGGCGGTGGGATTGGTTTTCGAAATTAATCGAGATAGACATAAACTGGTCCAGACATCTAATTATTAAAAAAAAATGAAGTGATATATCAAATGTGTATAAAAAGCTAATAAGTTTAACATTAGTATTATGATTTTGGTGTGTTTATAAAATAAAAGAAAAAGGAATTGTTTTGAAATCCAACATATGGTCTTGCCAAGGAAACATCCAAACAAAATCATAATCCAGTTGAGTTGAGTTGAGACAAACGTTTGATTAGTTTTTAAGAATTAGTCTAGTGGAACATTGATCTATGCTAAATTAAAAGTTGTGGAAAATAGTCTCATTTGTATTCCTCTCTTTTGAAAAAGCAACGTGCCCCATGCTTTCAAATCTGGTCAAACCTCTCTCACTCTCTCATTCATCCATATAAAGATATGGGCCTTTGGCAGTATTACAAGAGTAATATATATTTTAACAACAGTATCAACGGTAAAATTAACAATGATGTGCATCCAAATTAATGGAAGTTTAGTGGTTTACCTCGTAAGCTTCCATTTATGTTTGTATGTGGTGGTGAGTGATGTAATGGAAGAACATGAAAACTTCAATCAATTACCACCCTTACCCCAAAGACACCAACAATCATGCAAAAAAGCCACCATTCACAAACTCCGCTGTTTGGGGGAAAAAAATTATGAAAAATTTTAAGTGTACAGAATTTGATCACATAATTAAACACAATTCATTCATATGAATGACTCTTACTACATGTAATAAGATTGTGTCTGATTTTATAATTAAAATTTTATACATGTAGAAAAATTGAAAAATTAACCTACCACACTTAGTGAATGGCAAAATATATTAAATTTGTTAGAGCATGGGCTACATTAATCAATTTAAATTTGGTAGTACAAAAATTTTAAAAAAATCAAACTAACACTTGTCAAATTATTAAAGTTGATACTCTTTTCACTTCTATAGATGTAATTTTTTTTTAATTTTTTATATTTATCGGCGAAACTCTATTATTAGTGATTAGATTAGCACTAGTAGAAGTTAATCTTCTCACCCTCGCAAATTACTAAGTACTTGTCTCTTAATTTAACTCTTCTAGAGAGAATTGAACCCAAAATTTTAAGAGACTAAATCATAAGAAAAATCATGATGACCAACTCATTATTCTTATCTAGTATGATTACCAATTACACATTGCCAGCGATGTGTTATCTTTTAGAACTCGGTTTAGAATGGCTGGGAGAGACAAAAAATTATTGGTTGGCTGTAAAGCATCATAATTAATTAATCATTATTCTTATCTAGTATGATTACCAATTACACATTGCCAGCGATGTGTTATCTTTTAGAACTCGGTCCCAAGTCCAAACAACAAAATAGAATGGCTGGGAGAGACAAAAAATTATTGGTTGGCTGTAAAGCATCACGTGCTCATATCTTAAGCCAATCATAAATCTCTATTTTTACTCATATTTTTTAATTATTTAATATAAAATTATGAATTCTATCTCTTTCCCCAATCAAAATATACTTAGAACACTACGATATATCAAAGCAACGAATAACTTAGAGAGAGAGAGAGAGAGCTCATCATAACTTTACTCATTATGTATTTTTTTTCTTCTTCTTTATGCGCAAATTATTACAACTCAATCAGGTCTAGAAATCACCAAGAATCAGGCACAAATATGATTGAGCACATGTGGAAGAACGTGGTGGTAGCTGAGAAAAACTAGGTTTAGAATCTTGAGAGAGAAAGGGCAGAGAGAGAAAGGGCAGAGAGAGAGAGAGAGGCATAACATAACATACAAGGACGTCCTTAAAGCGAAAGCTGCCATTGGAAGCAGAGAGACCCATTACACGCCTACTCATGTGGGCGTGGATAATTTTTTTTTTTTTTAACAAGAGAGAATTCAGAATACTTTATGTTCACCTCGATTGATATTAAAATTTTAAAATTAACGATCAGATAAATTTTTAATTATTTCAAGATTTGAAATAACCCCTTGAGTTCATGTGGCATCAACATGATCATATATATTTCTGAGTTCCTCTTCCTCTTGTGTTTATGTTCTTTATCACTTTATCATTCTTCTTCAGATAACTCCCATTTTTGCATCGACAATGTTGGGTTGGGGATCACTATAACTTATTCTCTCAGTACAATACGACCCACCGACCAAAAAAACACCCATCTTCATCACTCTTACACAAATACTGAGAGAGAGAAAGAGAGAGTTGCTAAAAAAATTTCTAGGGGTTGATTTCCTTTCCTGGGTTATTATAGCTTAAAAACTGGCCTTGGTTGTTGCAAAAGCAAATTCGGAGGCACTTTTTCTTTTCACAGTGACATCTCTCCCGTCCAAAATTAAACTGGAGTGTGCTGTTAGGTTTCGGTGGATTCATCACAAAACTCATATCGATAATCTGAACCATTTAATGTGAAAAATTTATTGAGTAATTTATTTTTGCAAAATATCATATTGATCGGATATCGATAGTAACTTGATCAGATTAAATTTGTGTCAATGATAATTATGATTTTAAAAATAATTGTTCATACAAATGTGATATGATCAAATGACTATCGATATCCGATCAATTTGATTTTTTTATAGAGATAAAGTAATCGATAAGTCACATATTAAACAATTTAGATTGTTGAGACATACCCAAAATACAATAAATCGGAACGAACCATCCAATTGGCTAGTCCAACTAGAGACAATCCAAGTTCTTTTCTATTCTCTCAAAACAAACATATCCTTCAGTGTTACCCTAGTTAAGAGGAGATGTTGGTTTAATGGATGGGACACTTTGGAGTCTTAGTTGTGCTAGTAAAATTTCTCTTTTTTATTCTTTTCCTATCAATTGTAAAATGTTATATAAAATTAAAAGATAAATTACGATAATTATTTAGTAGTCCAAGAATGCAATGTGACATCACGTACGAGATACCCCAAACTAATCAAGTATTGAAAAATTTTACCATACATATATTTAAACGGAGAGTACCTACAGCATGTTTATATGTAAATAAATTTTTTTTTTTTTTTTTGGTATGTTTAATACCAATATACCTTGGTACACCACAGTTAGAATAAAAAAAATATGTATATCATATAAATTCGCAATTGATACAACTTATTTATAGTTGATATGTTTAATTCGACTAGTATTTAATTTATTTATTTATTTATTTTTTTTTTTTTGCTGTTATACCATTATCTAAACCGATGATATACGTAATATATACATAGAGATATGTATATATATTGTGCAAGACATGAAGGAGAATTAGATTTCCGTAGTTGAGAACCCAAATTTCAAATACAGAAATTTAAAATTTACATAGTTGAGAAACATATTGATTTTAAAGAAGAAATTATATTCTTTTTGTTATTCTTTTGACCTTATCCTATACTAACATAATCATAGAATCTACTTGGCTTTTGCATGGTTTTGAGTGGAATTTTTGGCGTTTCTTAGCTTCCTCCTCACATCCTTCTTTCTCTAGAATCTAAATCTCTCTCACTACACAAACAACAAATAAGTACTTCTATTGTAATGGACCAGATCAATCATACATCAAGTTTCAATTTACACCACATGCACTTTCTGAATAGAATTTACAAAAATGTTAAATACCTCAAAATTTCTACTAAACATTTATCCCTAACATTGTTGTAGATTTTATAGTAAAATTTATGAATTTGTATCTATTATAGTGAGAGAGTCAAGTGGCTCAACTTTAAATGCAATTTTAAGCTATTTTCATGAGCGGGTAAATCAAATATTATTTCATGTCTATAAAAACATGGTCAAATAATGCCTCATGAAAATTGTGAAAATTGTGATCGGTAAAAATGGTACATCCCACCATTTTATATTAGGAATTAAAGAGATAGCAAAAGAAACGTACGATATTTAGTGATTGGTGAAGAAATCCTGAAAACAATTCATCTTCTTGATTATGAATCACAACTATCAACAGTATTTATACACTGCCTCAATATACTAACAAACTAACAACGAACTAACAAACTCATCTAACAAATTTAGTTCCATTGGAAATATTATCCTACACCAGCAGTACATACTCTATGATAAAACTGCATTGATTTAATCCCTAGATACATAAGATATGACTGCCTTATCAGCCTCCCTCAAGCTCAAGGGACAGGAGCAACCTTGAGATTGGAAGTAAGAAAAGAAAAGCGAGCAGTGGATAAGGATTTGGTAAAAATGTCTGCAAGTTGGTCTAAGGTATGAACATATTTGAGAAGCAATTTGCGAGCTGCAACCTTCTCCCGCACAAAATGACAATCCACTTCAATGTGTTTGGATCGGCTATAAAAAAACAGGGTTAGCGGCTAAAGAGAGAGCAGACTGATTATCACACCAAACAACTGGAAGAGAAGATTGAGGGATAGAGAACTCCTGAAGCAGCATTTGAAGCCAGGTCAATTCAACAGTGGTGTGGGCAAGAGACCTGTATTCAGCTTCAGTGGAGGACCTGGAGATAGTTGGCTGCTTCTTTGAAGACCAAGAGATAAGAATAGCACCTAAAAAGATACAATAACCAAAAGTGGACCGTCTGTCGGAGGGATCCCCAGCCCAATTAGCATTAGTATAAGCATACAACTTAAAGGAACTTGGTGTGAAAACCAAACCATGAGAGAGAGTGCCCTTAAGATATCACAAAATTCTTTTAACTGCAGCAAAATGACCAACAGTAAGAGAGTGCATGAAGTGGAAAGCTTGATTAACAGCAAACGAAAGCTCTGGTCTGGTGATAGTAAGGTACTGAAGAGCACCCACAATGCTTCTATACAAAAATGGCTGAGAACAATGCAAAGAATCAGAGGCAGCCACAGATGGTTTGGAAGAAACTGGTGTAGCACAATGTTTGCAGTCAACCATGCTCGCTTTGACAAGCAAATCAGAGGCATACTTGTACTGATTTAGAAAGAAACCATTAGAAAAAGGCTGAATAGAGATGCCAAGAAAATAAGAAAGAGTACCCAGCTCCTTCATAGAAAAGGCATAATGCATATGAGATAAGAGAGTTTGGATAAAAGTTTCATTGGAACCACTAAGGAGAATATCGGTAAAAGAAGAAGAAGTCTAGTGAACAAACAAAGAAGGATCACATTTGCTGTTGATAAACCCTTAAGAAAGAAGAAAAAAAGGAGAATGTAGAATACCAAGCTCTGAGAGCTTATTTAAGGCTATAGAGGGCTTTGTGGAGTTTACAAGCAAGAGAAGGATGAGAGGGATCAATAAACTCAGGAGGTTGTTCCATATATATACTTCCTCTTCAAGTTTGCTATGCAAAAAGGCATTGGAAATGTCTAATTGCTTAATAGGCCAATGATGATGCAAGGCTAAGCAAAGTAAAATTCTAATGGTGGGTTACTTGGCAACAAAACTAAAGGTATCCTGAAAATCCACACCAAATTGTTGAAGAAATCCTTTAACTACAAGTTTGGCTTTGTGCCGAGCTATAGAGCCATCTGAATTTCTTTTAATCTTGAACACCCACTTACAACCAATAGCTTGTTTGGAGGATGGAAGAGGAACCAAGGACCAAGGTCCTTGGTGCTAAAGAGCACTATATTCATCCATCATAGCATGAAACCAAATAGAAAAAACAAGAGCAGCTTGGTAGAAAGGGGCTTAGTGGAGCCATCAGAAGTAATAGAAGAAGAAGACTGAGCAGCCATGGCATGGGCTCTAGTTTTAGGCCTGGTTTGCATAGAGTGGGTATTAGGTAGAGGATGAGAAAAGAGAAGATCGATAGAAATAGATGTAATGGGAATGGGAGTAGGTGTAGGAGTAGGAGAAGAAGACTGAACTGGAGCAGATGAGACAACTGAAACAAAGAAAATGAGAGGAGGAGATATAGGCTGAGTTGGGATAGAAGGAAATCTTAGCTGGAGCAGAGGAAAAAGAGTGAACAGGAAAACAGGAGGAGAAATAGACTGAGAAGGCTAAGTAGGCTGAAACTGTGATGATGGAGCAGATGGAGTGGACCAAAAGAAAGTCTGCAAGTCTGATAAGACAGAAAGAGCAGCAGAAGAAGAGACAAAGGGAAAGACAGTGACATGCCTAGAAAGTAGAATAGCACCTGTGAGAGGATTAAGCACCTATAACCCTTGACAGTAGGATGATAGCCAAGAAAGACTTAAGGCGTAGACCGAGGAGCTAATTTGTGAGAAGAATATGATCTAAGCCATAGATAACAAAGACACCCAAAGACCTTGAGGAAAGAATAGTCAGGTGGCTTATGGAAAAGCTCTTCAAAACGAGAATAATTATCAATAGCAACACTAGGAAGCCTATTAATTGAAAAGGTGGCAGCAACCACAACATCAAACCAATAAGTAAGAGGTAAAGCAGACTGTGTGAGAAGGGCAATGGCAGTTTCAATAATGTGAAGATGCTTCCTCTCTACAGCACCATTTTGAGGTGCGGTATGGGAACAAGAAGACTGATGTAAAATGCCAAGTTGCTTTAGAAAATGAAGCATAGAATGATTATGAAACTCTCCACCTCCATCAGATTGCAACACTTTGAGAGAAGAGCCAAATTGTTTTTCCACAAAGACTTTGATTTCAATAAATTTAGCATAAACTTCACTTTTGTAAATCAGAGGATAAATCCATGTAAAACGACAAATTCGAAGGAATCACTAGAGGAGAAGATGAAGAAGATGAATATAGAGATGCCATTGTAACCACTGTGAGAATGCTCGTTGGAGCTTATGAAGGCTCTGATACCATGAAAAAATCTTGAAAACAATTCATCTTCTTGATTTATGAATCACAACCATCAACAGTATTTATACATAGCCTCAATATACTAACAAACTAACAACGAACTAACAAACTCATCTAACAGATTTAGTTACATTGGAAATATTATCCTACACCAGTAGTACATACTCTATGATATAGCTGCATTGATTTAATCTCTAGATACATCAGATATGACTGCCTTATCAATTGGTACGTGAAATTAGACATTGTGCTCTTTTGGGGGGTAAATCTAACTAACTTAAGGTGAAAACTCGTAAAGATAGGAGACATAGAGATATCTGGGAATTGGGATTGCCGCATAGATGATTAAAGAGAGTGAAAATAAGGTACTACTACAAGCAATGACACACTTCAGCTTTCAAGCTTTATATATATGTTGACCAATCTTATAAGCATGGCCAAAAAATCATTTATGACACTTGAAATCAATTTCTTGCTGAATTAATTCACTGAACAATGAAGAGGCACACCTATTTGCTCACTGCTTGGCCCAGAAAAGGTAAAGGTGAGAGTTTAAAAAAAAGTCCTAAATATATTGGTTAATGCTTTAAATAATTGTATATTTTTTTATTATATATATTTTCATAAAAACCATATAATTATTTTGAATTTCTTAGTCAGTGCTCCCGAAAGTGCTAATTAACAAAAGTCATACTACATAAATGCAGTGCACTCATATTTTTTATTTAGAAAAATATAAATTTCGAATATCTAGATCAGATTCAATCAATTAAATTAAACTTAAATTTATACTATACGTTATGAAAATAAGTACATAGCATATCTATATATATATATATATAGAGGGAGAGGGAGAGAGAGAGAGAGATATGGGGAATGCCACATTTAATGAAGTCAATCAGGCAGAGTTAGTTAAATGACTACTCTTCTTAGCCAAGCATGGAGGGAGGGTGATTGACTAAACTATAGTAACTGTCACACATCACTGACTATGTATCTTTATGAAACTGAGATGCTACTTACCTGGACACCATTTATGGGGCAATCAGAGACCTCCATTGTCCTTGGAGACTGTAACTTCTCAGTGTTCTCACTTCTCACACCCATCTGCTTATTCTGAATCATAGATGAAGACAATGGGACTAGTTGAATCTTCACTTACCCATGGCCAAACATGGGATTCTTTTTCCCGATAAATATCTATGCCTGAGTTCTGTATCGATAGCTTATTCTTCTTAATAGGCATCCCTAGTTTTGAAGCTTACAGGTAAAAACTTCTCAAACAAATTCTAACATAGTAAAGGAAGAGTAACGATGCAACCAAATCACGGATCGCCATGTCTTAATTTTTCTTGTCAGTATTATCAAACTACTGCTGAATAATTATTACTCTTTTGATAAGTTGATTAAATCTTTGACTTCTTTGAAACTATGAGGATTGGAGTAGAAGAAGTTGATTTGCTACACACACTTTCATAGAATTACTAAATGGAAATCACTTAGTACACTGCAATACTGCATTCAACCAATACACCTTAAGCCTTCTTGTTAGATATCAAACTCATTGAACACACACACCTAGCTAGGTCTCTAAATATACCCATAAGATACAAATAATAAACAAAGCAATTGAATTGAAAGTTGGAAGAACTAGAAGCCTACCATTAATACCTAAGTTTTCTAGCAGATCTTGAAGGACAAGTCCATTATGTAATTTCCATCCTTTAGAGACTCTTGGACTTGGAACTTGCAAGTTAAGGTAGTTGATTGAAACATTTTATCTTTAAGTCAATTTAACCTATAGTAATTAGAAAGAGTGATCCAGTGCAAGAGGCTTTTGCTGAAGTGAGATTTGGGGATAGCTTCTGAAGAGGCTGTTTTTGTGACTCAAACTCACACCACCAGGGATGCTAACAAGCCTTGTCGTTGAGCCAATCATTTAGTAATTGAATGGAAGAAAAGAGAAGATTGTTGGCTAGAGTTTCGGAGATGAAGAGAGAGCAAAATCACAAGAGATGGCTTGTGGAAGAAGAAGTAAAACCAGAGAGATCAGTCCATGCATTGCCACCCCAATAATGATCATTTCCTGGGATACCCAAAAAATTCCTGGACAAATTTACCCCTTGATTATCTTCAATTTTCACTGAGGTGGCCACCTGAGTAAGTCCTCCTGATCCCTTTGATCCAAGGTGGCCGGTGGCAGCGCTGCCTGTGAAACCCGATGGATCAACAACACCTTCACCCTCAAATGGGTATAACCCAGATGGTATGTCCAAACCAGTCAAGAAAGGAAACTGCTGCACTTGTTGGAGCCTCCACTGCTCCGCAAACCGGGCCGATAAAATCGACCCACCACCACCACCACCACCAGTATTAGTTCCGATTCCGAATTCCATATCGATTCCGCCATTAACACCGCCTGTTGCCGCCACTGGAGGCTGAATTCCCGGGAAATTCAATGCAATATCGGTGCTGCTGTAGTCGCTAAGGTGAGGCAAAGAGGGCAAAAAAGGTAATTGTTGTGGCGGTGGAAGGATCAAGTGGCCAATCATACCGGTGCTGCAGGTGGTAGTGGATGTAACTCCGGCAGCAGAAGAACTAGAACCATCACGGCGGTGATCATTCATTGCCGGTGATTTTGATCTGTTTCTTTTGCTTTTCTTGTTTCTCCGGCAGCCACCTCCGACCGGCACGCTTCTCAGTGCACCGCCTCGAGTCCAGTACCGCCGGCAAGTCTTGCAGAAGTGACGTGGCTGTGTGAGACTATAGTTATTGAAATAGCAAAACTTTGTGTTGGTTGATTCACATCTAGGGCACTTAAGTGCTACCTCAGGCTGTGGCATCTTGGCTAGCCTGGCCCGCTCCGCCATCGAACCGGGCCTGGCTGAGCCCGTGGCAGTGCCACCACTTCCACCACTTGGAGGTGGCGGAAGAGGCGGTGGAAAGTGATTATTATCACTCTCGCCACCTCCGGATTGGTGGTGATTTGGAAGCTGCAAAATTGGAAAGAAAGAGAAATTATGGATTTGGTATATTCAAGAAGAGATTATTAGGAAAAGAGAGAGTGGGAATAATATTTATCTTTTAAATTTGCTTTTTTGATGAAGAAACTATAAGGGAAAGAAGGAAAGAACTTGAAGTTGAAGATCAATAATTAAAGCTTAATTACCTGTTGTTGTTGCCAGTTGTGATGAGGAGGATCTAGATAGACTGGAACGGATGAGAAAACCATGGTGCTCTTTGATCTTTCTCTTTTGTAAAGGTTGATTGGTTTATGGTGGAGAATCACATCAATAAGAGAGTTGCAGAGAGAGAGAGAGAGAGAGAGAGGAGAGGAGACTGGAAAAGATAAAGGGATGGTGTTTAATGGCTTATTTATTGAATTAAGTTTAACAAGATAGAAATCCAAGTGAATCAAGTTCACGTAATGGGTTGTTTGGTATGGTTTATAGTGTTGTTTTTTAATTTTTTATTTTGTAATCAAGTATTTGAATCAGCCTGTATGTATTTCAATTAATATGATAGAACTGCAAATCTTGAATTTTATTCTTAAATTTTTACTATTCAGCCAACTCTTAGGATATTTTGGAAAGCTCTACCAAAATATTTGATATAGCATGGTTTGGCAAGTGGGTTTGGATAGATTTGGGGTTATTTTAGTTATAAAAAATAAAATAGATTATTTTAGCCATAACAAACAAAACATCACATCCAACCCATAATCATTACACTCTTCTCTCATAAAAAAAGTCAAAAAAATCAAAAAGTCAAAAAGTTCTTCCCAAACCAAGCTTTTTAGCCCAGGCTAAAATAGCCAAAAAAGTCAAAAAGCCAAAAAGTCAACCCACTTCCCAAACGAAGCCGACTGAAATAATTTAAATAAATTTAAAAATTCACTATTAAGAAACATGAGAGATGTGCTTTTAATTTTTATTTTTAAATTATTAACTTTCAATTTATTAGAAGTTACATATTTGGTCCCCAATGTTATATGGTTGCACAAGATTTTTTTAGAATAGGTGTATCAATAAATTTTACAAAATCTTGTTAACTTATATAAAATTCAACAGTGATTGGGCCCCCTCCCAATCAACACCCCCACCACTCCCACCCACACACACGTGGCGGGTGGTGTTGGAGAAGGAAAAAAAAAAAAAAGTAGCCAATCAAAAAAGAGAGGGGTCAAAAGGGGTGGGAGAAAGGGGTCTTAAACATTTTTGTATAAAATTATATGCTTTATTCTATATTTGATTTTTATGTTGGTAATAAAATTATTATTTAATTCTTAAGAGGGAGGACTGAGAGTTTCTTAGCATGTAAGCCTCATACAATGCTTGTCTAATCATGGCCAATAGGGAGATAATAGTGGGCATGCATGTGGAGAAAGAATGAGAATGAGAATTATTATATATATAATTAATGCTAATTAACAAAAGTTTAAAGATGTAATTAATTAAAAAGAAAGAGGTGAGAGTATTGGTGGGTGGTCTGGATTGGAAGTGTCACCATCAACTGCTACTTTATTTCTCCCTCTTGTCCATACATATCTATCTTGAAATGTGACTTATTTTAAATTCTAAAATTTTTATTATTAGTTGATACATAAGTAAGAAAAGTTTGTAAGGTTTTGTTAGTTTGTATAGCATTTGTCCTTAAAATTGTGTAAAAATTATATTTATCCTGAAAAATTTTCAAAAAATTCCTGTAATTTGAATTTATAGTATATATATACTTGGTGGGGTGTTAGTAATGTTCAAAATAAATTTGATCAACATATTTTAAATTTTAAATATTATTTTCTAAATACATAAAATTGTTAATGAATATTCTTTTAATATATATACACACACTTTATCGACAAATTTTGGCTCTACAACAGTCTGATCCCAATAAAACAGTGTCTTGCCAAAGCTGTGAAAAAGTGGAAACAAAACATAAACATTATAAAGCAAACTACTTGTTGATTGACTACATGTTTATTTCACTTTCTTTTTCCCCATTAAAATGCTTCATATGCATATAGATATAATTTGAAAATTATGGTCAATAGAAAAAAAAAAGGAACAAGTACTAATTATTAATTGCAACCCACAACACATTTGTATAACTTTGAGAGACAAAGAGCCACAAAATAATAATGGTAACAATTAAAAAGTGTTATTGTACGTGCCCAAAAACCTGTGCCCATGCAAGGTATAGTGCCAACCATTATTTATATACATTGGGTAAAATTCATTTCACTTTGTTATTGTTAATTATAATTCAAATATAAATAGAGACATTCTTTATAATTTTGAACTAAATTGCAACGATTACTTTTTCTATCTAAATTGACGGAGAGTGTAATACACTTGTCAATTTTGAATGTGGACCTAATTTTTTTCTGAAAATTAAAGCAAAATCAAAATCAAAATGTGAAAAGTCATTTCTAGCCATCTTCTTCTTCTTCACTTCATCTTTATCTTCATCTTCATCTAACTTTTTTTTATCAGCAAAATAAAACTTTATTAATGAAGAAAGCAATATACATACCACCAAACAACAACAAAGCTGGAAAGTGCAGAGAGTATCATAACTAACCTCCACGATCCCAATTAGGTTGACACCGTAAAAGAAGCACAATCATATGCTAGCACTAAACCCAAAATTGGTGAGGAACCAATCGAAACAGCCAAAATGAGAAAACAAATAACAAAACAACTACAATGCAATAGAGTAGCAGCAACAATACAACAAAAACTCCCCTGTAATACACCTATCTTCACAAACAAACAACAATAACACCACAGACACTGCCAAACTAGCAATGGCAGCAAGGCTCCCAACCATTCTCTAGCTCAACCCCCTTACATCACCCAATGAGCAACCTTCAACTCCCAATACAATCCTTGATCTGATGAAGATTAGTGACTATCTCCTGCACTGGATACTACATCCCCGCAATATTCAATTTACTCCAAAGTGCTACCCTTACCTTCATCCCTGCACTGGATACTACATCCCCGCAATATTCAATTTACTCCAAAGTGCTACCTTACCTTCACCAACTCTGCTAATTCATTCCAATCTACTGATTTGCCACTAAAAAGACATTCATTCCTTGCTTTCCATAATGACCACATAACAGCTAAAGGTACCATTTTCCACATTCTAAGAAGCCCCTTATTGAATTTGACTCCTGACCACCAAAGTAATAAATCCTCAACTGAACCAGGTAAAGCCCACACCAGACCCCACCACTTCATCATATTAGACCAAACCTTCTAAGCAAATGGGCAAAACAACATAAGATAATGAACTAACTCCTCTTCTGACTTATAGAACAGGCACAATGAATCAGATTCCTCATTTAACACTTTTAAATTTTTTAAAACAACTGCAATTTTAAGTCTACCTCTCCAAGCTGACCAGCCACAAAATTTTACCTTGGGTGGAGTAGGATTTTTCCACAATACCTTAGTCACATTGAGAGTTAGACCTTTTGAAGACATTCACCACTTCTACGCTGCTGTTACTGTAAATGATCTTTCTGGATTGGCCAGCCATTGACATGATTCCTCAGACTCCAAAGAGAGAGTAAGTGCATCGTTAAGCAGCTCATACAATCTTAGAACCTCCTCTTCCTCCCGTGCTAACAATGATCTTCTGAAAATTAAGTTCCACTCATTTGAATGACCCCTCTTCTAGTAAATCTGCTGAATATTGCTACCTTTCTCCACTAATAAGCTATACAATCTAGGAAACTCCTCCTTCAAGCATAAATTATTCAACCACTTGTCATCCCAAAACTGAATTCTACCCCCATTTCCTACTGATAGTTTAAGGTTTGATAAATAAAATTCAGCCAAAGCAGGTCTTCTATCAACAAGTTTAAGGATATCACTCCAAACCCAGGACACTGAAGCATTAGTAGAAGTAATTGGAGCCCAACTACCCTCACCACACCATACTTACAACACATAATCTTCTTCCATAAAGCTCTGTCCTCTATCCTAAACCTCCACCACCATTTAAGCAAAAGACAGTCATTGACTTCTCTAAGGTTTCTAATCCCCAGACCCCTTTGCTCAATGCTTGTTGATATCCCCTCCAATTGACCATGTGGAGTTTCTTCTTTGTATTAGAATCACCCCACAAAAATGTTGCCTGGATCCTATCCAATTGCTTAGCCACATCCACAGGTACTTTGAAAATTGACAGGAAATAAGATGGTAAACTGGATAAACTGCCTTAATCAGTGTGATTCTACCAACAAATGAGAGCATTTTCCCTTTCCATGAAGTCAATTTCTTCTTTACTTTCTCAATCACTGGTTTCTAAGTACTCTTTCTTCTTGGATTTGCCCCAAGTGGTATGCCCAGATAAGTAATAAGAAGCTTTTGGCTGTGATAGTGCAAAACTGAGACAAAATCTTTGATATCATCCTCATCAACACCAATCCCACACACCACACTCTTGTGGAAATTAATTTTTCAACCAAACATCAACTCAAAACACCTTAAGATTCTCTTTATAGTGACCAATTCCACCCTATCAGCCTCACAAAATATAACAGTATCATTTGCAAATTGCAAATGAGAAAACTTCAACCCATTAGGCCCTACAATTGCCCCTCTTAAATAACGCAACTCCTTTGCCCTTTCAATCAGCAAATTCAAACCTTCAACAATAATGTTGAATAAGAATGGTGATAATGGATCATCTAACTTAAAACCCTAGAAACTCTAACTTGCTACACACGACTCCCAATCACAAATCTACCCTCTCCAAGTCCCACTACCACCCAATTTGCCCTTTCCGACTATTGTCGCTGCCCCTTTCCCCTCTCCCTTTCGACCACTGTCCCAACCCCCTCTCCCCTTCTCGACCGTCGTCGACATCCCCAACCACCGTCGTCACCGTCCCTAACGCCCTTCTTATGGTTCTATGTGTCATTAAGGAGTCATTTGTGTTCTAAGTAGAGAGTATTGCACTTACTCTGATCTTGAAGTCGCTGATTTTTTATTTTTTTTAAAAAAAATTAGATATAATTTCAGTATGTGTGTTCATCAATTTAGTGTCACCGTTCAGTTCCAAGAAACCTTCTGTATCAAGCCAAATTCCATTAAACTACTTTTTAATTTGGCAGAACAAAGCATTGAGATGCCTAATCTAGTAGAAAACTGTAACAAATTACACACACACATGTGTATATATATATATAACTGTCAAGTGTCTCTGTGTAGGATATAATTAAGAGTTTTATTAGATTAAAGAATTAGGTATATATATGTATATTTTGATTAAATAAATAAAATTTTAGAGTTAATTGATGGTTAAATTAACTGATATGTGCTTAAGTTAAAATTAGGTGTATAATAACAAAGAGAAAGAGAAAAGAAGTCATTTTTGTGTAAGGGTAAAGTAGTATTTTGATAGCTAAAGTTAACAAAAGTTAGATTATAATTTAATCCAAAACTATAAGGGAGTTCTCTATCTATATTTGAACCATAGGGGGATAAACTATTCCGAGCTCAAGCCACAAAGAGTAAAGCATATATATATACTCTATGGTTTTTTTTGTTGGTTGGATTATTAGACTAAAAGGTATTTGGGTTTGAAATGCAATGAACATATTAACATCATGAAGAAGAAAATATTATTATTATAGAATTTAATTTTATACAAAATTCTCTACTAGAATACTAATTCTTTAAGTAAATTTCTATTTGTAACTTATTTATTAAATTAAACGAATTTGTTAGGCCCCTTGTTCCTGTCAATCCCGCGAACAACTTTGTTAATTGAGTTGTAAAATTTCCTTACTGTTTTGTCTTGCTCGCTCGAGCGAAGGATTGCGTCTGGCTTAAAAACTGAAAGAGATTAATGTGCGCTCGAGCGAAGACTGCGTCTGCATCAAAACCTGAAAGAAGTGATTACTCGCTCGAGCGAAGGTTTCGTGGCTCGAGCGAAGGCACTTATGGAAATCACGTGAGATAAGCTTCTCACTCGAGCGAGAGAAGCTTCGCTCGAGCGAGCTTCAGAATTCGGATTTCTATAAGTAGTTGGTTTTCTCTAAAACTAGGATTACTCTTTCAGATCTACTTTGAGGTTTTCTAAGGTTTTCTTCTAGAGAATTTTTGTGAGTTTTCCTTGATAAAATTGAATGAGTATTCAACTCATGAATTGAGAAGCACATATCAAGGAGGTTGATCGAATACATACAAGAGTGTTAATCTTCGGTGAATTCTGAAGATTCAAACGTAGGGTTTCAAAAGGCGTTTGATTCTGTACGTAGTCGTTAATTCGACAAGTGAAGTTGTGGATTCAACTTCAGGTGGATCAGTTCCGAGACGAAGGCTTGGTGAAAAAGTTACAGAAAATTCGAAGGCAAATTGACTGAGTTGGGTAATTTGTGTATTATCTTTGTAATCTTTCTTTCTTCAGTAGTGGATTGATTAGTGGCGTTTCGCCCGTGGTTTTTTATTACAATTGAAGGTTCTTCAATTGTGGTTTTTCCACGTAAAAATTGTTTGTGTCGATTTATTGTTTATTCATAAAACAACAATCTAAATCACTTTCGTAAGTGCTTGATGATTTAGATTGAGTGTTTTAAATATTTAGGAATTGGAATATTTTAAATCTTGATCTAATCATGAATCACTTAGGATTTTCAATTGGTATCAAAGCAGGTCACTCTTTGTTTTTATCAAAACTATAGGAGTGTGATTTTGTATGACTAGTATTATGGATTCTATTCGTGAAGGTAACTCGACTCAAAGACCTCCTTTACTCGATGGTACAAACTATTCTTATTGGAAAGCTCGTATGAGAGCGTTTTTAAAATCCATCGATGAGAAAGTTTGGCACTGCATGATCTATGGGTGGAGTGAACCTATTGTTACCATTGATGGTGTTGATATTCTTAAACCCCTTGATAAATGGGACACAACTGATTACCAAAACTCGAGTTGGAACAGTAAGGCTCTCAATTCCCTGTTTTGCTCCGTCACACCTGAAGAGTTTCGTCGTATCTGCACGTGTGAGGTAGCAAAAGAGGCTTGGGACATTCTTGAAACGATTCACGAAGGTACTACTTCTGTCAAAAGGTCAAAACTTCAACGTCTCACCTCCGCCTTTGAAACCCTTTTTATGCGCGATGATGAAACGTTTGATGATTTCTATACAAAACTTAGTGATGTCGTGAATTCCTGTTTCACATTCAGGGAAAAAATCCCATAAGCTAAAGTTGTTGGAAAAATTTTGAGGTCCTTACCCGAGAGGTTCCAATCAAAAGTGACAGTCATTGAGGAGGCTCAGAATGTTGATACCCTCAAGCTTGATCAATTGGTTGGAAACTTGCAGACTTATGAAGCCCACCAGATTTCAAAGAAAAAACAAAAAGATAGTGTGGCTTTCACTAGTGCTCATGAGACTGCAAAAACTCCAAAGACTGAATTTGATTTAGAGTTTGAGATGACGGCTATGCTTACTAAACAGTTTAAAAAAAATTTGAAGAAAAAGAAGCCTAATCTCAGAGACTCTAGTTCAAAAGACAAAAGTAATGAAAAATCCAAAACTTTTCCACCAAAATTTGCTCCAAAAACTGAAAAGAAGATTGTAAAGGGGCAAAGGGTCAAGTGCTATGAATGTCAAGGGTTTGGTCATATTGCCCTTGAATGCCCTTCGAAAAAGAACCGAAAGAAAGTTTACACTGTGACTTGGGATGATGAACGCGGGTCGGAGCAAGAACCCGAAGAACCTGAATCCGGTGAAGACGGGGATAGTGCTTTCATGGCATTTTGGTCCTCTTTCGCTCAACCTCTTCCAAAGCCATCGGAATCAGCTCGTGGTCAGAACCTGCATCATGCTCCCACCTTTGATGGGAGTAACTACCTGTATTGGAAGATCAGAATGAGAGCTTTTCTGAGAGCTTTTGACCCAGAAGGTTGGCAAGCCATTGAAGAAGATACAGAAAGTGCAGACAATCCGGGCAATCAGAGAGCCCTGATTACTATTCGTGGAGCAATTTCTGATGAAGAACAACAACGAGTTGTTCACTGCACAAAGGCTAAAGATGCATGGGAAATTCTGAGCCAATTCCATGAAAGAAGAGATTCACCTTCCCCACCATCCAGCAACTTCCCTGTCTTAGTTGCTAGATTGGATGAGGTCAAGGAGAATGATGAACAAAAAGAGGATGATGAAACATCTGAAGACAATGATGAGATTAATGGCGATGAACTACAACAAGCTTACGAAAAGCTGTACGAGGAATCTCTAAATTTGTCCAAAATCAACGACAAACTCTCTCTCAAGCTCAAAACATGTGAGAGTGAGAATGTCAGGCTAAAAGGAGAACTTGTAGCAGTAAACAGAATGTCATCAAGATCTCAAGTGACAGGCAAGACTTATGTGGAAAACTTCTATCTTGTGAAACTGAAAGGAATGAACTTCTGAAAGTGTATTCCACATATGAAGAAAAGCTTGAAAGCTTTGAGATGTCACAAGCTGCATTGGAAGAGATAGTCTGTCAGAAAGATAAAAAACTCCGTATTGCTAGAGCAACAATTGCCATGTGGAATAAAGGTTCCAAATCTCTAGAAGACATCCTCAGGTCTCAACAAATGGGTTGTCACAAAAGTGGGCTAGGCTATGGTGCGACAGCTCATAAGGGACAGGCCTCTACCTCACATAACCTAAAGACTCAAGCAAAGGGAAAGTTGAAAGTAGACCAGGATGATTCCTCTCTTCACCTACCGAAAGTGGGTAAGATCAACAAAAGGGAGGTAAAACCTGTTTTTATTTGTCATCACTGTGGTAGGTATGGCCACATTCGTCCTTATTGCTATGAATTGTTTGGTAAGGTGTCTCAAAAGGATAGAAATTCGAATACTTTTTGGGTTAGGAGACAACCTTACATGTCTAGGCGGAATACCAAGATTCATGAGGGTGTTCACAACGCCAAGACATTGACCAAGACTAAAAAAATTTGGGTGAGAAAAGATGATTTGACTTGTTTAGTTGTTCACACTGCCCTAAAAGCACGTGACTCACACATGTGGTATCTTGATAGTAGCTGCTCTCGTCACATGTCCGGTAACAAATCCTACTTCACCTCTCTTGAAAAATATGAAGGAGGAATTGTTACCTTTGGAGATGGCGGCACTTCTAGAGTCATTGGTAAGGGCTCTATAAGTGTTGCTGGTCTTCCCAAGCTGGATAATGCTCTACTTGTTGATGGTCTTAAAGAAATCTTTTGAGCATTAGTCAAATGTGTGATTCCCATCATGAAGTATTGTTTTCTAAAAAATAAATGTGAAATTTTGGATAAAAAGGGAAATACTGTCTTACATGGGGTTCGCACATCTGATAACTGCTATGGATTGTTACTACTAATGGCCTCACTTGTCACTCTGCCATCATAAGTAACATTGATTTGTGGCATCAAAGATTAGGTCACATGAATTTCAAAGACTTAACTAAGACAACCAACAAAGAGCTTGTGAGAGGAGTACCTAAACTGGGTAAGAATTTGAGCCATGTGTGTGGACCATGTCAACTTGGAAAGCAAACCCGTGCCCCTCATAAAAAGGTGAACAGCTTTACAACCAAACTTCCTCTTTAATTGGTTCACATGGATTTAGTGGGTCCTACTCGCACTGAAAGCATTGGAGGTAAAAGATATATTTTTTTAACTGTTGATGATTTTACTCAATTTTCATGGGTAAATTTTTTAAGGGAAAAATCTGATACGTTTGATGCTTTCCAGGCTTTAGTCCTTAAAATCCAAAATGAACAGGGTGTTTCCATTGGGCGTATCATAAGAACCGAACTGATCATGGTCGTGAATTCCTCCAAAGTTTTGGGCTGAAGCCCTAAATACTGCTGTTTATGTTATAAATCGCGTATATTTAAGGCCCGGCACTTTACAAACTCCATATGAATTGTGGAAGGGATTGAAACCTAATGTAAAATACTTCAAAACCTTTGGGAGTAAGTGTTACATCTTAAAAAATAGAGAGCCTTTGGGCAAATTTGACTCCCGAAGTGATGAAGGTATTTTTCTAAGGTATTCAACCACCAGTAGGGCTTTTCGAGTCTATAACCTGCGAACTTCTTCTTTAATGGAATCTATCAATGTGGTTATAGATGATGCGGGTTCCCCTACTCCAGTAACAAATGAGGATGACAATGGTGAGTCTCCAATCTTGGATACTGAACCACAAAGTCAAAGAGAAGCTGAGATCCAAGCACAAGAAGTTAAGACGGCACCATCCTCATAGGTAAGTCAAAGTCCAAAGAGTGCACAAAGAGACATCACCCCTGATGCTACTGTCACCGCAAGTCCTGAGTTCAAACCATCAGTAAGGGTGAAACTGAATCATCCAGCTCAACAGGTGATTGGAAGTGTATCGGATCGAATGAAAACCCGAAGACAGATTCGGGATGAGGTATCACATATGTGTTATGTTTCATTAATTGAACCTAAGAATTTTAAAGAGGCCTTGCTAGATGATAGCTGGGTCAATGTTATGCATGATGAATTAGGTCAATTTGAACGTAACAATGTTTGGACTCTAGTTCCCAGACCTAGAGACATGAATGTGATAGGTACCAAGTGGATCTTTAAAAATAAATCTGATGAGAATGGTACTGTGGTTAGGAATAAAGCTAGGTCAAGGATACACTCAAGTAGAAGGTGTTGACTATGATGAGACGTTTGCCCCAGTTGCACGTCTCAAATCTATTCGTATTTTGCTTGGTGTTGCATGTTTTTTTGGCTTTAAATTGTTTCAAATGGATGTAAAAAGTGCCTTTTTGAATGGGTACTTGAAAGAAGAGGCATATGTTGAGCAACCAAAAGGGTTTGAGGACCCTAAATGTCCAAACCATGTCTACAAGTTGGACAAGGCTTTGTATGGGTTGAAACAAGCTCCTCGGGCTTGGTATGATAGACTTACTACCTTTCTTCTTGATAATAACTTTCAAAGGAGTAGTGTGGATAAGACTCTATTTGTAAAACATACTAAGTCTCATATTCTTGTTGCTCAGATTTATGTTGATGATATTGTGTTTGGATCCACTGCTGATCATCTTGTAAAATATTTTTCGGATTGCATGACACATGAGTTTGAGATAAGCATGATGGGAGAGTTGTCCTATTTCTTGGGTCTTCAAATTAAACAGTCTCCTTCTGGAATGTTTGTTTCTCAGACTAAGTATGCAAAAAGTCTTATGTCTAAGTTTGGTCTTGAGTCTGCCAAACATGCCGGTACTCCCATGAGCACCAGTCTTCACATTTCCAAAGATTCCTCTAGTATTGATGTTGATCCTACCCTTTATAGGAGTATGATAGGGAGTCTTCTTTACCTCACAGCCAGTCGTCCTAATATTGCCTTTAGTGTAGGTGTTTGTGCCCATTACCAAGCCAGTCCTAAAGAGTCTCACCTTATTGCGGTCAAACGCATCATCAAATATGTTAATGGGACATTAGGGTATGGGGTTTGGTTTTCTACTGATACTACTGCTGAAATTACTGATTTTTCTGATGCCGACTGGGCAGGGTGTGCTGATGATAGGAAAAGTACATCCGGAGGGTGTTTTTACCTTGGGAATAATCTAGTTTCCTGGCATAGTAAAAAGCAAAATGCCATCTCTCTTTCGACTGCTGAGGCTGAGTACATAGCTACAGGGAGTTGTTGTGCACAAATGCTATGGATGAAGCAAATGCTTCATGATTATGGGATAGAACAGAACACTCTCACACTTTTTTGTGATAACACAAGTATCATAAACATTTCAAAAAATCCTGTCCAACACTCTCGCACCAAACACATTGACATTCGTCATCATTTTATTCGAGAGTTAGTGGAAGAGGGCCTTGTTGTTCTTGAGCATATTCCCATTGAGCATCAAAAAGCTGATATCTTTACAAAACCCCTTGATCTTCTTCGGTTTGAGTTCCTTAGAAAGACCTTGGGTGTCATGCTCGATCACTAGAGTGTTCCTTGTTCCTTGAGTAGGTGTGAGTGTTTGGCAGTCTGTGTGCTTGGATGCTATAATCTGATTGTCATTGATTCCTGTTTTACTTGCATACATCTTTATATGCACACTACTCATGATGCTCACAAGATCACATTGTTCTCTGTTCATAGCTCATTTTGAATGCCCATGCTCATTAACCTCATGATCTCATTCTGTACACATCTTTGAGGTAAATTGTTGTAGGGGTTTCCGCACAAGTGATCAAAGTTCTCTATGGACCACTAATAGTGTTTCTTGTACTTTTTCAGTGGAATTGACCGATACTAGTATATCATGGGTGATGTTGAGTCTCTTAACCATCTACCATCATTTTTCACTTCCACGGTTTCTCCCTCAGTTCCTTGAAGTCCGGGCATTAGAAAAAGACTACCTCAGAGGCATCAACCAGGCCATCCTTTTTGATTTCATTCTTCTCTGGTTTGGTTTCCATACTCTTGAGCATGAATTCCACCAGTGAGTGCACACAAGAAAGAAAAGAAAGAAAAAAAAAATGGACTCATTGATTGAGGGGGAGCCTCCGCATTTACTCAACAAATATCCCGTGATTCCTAGTGGTTTGACTTTTCTCTGTGATGTTCAATTACTCTTGCCGGAGGTCCAGCCATCCGACCACTACGAGAATTAACTCTAGCTCAGTGGACTCTCATGGATTGCACACACACACTTTATTTTGTGAGATCTCATGTTGGATTTTGAGTTGTACATTCTCATGCAGCTTATGATCACTGATAATATTTTATCTGCTTTGCTCATGATTTCCAGTGTCATTGTTTTTCAAAATTGCAAGTTTACAGGTTTCATGATGTTCGGATTATTTCATTTTAGTCTTAATTTTGCCTAAATGTGATCATCTTCTTGTGTTCCAGGTCTCACTTCATGATATTGAGTCTTATGGTTTTTTTTTATTGTTTTAAAAAATAAAATAAAATAAAATTTTTTTGGGTTTTGTTTTTTCTCTTCTTTGCTCGAGCGAAGGAGTTCTCGCTCGAGCGTGCTTCTGCTACTAAGTTTGACCTGAGAGCGTGTGTTTTTGGCTCGAGCGACATTGTTCTTAGCTCGAGCGAACCCTTGTGCATTCTTGTACTCGCTCGAGCGAGAAAGTTTTCGCTTGAGCGACCTGTCGCGGTTCAAATTCTCACACTGTGTCTTTTCAGTTCATATTTTTTCCTCCTCTTCGTATTTCCTCTCTCTCTCTCTCTCTCTCCCCTAGGGTTTTTCGTGGTTATCATTGCTGCAATCTTCTGCTATTTCTCTCTTGATTTCGGAGCATTTTCTTTGTCTTCGTCTGCTCTCTCAGTATTTGGTAAGTTTTTTTCTCTTCGTTTGTTTTTTTTTCCGGTTTGTGTGGTACTTGGTTTGAGTTGTGTCTGTGAGTTTGCTCTGTTTCAATCTAGGGTACTTCATTGATGTTTTTGCTTATTTCATAATGTTTAGTGTCTCTCACGTGCATCTAGGGTTAGTGTTCTTGGTTCATTTTATACTAGGTTTGGATGCTTTGGTTTAATTTGGGATTTATTGTGTTTAATCTGTTTACTTAGTGTTTTCACCTTTTAGTGTTTAATTTGTGCTCTTAGTAGATTGTTTTTCTGTTTACTCTCTTCCTGACTAGCCTGTGTTGCCCATTGGTGATCTCTATGATTTGTTCTGATATTGATTCTACTGATTCATGCCTCTCATCCCTTGTTCCATTTATGATTGTTTGATTATTCCTCTGTCTGTGTTTAGTCATAACATTTATATTATGCATTTTGTTTCATTTTAACTGATGGATTACTAATACTGTGGCTTTGCTCTGTTATTTGGATTTGGGGATTGTTGATGTCTCTGTTCTTGTGTTGTGGGTTGTGGTTTGTTTAGTCATAGCAGAGTCCTCCAAGCGTCGCAAAACCACAGTTTCCCGTCCCTCTTTCAACACTGAAAAGTTCTAGTCAAAAGAAAAGGCCAAGTTGTTTAGGGAGTCGTTTGCATCTCGTAAAGTCCATTTAGATCGAAATGTCCTCCCAAGTGCCTTTGAGGTTCTTACCATTCGGTCTTTATTTGATTCATTAGGCGAAGATCAAGTGTTGCATTTTTCAGGTCCACAAAATTTGAGTCTCATCCGAGAATTCTATTGCAATATCCATTCCATTCGGAAAGAACTTCCGGCGTCATTTAAGACTTGGGTTAGGAAGAAGTCCCTTGTTATCACTGGGGATGTGTTTCGGCTGTTTCTTGATCTTCTTGAAATTGGTAATTGTCATTTTCCATTTCTTACTCGGTCTGGTGTTGATTTTGATCATGTTGCATCTGAATTATGTGGAGTTGACCGGACTTGGCTTGCTGGGGCACTCATTCAGCAAAATGAGTTGCTTCCTCGGTTCCGTCTCTTAAATATCATTGTGTGTGCGAATCTTTTTGTCACCACCCATTCCTCGCACATTTCCCAGGACCAGGGATATGTGTTGTATTGTATTCATCATAGACTTCCCATTAATCTTCCAGAGATGATTGTTTCTAAAATGATTGGGGTCTTTGGGGCTTCCTTATGGGTGTTTGCTTACTCGTTTTCTCACTTCTCTTGATATTCCTTTTTCTGATGATGATAAGTTTGCTCACCCTATCAAACCCATTACTAAATTGACAGTTTCCCAGAGTCAGGCTCATGTGAGGGGGGGTGTGTCAGGGGTTAGGAGTTCTGGTGCAGGCGATGATGATCCTCTTGCCGAGGAGGAGGAGTTTAAGGCAACCACTGCCGGTGTCCCTGATCTTCCTGAGCTGCGTCCTCACTCTTTTCGTGGTCAACTACAGCACTTTAAGCAGACTGTTACTCGTCGCCTTGATCTTTTGGATGGTCGCCTCGATGCCCTTGACAGCAGACTTGATAAGCAGAGTACCATGCTTGCACAGATCCTCTCGGTTCTTCAGCTGTAGCAGCCACCTCCACCCGAGTCTTAGTTCTTGCCTATTTGTTGGACAGTTGTTTTTCCTTGGACGGTTTTGGTTTCTTCTCTTGGACAGTTTTATTTGCAGGTGTATATGACTGTGTTTTTGTCACTCCCAGCGAAAAAGGGGGAGTATATGTTTGGGGTTTGGGGGTATATATGATGTTTGGGGGTATATCTGGTTTATTATGATACTCATATGCAGGCAGGATTCTGTACTTATGGGATACATACTTATGATGTTTCTTTGCAGATCACAATGGAATAGTTGTTTTTTGGGATATATGATGTCTTGATGGTTTGCATAACAAATTTTTGGATGTTTATTTTGTGCTGATTTTACTTCATCAAGATTGGTTTCATAGTTGTTTTTTCTTTGAGTTGTAATTGGTTTAGCTAGTACTTTTGTTTCTTTTTCTTTTTCTGGTTTTTAGTTGGTTTGTTTAGCTTGTTGTTTGGTTAGGAAATAATGTTAGAAAGTTTTGTCCGGGTATTGACAAAGGGGGAGATTGTTAGGTCCCTTGTTCTTGTCAATCCCGCGAACAACTTTGTTAATTGAGTTGTAAAATTTCCTTACTGTTTTGTCTTGCTCGCTCGAGCGAAGAAGTCATCGCTCGAGCGACGGACTGCGTCTGGCTTAAAACCTGAAAGAGATTAATGTGCACTAGAGCGAAGACTTTGTGGCTCGAGCGAAGACTGCGTCTGCATCAAAACCTGCAAGAAGTGATTACTCGCTCGAGCGAAGGTTCCGTGGCTCAAGCGAAGGCACTTATGGAAATCACGCGAGATAAGCTTCTCGCTCGAGCGAGAGAAGCTTCGCTCGAGCGAGAGAAGCTTCGCTCGAGCGAGCTTCAGAATCCGAATTTCTATAAGTAGTTGGTTTTCTCCAAAAACTAGGATTACTCTTTCAGATCTACTTTGAGGTTTTCTAAGGTTTTCTTCTGGAGAATTTTTGTGAGTTTTCCTTGATAAAATTGAATGAGTATTCAACTCATGAATTGAGAAGCACATATCAAGTAGGTTGATTGAATACATACAAGAGTGTTAATCTTCGGTGGATTCTGAAGATTCAAACGTAGAGTTTCAAAAGGCGTTTAATTCTGTATGTAATCGTTAATTCGACAAGTGAAGTTGTAGATTCAACTTCAGGTGGATCAGTTCCGAGACGAAGGCTTGGTGAAAGAGTTACAGAAGATTCGAAGGCAAATTGACTGAGTTGGGTAATTTATGTATTATCTTTGTAATCTTTCTTTCTTCAGTAGTGAATTGATTAGTGGCGTTTCGCCTGTAGTTTTTGATTACGATTGAAGGTTCTTCAATTGTGGTTTTTTCACGTAAAAATCGTTTGTGTCGATTTATTGTTTATTCATAAAATAACAATCTAAATCACTTTCGTAAGTCCTTAATGATTTAGATTGAGTGTTTTAAATATTTGGGAATTGAAATATTTTAAATCATGATCACATCACGAATCACTTAGAATTTTCAAAATTTATTATTCGAATATTTCAAGAACTTTTGAATTTTTATGCAATACTTCATGTAATTAATATTTTTCGTTTTCCGTGCATGAATTTTTAGGTCTCGTGCCTCTAGGGTACAAGAAAGAGCCAAAAAATAAATAAAGGAAAAAAAGAAAAAAAGAACACAATACACTTTCATAGAATTTAATACATTTTTATATATTTTCAATACACATTTTATCTCAATTTTAGTATCAAACAATGGTCCAGAAACACTCATTAGCATTTATCATCATTATTCAAGCCTTATCACATAAAATAAAATATCATTAATTATACCCTTTTTTAAGATATCATAACCCTTTAATTTGTGTGTACTTTTTTATATTTATCTATCGTTACTTTGATAAAAATAATAATAATTTTAGAAAATAATTGTGGAGACTCTGTGATGAATGATGCTAAATGGGCCCTATAAGCCGCCTCATTGGTCTGGAAAGTTGGAAAATGTACACTTATATAAAGGGATGTGATTGAGAACCTCTCCAATCACTATCCCCACCACCCCACACACACGTGGCGAGTAGTGATTAGAGGAGAAGGAAAAAAAAAAAAATTTGACTAATCAAAAAGAGAGGGAGTCGAAGGGGGTGGGGGGAAAGGGGATCCGAATCATTTTTCTTATATAAATTAGTGTCCAAGACCGCAAACTATTTTATGCCTCAAACAAATTGCAGTAATGAGTTCAATGTGAAGTTTATCTTAATATGTTTTTGTTAATAAAGTCTTTAAGAAACTTGATAAAAAGTTCGACATGTTTGATGTCTCGTGAGTCCGTATGTAAATTCCGCCCCTTCTGTCACTAGAATCTTTCTTTGCATCTAGGATTCATGGATTTACAATCTTTTAGAGGGAAAAAAAAACATTTGATCTCTCTTGATAAAGATTTTTTTTTTTTTTTCCCCATAAAATCTCATCTAATAACTAACTAATAATCAGAAATAAGTTAAATTTTTATTTCAACACAAAGAAAAAGACAATACACAGAATGGATAAAAAAAGTTGTGATACTTAGCTCGATCATAGAAATTACAAGATATAAAAGAATATACCAATTCTTAGTGTAATGTGTAATGTACAATGAATTTAAATATTATTAACTAATACTCTTAGGGTACTCGTTAACCAAGTCTTATTAAAATTATTGACAAATTTTATCTAAACAATATGTTCAACAGTCTATACTGAAAATATTCTTACTATCCATTTTTTAAAGATAAAAATGATAAAATCACATGGCTGCATTTAATTTTTAATTTTTATTTTTATTATTTTTTTTTTTTTTTTTTGAACTACACAGGAACACCAAGATTTGAAAAAATAAACAAAATAAATTATTGAAATGGAACCTATAACAAGTCCAATAATGTGGACTGTACATTAGTGGACTGAAAAAAATCCAGACTCGTGATAAAAATATACAAATACTTCTTGACATATGGAGGTTGTCTCAACAAGAATCTAAGGCCTCATGGACATCCTTAAGAGAAAATAATGTTTGATATTCCCATATTAGACACTCCCAGCGTTTACTTAATTTTTTGAAGACAAATTATTAATAAACTTTATTAATTATAATAAACAACAATTACAAATCAACAATGCTATGAAGAATGCCTTTATTGCATGTATCATATTAAATTTTGAATTTGTAACAAAACTACTCTTCTAGTTGAGAGAGAAAGATTTCTAGAAAAATAGCATTTTTGGTCTTTAGTAAATTTTTCTTTTTATTTTTTTATAAATAAGATCTTCTAGTCTAGTACAATTTAGGAAAAAGTACCCAAAAAAATTCCAAGATTTGAGTCTTATAACAAAATAAACCTTAAATTTTTAATTTTGTCAATTTAAATCTTAAATTTTTAATTTGTTTTCAATCTAAATCATTTGCCTATTTTTGTTGGGCAAAATCAATGAAAAATAAGTATTTTAGTCATTAAACTCAATGAAAATGATATTTTAGACATTTTATGTATACATACATGGCCTCGTTTTGCATGCTAGAGTTTTAGTCTAAAAGTCAAAAAGTTATTAAAAAAACTAAAAAGTTAAAAATTTCCTTTTCTTTTTACTTTTTACACATCTTTTCATAAAAAATCAAAAAATCATTTTAAGCATATTAGTTTTTTTACGTCATATTTTAGCTAAAAAGTCCAAAAAAAAAAAAAATACTAAAATAGCCTATTCCCAAACGAAGCAAGTTTAACCTTGGGTTTTTTTTTTTTTTTTTTTAACAATTGTCCCTAGAATTTAAAAGTGATTTTTTTTAAATTAAAAAAAAAAAAAAAGTTTACCTTGTCAAAATAAAAGAATGAACAATGTTTTTTTTTTTTTTTGTCAAACTAAACATTGCTTGAGCAGGAAATAATCACTTTGTTTGGCTTTAATTTTCTGAATTCAATTTTTTGAAAATCGCATTTTTTATTTTACATTTTTTTTAGTGAATCTTTTTAATATTTTAAGAATTTTTTTTTTTTAAAACTTTTTACATACATCTAACCTAGATAAAATAAAATATTTATAAAAAAAATATTTAAGAAAATCAATAAATACATGAAAATACAACTCAAAATCGAGTTTCTAAACTCAATTCAAAACTCATAACTAAACAAAATTTTCACACTCAAATCATAATTCCAAAACTCACAAACTCAAAATACAACTCTATTCTCAAATCATAAATCTAAAACTTTACCAAACACTACCATTAATTTTTTTTTTTGTATTTTTAATATTTATTGAATTTTAAAAAAAAATTATAAATATTATAATTTTTAATTATATTTATATTAAGTGTATTTAAAAAATAAAAAAATTATTTAAAATATTTCAAAAAATCACTAAAAATAAAATAACAAGAAAATCACTAGAACCGAATGGAGACGGTGATGGTGGGAAATTCAAACTCCGACCCATGTGGTACGTCAAGTTCCAAGTGTCCCACATACACCGCACCAAACCACTCACCTTCTTGCGTAGGGCTGGTGAGAGAGAGCAAAAAGCAAAGTCTAAACTCACCACCCATTTGCTTTTCCAAGTCCCCCCACCCTCAAACATGAGGCCGAGATTTTCGTAAATTTTTTGAAATAGTTTAATAAGTATATTTTTTAATTTTTTATAAAAAAAAATATGTTAAAAAATGAAGAAATTATGTGATCTGAAAAAAATAAAAAGTATATTTATATAGTACACCTTAAACAACGTCAATTTTTTTTTTTTGGAAGACTAAAGTCTTAGGTGACATTTACATTCTGAGACGGATTTAGGATTTGACATTTGAAGGATAAAAAAACATGTAATTTTTTATTAAAAAAATTATTATATAATTTTGAATTTTGATTTATACTACTACAAAAAAAGAAATAATATTACTAATAAAATAAAGGTGAAATATCAATAAATCTCAAAATATGATCTTGTAAACTGTTTAATCCTCTTTTTTTCTTATGAATCCAAAAGTCATATTAAAGTAAAAATTACACAAAACAATAGTCACTTGCATGTTTGGGTTTAATTTTTTAGAGATAACAATGAGTTTCTCCGAATGTAAAATTACACATTTAGACAATCCGCACTATAGAGGTCTTGGATTTTCCCTCCTCATGGAACAAATCCCATATTACGAACAAAAATATAACACTACAATGTGACACTTCAGTAACGTAACATTCCAATTTAACATACTAAAAAATTCTTTAGTGTATTTTTCTCAAACGTAACACCGTAACATTCCAAAAAAACTCATGTATTTTTTTCCAATGTAATACACACAAAAAAAACTCATTAGTGTATTTTTCTCAAATGTAACAATATAACACTCTAAAAAAACTCCTTAGTATATTTTCCTAAGGCTTCGTTTGGCATAAAAAGCCTGGACTAAAATAGCCACAAAAAGACAAAATAAGCTAAAAAATAATAAGACAAAACATCAATCCAACACATAATCCTTTCATTTTTTCTTCACAAAAGTCAAAAAAAACCAAAAAACCTATCACAAGCAAAACTTTTTAGCCTCAGACAAAATAGTCAAAAAGCTAAAAAGTCAGCCCACATTCCAAACGAAGGCTTAGTATACTTTTTTTTTTTTAAACGTAACACTCTAATGTAATACACAAAAAAGACTCATTAGTGTTTTTTTCCAAACGTAGCAACGTAACAATCCAAAATAAATTCTTCATATATTTTTTTCAAACGTAACACTCCAATATAATACACACAAAAAAATTCATTAGTGTACTTTTCCCAAACGTAACAACATAAAACTCCAAAAAAATTCATTGTTGTACTTTTTTCAAACATAACACTCCAATATAAAAAAAAAAAAAAATCTTAAACGTAACACTCTAATGTAATGCACAAAAAATCTCATTAATGTACTTTTCTCAAACGTAATAACGTAATTTCCAAAAAAAATTCTTAATATAATTTTCTCAAATGTAACACTCCAATGCAACACACAAAAAAACTCCTTCGTGTATTTTTCTCAAGCGTAACACTCCAATGTAACACACCTAACAAACTCTTTAGTATACTTCTCCCAAATGTAGCACTCCAATCAATGTAATCTTAAACGTATCACTCCAATGTAACATTCTCCAATTTAACACACACAAAAACACTAAAAAAAACTCATTAATGTAATATTTTCAAACGTAACACTCACTGTTTGAAAATTATACATTTACCCAAAACTTATTAATGGTTTTTTGTACTCCTTTTGGAATAGTTTGAAGAATCCCACATCCTTTTTTTGAAGTGTTACTTTTGAAACAATTACACTAAGAATTTTTTTTGTGTATTACATTAGAGTGTTACACTAAAGATTTTTTTTTTTGAATATTATATTAGAGTGTTATATTTAAGAAAATATATTAAGGATTTTATTTTGAAGTGTTATGTTAGAGTGTTACGTTTGAGTGTTACGTTTGAGTGTTATATTGTAATGTTACAATTTTAAATTATACATTTGCCTAAAACTTACTAAAGAGTTTTTGTACTCCTTTTAAAATGTTTGAAAAATCTCCCATTCTTTTAGAATGTTTGAAAAATCTCATATTTCAAGTCATTCTTATACTCATTTTGAAATGTTTTTCAAATAAAAAAGAATCTTATATGAAAAGTAATCCCAAATTTGATTCTCATAGATTGTGTACCTTACTTTTCTAGAGAGAAAAAAAAAGAAAAAAAAAAGGAAACATAATAGAAATAAGGATATAACCATAAATCTAATTCACAAATAATATATTAAATCTACCTTTCCAAAATGAATGGGACTAATTGGTCTATAGAAAAATCTTTGGGACTAAATGGATCATCATTCATCAACATGGAATTTATAGGTAAATTTTCCTTAAAATAAATCATAAACTAAAACTCAAAAATTTATAAAATGAAATTTATTTTTATTTTATCATAAACTAGTATAATTACTCGTGCTATGCAGGAGTATAAATAAATAATTAAAAATTAATTTTTAAAATTAAATAATAATTTAGAAAATTTATCAGAATATTTAGCAAAAATGATTTAGAGTCAATTAAATTTTATTCATTTTTATCATAGTTACATTTAAGAGGATTCTTTTTATTCTTTTGTCATTAATTGTGCTCTAAATTCTTAATAACAAATACATGTCATATTTAATTGGTTAAAATTAAAAAACAAATCACAAAAATTATGTTTACGATAAAATATAAATACATTTTGTCTTATGACTTTCGTAAATTGAATTTATCATATGATAGTGGTAAATTACATTTGTCAATATATTAATTTTTTCATATTTTGTAAAGTCTAAAAATTTGTCTAGCATCAAATTATAATTTGTCTTATATTATAAGATTTACGTTAAAATGGATTAGGATTCACTTGTGATATTAAATTTGAGCTTAACATTATATTTAAGCCAACTTGTCATTCACCTAATCATTAAAAATTGTTTTGGTCTATTCCCAACGTATATGAATCATTTGACCAATCTATTTATTAAATTAGTAAATAGACATTTGTAAGTATTTTTTATAATAAAAATAAGAAATATGGACATATTTTATGCATACTTATTATAAAATTTGAACTTAGTTTAAAATATATATATATATATATATATATATATATATATGTTTAAAGCAATTAAATGAATAGTTATATATATTTATGTATGAAAAAAATTATCTAAGATAGCGCCACCCTAAATTGTAGGTCATATTATAGTCCTAATAAATTTAAATTTTATATTTAAATTCTATCATAATTTATCAGTTCATGACTTATATGAGCTAATTTTGAGCTTCTAATATTAGATTAAACACTAAAAAAGTGCCAAGAAAATTTAGTTTAAGTTGATTTTTTTACCAATAATTCTTGATTTAAGCCTAGTTCTTATAGAATCGTTTAGTACATGTCCAATTCATAAGTTAGTAGACCTACCTATTTATTTGATTTTTAATTAGTAAATTTATGTTTTTAAAAAATTATAACAAAAATAGGAAATATGTACATATTTGTTTGGTATATTTATTAACAATTTTAAAATTAATTAAGAAATTTTGTAGTTATTTTTCAAAATGATAAATTACATTGGTAGTCTCTATATTTTAACTCTTGTGTTATTTATGTCCTTGCAATTTTAATTTACTCGATTTTAATCCCGAATTTATAATTTTTATCTCAATTTGGTCCAATTATTATAATTGTTAGTATTTTTTTTTATTGAAAATACACACATAAGTAGCGTCTGTTATACTTTTAAAAATAAAATTATAAACTTGTTCAACTCAGTAAATTAATCTCAATCAACTTAATAACCATTTTCTTTGAAAAACCTTAACTGGCATTATCAATTAAGCCAAACTGATATAAAATCTAAAATTAAAGGTAAAATTCAAGCTAATTAAAATTACATAGACCAAATTAACACGAGACAAAACGCGGGAACTATCAATTTAATTTACCACTCTTAAAATATGTCTAATATTGATTATATCAATATTAAGATATATTTATATCCGAAAAATTATTTAAAATCAGATCAGGCTAGAATCTAAATAAAAAATTGATGGCTTATTAAAAATATTTAATAATTATAAATTTCAATTTGATCATTTTTTCATAATAGAATTAGGTTGTTTGATAATTATAATTTATAGTTTCAATTTTTCTTTCTATTTTTTTAAAAATGTTTTAAAATTATATATAATTATAATTTCTTTTGAACTTTCCTTTTCAATCTCAAATTACATATAATTTGAATTTTGTTAAAATTTATTTTTGACTTCTCATCTACAAAAACTAACAATGAACATAAATTATTTTTTTGAACATTGTAAAAAATAAATAAATAAATATATTATCAATAATAATGATAACAAAAAATATTTTTATTTATCATACGACGTCTCACCACTACATTGGTATTAGATATTAATAATAAAACCCATTACAATAATACGACAATAATACATCAAATGATAAGTAACATGTGATCACAATAATTTTTGATAGTTATACAAAGTACCCAAAATTATACATAAAAAATAATATATGTTCCATATTCAATTTTTATATAGTAAAATTCACACTTAATCTCAACCACACATTAGTTTTCTAAATCAATTCATCACCCAAACTATCTACTATTTTTTTAAGAAATATTTACTTTTTCAAAACCCACCCAAATAATACTCTGGCCAAGCTCATCATCATCCTTGTTGTTGCCATGCGCACCACCTCTACTATCCACTATGCAAGTCTGATCAAGTGTTTTATCTTTATAAATTTAAAAAGATAATGTTGAGAAAATAAAAAGATATCGTTATAGTTTCAAAAAGTTAAAAATAAAAAATGAAAAAAAAAATGTATGGTTTTAGTTTTTTTAATTTCATATATGGGTGATTTCTTTTTTTTTTTTTTAAATTCATAAATTATGGAACAACGTTCATTATTTAAAATTTTATTTATTGATGGGCAAGTCAATTAAATGTTTTTAATTTTTTACAAATAAAAAAATTGAAATTTTTGTTTAAGATATTAAAAACTGGTCAAATCATAAAGAATAAAGTAAGACGCCTTGTTCTGTGAAAAACTCATAACTGTATTATGAATTTAAATATATCGAAAGAAATAATAATAACAATATAAGCAATAAAAAATAAAATAAAAGTCCTACAAACATATATATATATATATATATAAAAGGGAGGTTTTTTAGTCAATCCCATTTTTAAGATTTATGTTTTATCTAATCCATATTCTTTTTGAGTATTCTATTAGGTCCTGTTTAGGATAATATGACCAAATCACCCTTCCAAACTTTTTGTATATGTTTCTATTTTGAAACTAATATAAAATATATAAAAAAAAAAAAAAAACAAGAGTCCCTAATTTTAGGGAAAAATTCTCTTCCTCATTCCAAAAGAAAATATTGCCCTTATTATATGGAGAAAATCTCTCTCATTCTAGGAGAAAATCTCTCCCATTCTAGGATAAAAAATTAAATAGAAAAAAACGAATGACAAAAACAAAATCGGCTAATAAACAGTCCAAATATTATCAAAGAAAAAAATGAATGAGCAGATGATTCAATAATATCATTTAACCAGTAATGAACTGCATTTAAATCAACACAATATTATCAATATTATCCCCTCATGGAACCATACACATACATGTGTGAACATTAACATTGAGTGCGACTACCTATTTGTATTACAGATTTAATGTGAATATTCACATCTCTATGTACACACTATGTTTGTAACTAAAATATTGCATTGTTGTTTGTACTAGTACAACAATTTTTTAATGTGAATAGTAATATTGATTGTAATTTGTGAGTAATGCATTGTTAATATTGTCATTTTGTTTTGCTACTATAGAGACAATATAAACATTCACATTATTGTATACACAACCATTGATTTAGTGTGCATTGTAGTAAATATAATGTTGGTGTGAACATTCACATCTCTATATTGTACTGCTCACATTACCAAATGCAAAATATTAAAATCGGATAATTCACAACAACAATTACTTCAGTGGGTGTGAACATTCATATTCACTGAAATATCCAACCAATAAGACACATTATAATAACAAATCAATCTATCTCCAAACCTTGGTTGGATTCTATACCATACCATAAGACACTAATCAATTTTCACCGATTTTATATTCTCAACATTTTTCACCAATTTCGAAAACACTTTTGACTATACACATATATCTTTACACACACACACACAAAAAAAAAAAAAAAAAAAAAAAATCAATTACTTCAACGATGAACTCATGAACAAATTGGGTGTGACGCCCCAAATTTTTGGAACATCAAGGAAAATTAAATAAACAAAATGACTTAATAAATCAAAAAGTTGACATCTTAATAAAACATTCTAACTCTCGTACATAACCAAAGGTTCAAACAACAATAAATAAAAACTTAAAATTATCCAAATACAACATCAATTGAAATTACAAAGTCCTTAATAGCTATTATATAGAATAATAAAATTTATTCAGCTCTAATCAAGGTTTCAAGTTAGCCAAGGCTCTACGTTAGCGTCAACTTCATTTCAGCTTCAATTATTTCCTCGCCAAAACCTGGCATAAAACGCTAGGACAACAAAAATATATGTCATGAATTTTGCAACATAGTAAGAAAACATAACCAACCTACCATTCTTTTTAGGAGAAAAATAATGAGATTATAAACATGAGATAACAATATAATTGTAAACATAAATTACAATCATTAAAATAATTTCAATAATTCTAATAAATTAGGTGACACTCAAAACCTCACCAAAAAGATTTAATTTACCAACCACTAAGCATAGCAACGATTAATTTAAAACCCCCCTTGGTCAAATATTCAAGTGTTACCAACCATAACTACCAGGGATGCCCACGTCCGGAGTTATATGCCCAAGTAGTGGCATCCGTGGTCTGCCCCAAGAAAACGGTCTGCCAGGGATACATAACCTCACTGTGTGCCACTTGCATATCCACCCTTATTCCAAAACCGAATACCGAAAATGGTTCAAATAAGTCTCGTGCCATCTTAGAGTTTCGCGACACAATTTACGTGAGAATTCTCAAAACCAGGGTTCACCCTAAACAACCGATATTAACCGTCAACCCTTAATTTCGTACACTCTTTAAAACCAAGACTCACCCTGAACAGCTAGTATTAACCGTCAATTGTTAACTTTATATATGCCGTTAATCATTTCAGTTAGTTTTGATATTAATCACAAATAATTCTAATTTTTAATTACAAATAATGTTATACCAACTCATTAAAATTCCCAACATAAAATATTACATATGTCACACAATAATAAATAATTGTACAAAATTTAAATAAACAATTTATTTAAACCATGGTATGAAATAATAATTTAGATACAAATAAATCATAATTACACACATGCATGGATTTTTAATCTACAAGATTAGATTAGCACAATATTAAATTTTTAGTCCAAATAAACAATTGAAGAGATAATTTTTGATTCCTCCTTAATCTGCCAGAATTTTCAGAATGCATATCTCGCAATTAAAATTATAAATAAATTACTTATACAACTCTAAAATTCATATAAATCTTCAGAACATTTAATAAACATGTTATGGTCATTTTTCAGAAAGAATTTTCCAAAATAAATTATAAATAATTCTGAAAAATTCCAAGAAAGTTTATGACACAGATTTATCACATTTTCTTAAATTAATTCCATACTTAAATTTATAAATCCATTTCATAATATAAAAATTTATTATGAAACTAGACTTCTCAAATTCCATTTTTTGTTTAGAAATTACCAGATTTGGTTTAATATAGAATTTTTAATGAATTTTCAAACATATAGTAAATCTGTCTTACAGCTCCAGATTTAATTAAAATTTTGTATAAATTCGTAAAAAACTCGAAAATTGTTGAAACAATTTATGGATGAACTAGACATCATTATCAACAACTTTGTAGAATAAATTATCTCAAAATTTTGAGTATAAAATTGTCTAAAAATTCGTACAATTTTTCTGGCAAATTCAAGGGCCAAAAAGAAATCTTCAATCCTCCCTTTAATGATATAAACTACAATAATACCATGACTTTAAGACTATCAATATTTTCAAATATTTGATATACACATTACAAAATTTATATACATATATATATATATATATATATATAAATTTCTATCTATAAATTAGTCATTTTATCATATGAATATAATCTGAAAATTTTAACAATTAAAAAAAATTGAGAGGGTTGAGATAGTTTTCTTACTTAGTTGTAGGATTGAAATAGAATAGTGAAATGGTAGGAAAATATGTAACCTTAATCTCCCACTTTTCTTCTTCTCCTACTGCTTTGTTGCTCACAAAATTTTCTTCCTCTTTTTTTTTTTTTTTTCCTCACTGACCCGAAGGAGTAAACATACATATGTATATATAGACAATCAAGCTGAGCGCCCCCCTGTAGACACCCCATTTTTGACCGTCCTCAAGACTTGGACGTCACCATTTGAACACTCGGTGATCATCCATGTTCGTGTTCGTCTTGAGTTCTCGGAGGTTTCGGCCGCGTGCCTTGCCTCAAGACCTCTCGACTTCTGTTTTTGCTCCTGGGGACAGGGAATGGCTTGATTGGACATCCCCACACCTCACCGGCCATGGCTTGAGGCCACCGGCCCTGTTTTCTTGCCACCGGCCATTGGTGATGGCCGGTCGGCACTATTGGTGGTCGGTCGGCACCTTTTGTGGCCGGTCGGCATCTTTTGTGGTCGGTCGGCCATCTTTGTTGGCCGATTGACTCTTTTTCTGGCCGAGCCCTCTTCTTGGGGAGGCTTGACCCTTTTGAACCCCTTGTTTTAGTTTCTTGAGGAAGCTTGAACCTTTTGAACCCTTGGCTTTAGCTTCTTGAGGAAGCTTGAACCTTTTGAACCCTTGGTTTAGCTTCTCCAAAAAACCCTTTTGTTTTAGCTTCTCCAAGAAGCTTGCCCCCTTTGACCCTTTTTAGCTTCTCCAAGAAGCTTGAACCTTTCTAGCTTCTTAGAGAAGCTTGCACCTTTCTAGCTTCCAAGAGAAGCTTGCACCTTGTTAGCTTCTATTAGAAGCTTGGCACCTTGCCTTGTCTATATAAGAAGAGCTTCTCTTCTATTGCAAGGGTTCCAAGAATTGGTCTAAGGCATACAAGAGTTGTATCTCTCTATATCTCTACATCCAAGCTCCATAAGTGTTGGTTCTTGGCCCCTTTGCACACCACCTCTCAACCACACCTCTCCATCATCCATCTAAGCTTCTTGGAGGCCATTTTCAGAGGCTAAGGAACTGGTTTTTGGGACCAAAGGCTGCTGTCCCCGTTGGTCTACAAGGGTGAGCATCTAACCCTATTTTATTCCCCGTTTTTGCACAAGCTTTTAGCCTGTCTTGCTTGCTGTTTTGAGCTTTGTGTATAACATAAAAAAGTTCTGTTTTTTTTTGTGTTTAAGATACTTCATTAAGGACACTTTTGTGTTTGGGGTTGTTATCCCTCTCTTAGGCCTTGTTTGGCCCCATTTTTGTGTGTTTTTGGTGAGCTTCGGGACCACCTTGTTTGGACCTCCTCACCACTGAAATCTTGAGGGATTTCAGTGGTGAGGATGGTGGTTTAAGGTCTTAAGAAGGAGAGGGCCACCCCCTCTCCTTGTTGTCTTCAAAAAGTGTCATTTTAGCCTCATGTGTGAGCACCATTTTTAAGTTCATGTTGGCCATGTCTTAAGTGTTATTTGTGCTTATTTTGCCATGATATAGCACTGTTTTTACTTGGTTTAGACACACCATTCATGCTTAGCATACTTGTCTTGTAATGCCATGAAATTGCCTTAACATGTATCTAGCATTTAGACCACTATGCTTACTTGTTTTGGCTTAGCTTTGTGAAGCTTTTATGCATGTTTTAGTGTGCTTGAGGACTGTTTTTGGTTGTTTGGGTCATCCATGCTTTGCTTTGTATAGCTACCATGCAATCCCCATTATGAGCCTTGAGTGTTGACCCCTCTAGCATGCTTTCCTTGCTTTGTTTCAGTGGTTTGGAACCACTTGCCATGCCATTTCAGTCCTTGTAGCATGCTTGTATACTTGTTTTTCATGGCTCCTTTGATGCTACAAGAGGTTGTGTTTTATGCTCCATGTTTAGACATTTGTGTATGCTTCCATGTGTAGGTCATTTAGATGCCATCTAAGTGGTGTTTGGGGCTTACTTTGACATGATTTGGGACTGTTTTGATTCACTTTGATCATTTGCTTCATGTGTCATATGATCATGGTTTAAGTCCTTGGGCTAATTCCAAGCTTCTATGCATGCTTTGCTTGTTTTGCTTACTTGATTTGGCACCATCTATGACATGATTTCTGAGCTTATAATGCATGCCATATACCCATGTTTGTCTTCTTTTAAGTGTGCTTAAAAGTTGATTCCTTGTGCCTAAGTGTTGGACCATGTGTGCATGCATGTTTGTATGTGTTTTGGCCTTCATTTCCATGGCACTTGGCCACTGTTTTGGGCCTAGTATAGAGCTGCCCAAATTAGTTTAAATCCATGCTTGACATGTTGCTCAAATGTTGTTGCCTTATTCCATGCCTTGCATGCTTGTTAGCTTAGGTTGTGTGCCTAGTACATATTGCATGTTTGCATACTTGCCTCCATGCTCATGTTGCATGCTTAGCTCACATGCTTAGGTTGCATTTGGCATGCATGCCTTGCCTCTTGATTGAGCATGATAGAGGTTGGGCTTTTATTTGTTTGGTTTGCATTACATTTTAAATCAAAATGCACAACTTGGCTTCTTGGGCCATCACGCATTGAAATGCGCGATTGGTGGTCCGAGGGTCGAGGACCATCCTCCTTTGAGTCATGAACATGATAAGGAGGGTGGTGGTGCAAACATTGCTTTGGAAATGTATTGTCATGCCTTGTCTGCCCTCTGCTGCTGTCAAACAGGTTTCTGCAGGAAGCTTTGGCCGGCCGGCCATCTATAGTGCCGACCGGCCATCCATTGGTGGCCGATGGATTAATAAGTGGCCGGTGAGTATTCCCCATGGCCGGTGGCCATTCCTCTCAGCCGGTGGCACTCCACAGTGTCCATGAAGCATACCTTGGGAGTTGTGCAATTTTCAGAGGAGCAGAGCAGGGAAAACAGAGGCAACTTGTGCATGGCGTTGGATTTCCGAGCAAACCCGAGCACGCGCGCATTGGATCCTCTTCCCGAGGCCTTTACTGCTTTCTTAGATTAGTTAATTTATTAATTAATTAAGGGTTTGTAATATTTAATTAGCTTGATAGTTAGTTAAATTGTAATATTTATTCGGACCCTCTGAGCGAGGGCAATTGTGTAATAAGTGTGGGTGCGTGTGTGCATATCTTCCAACCCCACATCTTTCTCCCTTTTATTTATCCGCTTTTAGTGGTTAGTATTAGGGCATATTTAAATTAGCATACCTTATGATATGCATGCGTGCATCCATACATTTGTCTTGCATGCACCGAGCTCGGCGCATCATACTAACTGCATTGTATTTCAATTCCAAGTTGAATACGTGTTAATTATTGCATTTCACATGCCATCCATAGATTAGCCGAGCCTATTCTAGCTGCATCCTGCATGTGTTGCATTAGTCATCTTAACATGAACTAGGATCATGCATATGATTACTAACTAGTTTCTGTTTTGGCTTGGAGTACTAGGTAAGCTTTTATGCTTTAGCATACCGTATGCGTGTGAGTGTTGTCATAATAGCATGATTACCATGAGGCTAGCTGCTTATGTGATATAACTGCCTGAATGCCTGTGGGTGAAGGTTGAGTTATGTAAATTGGAACAATACATTGAATGCGAGTTTTAAGCCCATTTGAGAGTGGCAAAACCATATTTTCTAAAGCTCACTTGAGGGTGGCAAAATTCATGTCTTAGCCTACTTGCAGGTAGCACCATCAAACCATTTTCAAACAAACAAACATGAAATGTTTTGTTCCAATTTAGGCGACTTAGTCTATACTTGTTTGCTGTGCGCATCACGTAGTAAATCTAGGCTAATAACCGGAATAAGAACGCATAATGTTTTCAAAATAGGATATCATAGTTAGTAGAGGCCGATCTTCGGATCGGGCGAGAGGGGGTGCTCATAGCTGACCTTCCCCAATCGTACCCAAGCTCCCGAGCCGAGGCAATTTTGGTGATGACGGACACGTGGCCTTTGGCACTGAGTCAGGGTTTCCTAAATTCCCCAAAATAAAATATTTAGGTGGCGACTCTGTATCTGGCAAAGCAGTCCATGTTTGGCACTTCTTTACAAAAATCTGTTTTTCTCAAAACGATTTTGCCGGATTTGGACTCTTTGGTTCAGATTAAGAACCGTGACACATTTGAGTCCGAACTGTAGTAAGCCCAAATGAACAGAAGGGGGGTTCATCCTCCCGGGACGTTCGGGGACGTCTACAGTTTCTGGCGACTCTGCTGGGGATTTTAGAGAGCTTGACTCGAACTCGTGATATCCTGTTTTGATTTCATTTATGTGTCTCTTTGCATTGCATGTGCATTGGTGCGCCTAGGACACCGTGTTTGCGATCTACCATTCCTAAACGGTTTGCCGGAGGCTTGTCTTGTCAAGGCATGACCATAAGGCTGACCGGTTATGGGTTCTGACAGTATGGGAACACAAACCCCGGTTTTCACCGGGGCACCCTTTTGACCATTCGACCTAGTGCATATTCGGAATCCATAGTGACCATTCCAAGGTAGGACAGGTTGCTTACCCGATATAGGTTGTTTGAAACCGCTGCGTGCGTAGTGAAACCCTAGCTCCTGACAAAATAGGACAGGGAAACCCTACCCAACATAGGGGTGTATTGGCTCTCATTTACTTGCTATGTGCTTTTAGAGTGTATCTCTACAGGGAATGCATATACCAGTTTGCAAGTTTGGGTATCCAGCCTGCGGGCACCAGTATCAGTATTTTGAGAATCAGTTATATCTGCGGGTATCAAATTCAGATTTGGGGCAGTGATTTCGAGGAACAGTGATCAGTAATTGAGCACAGTCATCCTGCTATGCTCGTATCTGTTTTGGTGAAATTGGGCTGAGTTGCTGCATGTTTTCTCTTTTGCTAGGTAGTCCTGGAACCATAGCTTCAGAAGGCTCCAATATTCCCCCAGGTTCATCAAACTTGTGTTGATAGACTTTGTCAGGTCAGAGATTCAGCTCAAGGGCAATCAGTTTTCCTTTGCTAGAGGCAGAGTAAAAAGGGCCAGTCAGGCACGGATCACCGGTTCAGCAGTTACCAGATTAGTGGTCCTTATCCCCCCCACCAGTGAATTGTCAGGCCGAGGTCTCAGTTTTCACCACAGGGATAAATATACCAGTCAGTCAGCCGGAATAGCAGAACATGGCAGGGATGGAGGAGATGGTGCGCCAACTCCAGGATAGTATGAAAGTCATGCAGCAAGACGCTGTCCGTTAAGCGGAATTCGCCAAGCAACAGGCCGTGGTCATAGCCCAACAGGCAGAGACAATTGCTAGGCTAGAGCAGCAAACTGGAGTATCTACTTCACACCAGGCTCCTCCCCCATCAAGAGTTCCCATACTCGGGGAGGCAACGTACGTCCAGGATGATACAGACATTCCAGTCGGGCCAGCTCCGCCCCCGGTTCTACCCCAGCTATCTAAGACACCCATCAACCTATCAAACTCCCCCTTTGAGTTCAAGACGGACCCCACAGCATTGAAAGTGAGTAAGCTCGAGAAATTGTTCAAAAAGTCTCAGGGGGCCCACTCTATTCTTGATATAGAGGATGGTTATACTGACTCAGTGGTGCCATTACCGGATCGGTTCAAGATGCCACATATCGATCGATTCGATGGCTCTGAAGACCCAATGGTGCACCTCCAATTATTTTATGATATCTTGAGGCCAATGGGTTTGACCACAGCCCAGAAGCTGTCACTATTCGGCAGAACCCTGTCTAGGATAGCCGCAATTTGGTATGCGAAATTGGAGAACTCTGTGAAACAGAATTGGGAAGAGATGGCTGAGGCCTTCAATGATCAATACTCCTACAACACACAGATTTAGGTCACAACTCGTGATCTTGAAGTCACCCGCCAAGAGCCAAAGGAGGGCTTCTCAAAGTTCATGACAAGATGGAGAGCAAAGGCCTCAATGATGACTACAAGGCCTTCCGACAAAGATCAGATTCGGATGGTTGTGCGCAAAAGATGATTGTGCTCCCCTTCCCCACATTTTTAGACTTACATGAGATGGGAGTACAGATCGAGGATGCTATGAAGCAGGGCCTCATTGACCAGGAGAAGGAGCAGCCCAGGAGGGCGTTTACCCGCAGTTCAAATGCGACCACCAGCGGTGACGCAGCTGCTCGGACTTCAGACGTGGGCATGGTCGCCACCACTACACCAAGAGCAGCCACCCCCTTTGTTGGTGCATCCACTTCAAACCCCCGAACTTCAGACTATCTACCCCGAGGCAAGAGGGTTTTCACCCCACTCTTTATGCCTTTGTCTAAAGCTCTAGGGGTCCTACTCAGGAAAGGACATCTGAAACCGTTAGAACAACGGCCTCTACCCGATCCTCTCCCTACAAAGCACGACCCGACTAAGTACTGTGCTTTCCATCAACAAACCGGTCATGACACTGACGGTTGCGTTCGTCTTCGTCACGAGATACAAAATCTGATTGACAATGAGGTTGTCGTCGCACCAAGTCCTGCAAAGTCTATCGGCACTTGATCAGTGAACTTGTGGGGGATAATGTGATGTGATCAGGGGATGAACCACCTGCGAGCGACGCTCAGTTTACTTCAGATGTGGCATATGACACGCACTGTTTTGAGCATTTGCGAATGCTGGTTTTTGTACGTTCTGGCTTGGGTACTGAGTCAGTTCTGTCATTTTTGTTTTGAGTCTGTCTCTTTGTTTTGAGTCAATCTTTTCATATTGAGTCAGTCGGGTCTGTCTTGTTGTATCGAGTCAGTCCTGTTTTGTTAAGAGTCCCGTGATTTCGGGGATGTTACCTCAAACATCACTTGCTTGTTTTGCGTTTGTCTTTTCGTTTTCTTTTGAGTCTATTTCTGCCTTGGAGCCAGTAATGCCAATAGATTTGAATGAACAGCAGTGGTTTTTCATGCTTTTGTGTTTGCTTCTGCCGTGTGCCAGTTGTGCCAGAAATTCTACATGAGATGGCAGTATTTGACTAGAAGCTGTGTCTTTTCTGTGCCTTGAATTCATTGCATCGACCTAAGTTTTCCAAAACTTTTTTTCGAAACATTGTGATAAAAAAATGAAGAGGAAGGAATTCCTCGGGTTTTGCAAAATTTGATCAATTGAGAGAAAAAGAGGCATGCTAAGCCCTTAATGATTGAGATCATGCTTGTTAATGTGAGTACTGAGAAGGACCCTGGCTTGATCCAGATTGGTTCCACACTATCTTCAGCGCGAGCGATTTGTCGCTTTCTTAAAAATTTTCAAAAAAAAAAAAAAATACTTTGCGCGATCCTGTGAAGACCTGTGTGGAATCGCTCTTGTGATGTGCGGCTTAGGATCGCTTTCAGCCTCGAGACTCGACCCCTCACTTTCAAACCTTGAACTTGAAATTCAGAGTGTTCAACGGTCAACTACAATGTGAGGCCTGTGTGGCCAGATTTGAAGCAGCCAATGAACTCGGGGCAAGGAGGTCAGAAATAATCAAAAGGAAGCTTGCGAAGCTAGATCAAAAGCCCTTGACCTAGGGGCAGAAAAATGTCAGATGTGCTTGAAGAGACGAAGATGGATCATTCCACAAATCAAAGAAGGTCGGCAAGAATGCCAAATCCCAGAGGGAGGAAGAAGAAAGTATTACTGAAGAAAAACTGAGTTCCGATCCACAACACTAGGGGAAAATTCAGCTCCCCATTGGATGAACTCCTGTATCGTCAGCCCCCCACTGGAATCGTGTTCCGTCATGAGAGTAAGCAGTCATCGCCTTTCGATAGTAATTAATGGTAGCTCTATGGGCTGATAACTAGTCCATCCCTAGGATAACGTCAAAGTCTGACATTTCCATGACTCATAGGTCACTATAGACACCCCATTTTTGACCGTCCTCAAGACTTGGACGTCACTGATTGAACACTCAGTGATCACCCTTCTTCGTGTTCGTTTTGAGTTCCCGGAGGCCTCGGCTGCGCGCCTTGCCTCAGGATCTCTTAACTCGTTCGTTTAGTGTTTGGTTTTGCACCAAACACTTGTGTTTTTGCCTTGGAAGGCAGAGAATGGCTTGTTGGTCATCCCTACACTCCACCGGCCCTCTCTTTATATCACCGGCCATTCCTTGTTACTACCGGCCATTGTTGCTTGTTATAAATGGCCGGTCGGTACTCTGTGTGGCCGGCCGGCACCCTTTTTGGCCGATGATCTATTTGACCGGCCGGTGACCCTTCTGCACCCCTTCAGGCTTGGTGCATGCCAGCTGGGCCAGCTGGAATACACCAACACCACTCCCCATGCACGGGGATGGCTGTTTTGAGCCCTTGACCCCTTTTTCCTTCTAGAAGGATGGCCCCTTTGGCCAAGCTTCTTGAGGAAGCTTGGCCAGCTGTTTTAGCTTCTTCAAGAAGCCATCAACCATTTGCCCCTTTTGACCCTTTTAATATAGCTTCTTGGAGAAGCTTTGGAGCCATTTTCTTTGCCTATATAAGGCCCTTCTTCCTCCTTTGTCTAGGGTTAGAAGTTTTGATCAAAAAAACCAGAGATATATAGATACACATCTGTCATATACTCTCTATCTCTCTATATTCCCCTCTCTCTCCTCCTTTTGTGTGTGTTTTGTGGCCTAAAAGTGTAGTTTTACCTTAGTTTTGCACTAACACACACACTACCACACCTTACTTCGACTTTGAGGGACTTGGAGGGTCTTTTCTTGAGTTTTTGGACTTGTTTTGATCAGAAGAGAGTGACTGGACCTACTGTTCTTGAGGTGTTCTTCAAGGGTAATCACTTTGCTTTAGATTCCCCATTTTTGTAACAACTTTTTACCTGTCTTGCATGATGATTTGAGCTTCGTGTATAACTAGAAAAAGTCTGATTTTTGCATGCTTTAAATACTTCATTAAGGGCATTTTGTGATTTGGGGTCGAACTCACCCTCTTAGGCCTTATTTGGCCCTTTTGGTGCTTCCATTGTTAGGTTTTATTTGCTTGAGTGTTTTGTTCTTTTCATCACTGAAATCCAGTGGATTTTCAGTAGTAAAGAAGAGGGTTTGAAGTCTTGTATAGGGGAGGGACACCCCTCTCCCCCTTGTCCCTCTTTGATCCTTGTTTTGGCTTAAAAGGCAACATGCATGCTTGGTTTGTTTTTGGCTCCATATCAGATGTTTTTGGTGCTATTCAGGTCCTATGTTGTCTTTGTTTTTGGTCGGATTTGTGGCCCTTTGCATGCTTAGCATACTTGCTTTGTACTCCCTTGTTTATGCCTAAAATGCATCATGCATGTAGCCTACAATGCTATCATATCTTGGCCTTGCTTTGTGAAGTACTGGGTCATGTTTTATCATGCTTAAGGTCTGTTGGCCACTGATTTGATCTTATTTAGCATGTTTGACATAGTTGCTTTGTATTTTGGCTTGTGAGCCCTAAGGATATGAGTCATAAACATGCTTTAGTTGGCCTACTTTAAAGAGTTGAAGCTATTTGCCATGTCATTTCAATCCCCAAATCATGCTAGTATACTTGCATTCATTACTCTTTTCATGCTTTGAAGGTGTGCCCTTTTATGCTTTGAAACGAACATTGTGTAGGCCTAAGTGTTTGAGCCTTCAAGGCTGCCATATCATTGGGTTTTAGGGCTGATTTCAGTGCATTCAAACTCTGTTTTGGTTGTATAGCTCATACCATGTTGGCTTGGGGTAGTGGTAGTAGGATGCTCCTTTGCTATGCCTTAACTATGGGCCTATTAGTGTGTATGCTTCTATGCTTGATTGTTCATTATTTTGGCATCTTCGGCCACTGTTTTGGGGTGTGGCCGAGGCCTCTCATTTCAGCCTAAGTCCACTCTTGTTCCTGGTTACATGCTTGACTTGTTACATCTAGTTATATGCTTGCATTGTGCCATGTTTGCATCTCATTTTAGGTTGCATTGTGTTACATTTTGCATGCTTAATACATCACCTTTGCATGTTTGGTTTGCATTACATTGCTTGGTTTGGGGTGTCAAACCAAGTGTGAGGATTGAAAGGTGTTTGTACTTCAAGTGACAAAACACGTCTCAACCCTCAGTCACCGAGGCCCTTGACTTTGGTATGATAGGGTCTTGGTATTCATTTGTGTGTTGCATGCATTCTCATTGAATTGCAACCTTGGCTTCTTAGGCCATCATGCATCAAAATGCACAATTGATGGCCCGAGGATCGAGGGTCATGCTCCCTTGAGTCCACTATATGATAGGGAGTGTGACCATGCTTACATTTGCTTGAAATTCCATGCCATGCACTGTCTGTCTTTTGTTGCTGTCAAAAACCAGATTCTGCAGGGAGTTTTGGCCGGTCGGCTGAATATAGTGCCGGCCGGCCATTTATTTTGGCCGATAATATGAAAAGGTGGCCGGTGGTCTTCCCCTTTGGCCGGTGGCCTTTGTGTCTGGCCGGTGGCATTCCTCAGCACCCATAGATCATGTCCCAAGGCTTTGGCAGTTTTCAGAAGAACAGGGCAGTGTAAACAGAGGCAGCGGTGGCATGGTACGGGTTTTCCGGGCGAAACGGATTCAAGCATGCATCATTCGCGCATTCCAAGGCGAGGCTGTGGCCTTTTCCCCTCCTGCATTTATTTTGATAAGTAATTAGGAGTTTCGTAATATTTAATTTGTAATAATTAATTCAGTATTATTTATTCGGACTGTAGTATTTATTTGGACCCTCCGAGTGAGGGCAATTGTGTAATAAGTGTGTGTGAGTGCGTGTAGGTCTTCCAATCCCACGTCTTTCTTCCCTTTTATTTACCTGCTTATGATGGTAGACTAGGGCATGTTTAAATTAGCATACAGTATGATAGCATGTTTGCACTCATTCATCTGTTTCGCATGCATCGGGCTCGGCACATCATTCTAACCGCATTTGTATTTCAATTCCAAATTGAATACATGTTAGTTGTAGCATTTCACATGCCATGTCTAGAATAGCCGAGCCCGTCTAGATTGCATCTTTGCATGTGTTGTATTAGCCATTCTAAACATGAACTAGGATCATGCATATGATTACTAACTAGTTCCTGTTTTGGCTTGGAGTACTAGGTAAGCTTTTATACTTTAGCATACCGCATGCGTGTGAGTGTTGCCACAATAGCATGATTACCATGAGGCTAGTTGCTTATGTGATATAACTGCTTGAATGCCCGTGAATGGAGGTTGAATTACCTAAATTGGAATAATGCATTAAAACTGCAAGTTTTTAAGCCCACTGGATAGTGGCAAAACCACCTTTTCCAAAGCCCATTTGAGGGTGGCAAAAATCTGTATTTTAGCCTACTTGCGAGTAGCAAACCATTTTCAAAACAAACATGAAATGTTTTGTTCCAATTTAGGCGATTTGGTCTATACTTGTTTGCTGTGCGCATAACATAGTAATTCTAGGCTAATAACCGGAATAAGAACGCATAATGTTTTCAAAATTGGATATCATGGTTAGTAGAGGCTGATCTTTGATCGGGCGAGAGAGGGTGCTCATAGCTGACCTTCCCCAATCGTACCCAAGTTCCCGAGCCGAGGCAACTTTGGTGATGACGGACACATGGCCTTTGGCACCGAGTCAGGGTTTCCTAAATTCCCCCATAAAAAATATTTAGGTGGCGACTCTGTATCTGGCAAAGCAGTCCATGTTTGGCACTTCTTTTCTAAAAATCTGTTTTCTCAAAACGATTTGCCGGATTTGGACTCTTTGGTTCAGATTAAGAACCGTGACAACAAATCGAGTTCGAACTGTAGCGAGGTCCCTCGCGGGCTTGTTTACAGTCGCAAGTTAAACGCAAACTAGAGACTCCTAGTTCACATGATTTGCATACGAGATCTCCTCGAGTTTGACCTTCTAGCAGTGAAGCTACACTCATAGGTGTTTCTAATCGTTCAAGCTCTAATCCCAAGATTCACACAGTTATAGTAGAGAAGAAAGAGTATGACGTGGCTACGACAATAGCATAATTAGCATAAGAATTCAAATGGAATTTGAACAGACAGTACAGTCGGATGACATGATGGTTTTGAACTTTTAATAGGGTTAAAATTATGACGCTGGTGACCAAACTAGATATTTGAATTGAAATTGTGTTTGGCCATACACGTTTCAAACCAAATACCTAAGATTCTTCACCTTGTAAGGATTAAAAGAGTACAACTGGTTTTCAAGAGAACAACATACAAGATACAATAATCAAGGCTCAAAATTTTCCAATTGATCATCTTAACGCAATACTTTTCTGAATTGGAAAGGTTCAATCAAGATACAGAAGTGATGATTTACATTCGAGAAATTTGGCGTCAAGCTAGAGGTACGGTTAGGATCAAACAAGGATAGTTACTATGATTAGCATAAAGCTCGCATAAACTATGAGTCACATAATTCTACTCCTTCTAACACATGACACTACTCCTTAGGTATTCTAACCTAGAGCTCTGATACCAAATTGTGACGTCCCAAATTTTTGGAACATCAAGGAAAATTAAATAAACAAAATGACTTAATAAATCAAAAAGTTGACATCTTAATAAGACATTTTAACTCTCATACATAACCAAAGGTTCAAACAATAATAAATAAAAACTTCAAATTATCCAAATACAACATCAATTGAAATTATAAAGTCCTTAATAGCTATTATATAAAATAATAAAATTTATTCGGCTCTAATCAAGGTTTCAAGTTAGCCAAGATTCTACGTTAGCGTCAACTCCATTTCAGCTTCAATTATTTCCTCGCCAAAACCTGGCATAAAACGCCAGGGCAACAAAAATATATGTCATAAGTTTTGCAACATAGTAAGAAAACATAACCAACCTACCATTCTTTTTAAGAGGAAAATAATGAGATTATAAACATGAGATAAAAATATAATTGTAAACATAAATTACAATCATCAAAATAATTTCAATAATTCTAATAAATTGGGTGACACTCAAAACCTCACCAAAGAGATTTAACTTACCAACCACTAAGTATGGCAACGGTTAATTTAAAACCCCCCCTTGGTCAAATATTCAAGTGTTACCAACCGTAACTGCCAGGGATGCCCACGTCCGGAGTTATATACCCAAGTAGTGGCATCTGTAGTCTGCCCCAAGGAAACGGTCTGCTAGGGATACGTAACCTCACTGTATGCCACCTGCACATCCACCCTTATTCCAAAACCGAATACCGAAAATAGTTCAAATAAGTCCCGTGCCATCTTAGAGTTTTGCAACACAATTTACGTGAGAATTCTCAAAACCAAGGCTCACCCTGAACAATCGATATTAACTGTCAACCCTTAATTTCGTACACTCTTTAAAACCAAAACTCACCTTGAACAGCTGGTATTAACCGTCAATTGTTAACTTCGTATATGCCGTTAATCATTTCAATTAGTTTTGATATTAATCAACAATAATTCTAATTTTTAATTACAAATAATGTTATACCAACTCATTAAAATTCCCAACATAAAATATTACATATGTCACACAATAATAAATAATTGTACAAAATTTAAATAAACAATTTATTTAAACAATGGTATGAAATAATAATTTAGATTCCAATAAATCATAATTACACACATGCATGGATTTTTAATCTACAAGATTAGACTAGCACAATATTAAATTTTTAGTCCAAATAAACAATTGAAGAGATAATTTTTTATTCCTCCTTAATCTGCCAGAATTTTCAGAATGCATATCCCGCAATTAAAATTATAAATAAATTAATTATAAAACTCTAAAATTCATATAAATCTACAGAATATTCAATAAACACGTTATGGTCATTTTTCAGAAAGAATTTTTCAAAAATAAATTATAAATAATTCTGAAAAATTCTAAAAAAGTTTATGACACAGATTTATCACATTTTCTTAAATTAATTCCATACTTAAATTTATAAATCCATTCCATAATATAAAAATTTATTATGAAATAGACTTCTCAAATTCCATTTTTTGTTTAGAAATTAGCAGATTTGGTTTAATATAGAATTTTTAATGAATTTTCAAACATATAGTAAATCTGTCTTGCAGCTCCAGATTTAATTAAAATTTTGTATAAATTCGTACAAAACTCGATAATTGTTGCAAAAATTTGTGGATGAACTAGACATCATTCTCAACAACTTTGTAGAATAAATCATCTCAAAATTTTGAGTATAAAATTGTCTAAAAATTCGTACAATTTTTCTGACAGATTCAAGGGCCAAAAAGAAATCTTCAATCATCCTTTTAATGATATAAACTACAATAATACCATGACTTTAAGACTATCAACATCTTCAAATATTTGATATATACATTACAAAATTTATATACATATATATGAAAATTTCTATCTATAAATTAGTCATTTTATCATATGAATATAATCTGAAATTTTCAACAATTAAAAAAAATTGAGAGGGTTTTCTTACTTAGTTGTAGGATTGAAATAGAATAGTGAAATGGTAGGAAAATATATAACCTTAATCTCACACTCTTCTTCTTCTCCTACTGCTTTGTTGCTCACAGAATTTTCTTCCGCTTTTTTTTTTTTCTTTTTCTCTATTCTCCTCACTGATCCGAAGGAGTAAACATACATATGTATATATAGATAATCAAGCTGAGCCCCCTCCCCCCCCCCCTCTTTTTTTTTCTTTCTTTCTTTCTCTCTCTCTCTCTCTCATCATTCTCTCAAGTGGTCTCTTCCACTCTTCCAATTTCAAGAAGCATAATGAGGTGAGGGTTCCTGCACTTGCATGCAAACAAACATGTGGCAAAGTTGCCACCGAAAATCTGCTCTCTCTTTTTTTCTTTTTTATTTTCTTTTTTTTTCTTTTTTTTTTTATATTTGTGTATTTGTGTGAGTTGCTTAAAATTGATATACTAAGATTTTTAACTAACCTATTTAGTAAGAATAATTATCATGTTGGATCCTTATTAAAATAATTTATAAACAACAAATATTGAACACTCACAAAATTATATTGAATTGGGTTAATTTAAAACTAATTTTTACACTAATATATATTTCAAATAAACTCTGGATAAAATTAATTAATTAAGTTATTTATTTATTTATTATTTTTTTTAGAATAATTAAATGCGGGTTTTCACATTGGGATTTTTGGGATGAGGTTACCATAGAATGATTCGATCTCAAACTACAGAGCACAAGTTTTGTTGAAGTGTTACTGCAATCTAAATGAAAGTATACTAGTTTGGATGGGGAATTAAACAAAGAAATTGAAGAATTCAAAAGAAAATCAAAATAGGTTTTGTGAGAAAAACAAGGAAATTGACTTTTCAACCTTGGATTTGGTCCAATTAGAGCGATAGTTGTAGAATAGAGCATCGAGATAGATATATATATATATATATATATATGGAAATTAGAGAGAGAGAGAGAGAGAGAGAGAGAGAGAGAGAGAATGTAAATGGAAAACATATAATACATATTATCAAAATAGAATAAAATGGTATTATAGTCCCAAAAAAATTATAAATTAAAAAAAAAAGGATCTTATGGGAATAGAAATCTAAACATATTGGGTAATTCTATTTACACACACTAATTCCCCTCCGTATACATACTTAATGAATACTTTCTTAATACACACATTATAAAAATATAAATTCTCAGTACACATCTCTATATTCCAATATTACCCTCATTTTCAATTTTAAAACCCTAAAGCTATGTGTAGTTTCAATTTCTGAATCAAATTTTTGAGATTTTTATGAGAAAAATATAAATTAATTTGACAAAAATAAATACCAAAAAATATTTTTAAATTTTTAAATTTTTTTGCCCCTAAAAAGATGAATTCATATTGAAATAAGAAGTATTTTTTTTAATTTATTTTTGAAAACATATTCTAAAACTACACTAAACAGAGTCTAATTTTTTTATTTATTTTTATTTTTTCCATTCATTCACTCATCTTTTACTATCGTTGCCACAACTTTCAACCCTCCATCGCCACCACCATCGCTACTTCTAGCTCATCCTTCTCCATCCTAGACGTCCATAGTCAACATTGAGTGATTCGTGATGAGAGACTTGTGGGAGTGTATGGTTCATGGCGGAAAGTGATTGTAGACGGATAAGAAAGAGGCGACGGGAGGGGATAGCGGATAAGAAAGGTGGCGCTGGCGATAGAGGATGGTTGTGGCGTTTTAGAAATAGGGTTTGAGTAGAAGAAGATAAGGGTATTATGGTATTTTTATTTTAGGATAAAATTGTATTAATGAAAATTTTCATTAAATGTGTGAATTGAGTGAAATTAGTGTGTGGAAATATAATTATCCAAACATATTGGACTTGATGGAACACTAAAAAAGTTTATGGACTTATTGGATTATAAGTCTACTGAGTAGGATTTATAAATAAATCCCCCTAAAAGGTACACAAACATCAACCAAAAACAATAAAAATAAAAATAAAAATAGAACTTGAAATCAACTCCCAAAATAAAGATAGCTAAACATATATAAATTTATTATCAATTTAGTTGGAAAAAAAAAAAAGCCATATGCAGAAAAAAAAAATTACTTACATGAAAATAGAAATAAAAAAAAAAAAAAAAAAACCCACAAACACAAACAAAAACTTGAAATAAGTTTGAACTATTGGCAAAGAAAAAGAGAGACTAACTCTTGCACCATTACATTTGGAGCAGAGTTAGCCGGACTAGAAAAAAGATCAAATACTAGATATTCTATAGAGAGAATTGTATGAATTTTTAATTTGGCTGGATTTTTAAAGTTTTAAGTTTTACATTATTTTTGGAAAGGGTGAGAGTAGAGTGAGGGTGATTTACTATATTTTTGAATTTTGAAATGCAAAATCATAGATAATTAGAGCCTTTTTTTGTTTTTTTATTTTTTTATTTTTTTGACTTAAGGAACTAACCAATAGATTTTTTTAAAAAAATTTCTTTAAAAATTAACAAATTAACAAAATTAGTTTAAAAATAAATACATGTGATCCAATAATTTTTTATAATTATAAAAAAGTATCCAAAATTATATATATATATATTATCCATATTCAATTTTTATATAGTGAAATTCACACCTTAAATAAATCTTAACCACACATTGGTTTTCTAAATCAATTCATTACCCAAAGTATCTACTATTATTTTAAGTAATATTCAATTTTTCAAAACCTACCCAACAATACTTTAGTCGAGCTCATTATCATCATTGTTGTTATTATGCTCACCACCTGTACAAACTACTATGCAACACCAATCTAGTTTTGTAACTTTGCAAATATAAAATGACTATGTTGGGGAAATAAAAAAGTAACATTAGAGTTTTGTAGAGTTAAAAATGAAAAATGAAAAAATGCTTCTTGTTCCATATATTGGTGTTAAATTTTTTTTAAATCCATAAATTATGAAACAGTATTTATTATTTAAAATTTTATTTAATAATGGGCAAGTCAACTAAATGTTTTTAATTTTTTACAAATAAAAAAATTTGAAAATTTTGTTTAAAAAATTAAAAAAATGCCCAAATAACAAAGAACAATATAAGACACCCTATTATATATATATATATATATATAAAGTCATAACTATATTATCAATTCACATATATCAAAAGAAATAATAACAACAATATAATAAATACACAAACATCCACCCAAAAAAAATAAAAATAAAATTTCAAATCAACTCCCAAAACAGAGATAGTTAAACAGATATATATTTATTATTAATTTAGTTGGAAAAAAAATACATTGGAAAAAAAAGTCATATGGAGAAAGAAAAAAAAAATACTCACGCGAAAATAGAAATTTAAAATAAAATAAAATAAAATAAAATTCACAAACAAACAAGCTTGAAATAAGTTTGAACTATTGGCAAAAAGAAAGACTAACTTTTGCACAATTACATTTGGAGAGGAGTTGGCCAAGTAGGAAAAAAAAATATCTAATATTGGGTATTCTAAATAGAGAATTGTATTGAATTTTTAATTTAAATGGGTTTTAAGTTTGGGAGATTGACCAATAAGTCCCATATTTTGGACTTGTAATCCATATAGTCCTATTTTTTATTTATTTTTTTATTTTTTGTAATTCATTTAGTCATTTTAGATGTGTAATGACTCATTTGCCCTCATATTGGAGTGTTACATTTGGAGAGTAACATTGGAGTGTTACATTTGGAAAACATATACTAAGGAATTTTTTAGTGTGTTAGTGTTTTGAAGTGTTACGTTTGGAAAAAGTATACTAAGGAGTCTTTTAGTATGATACATCGAAGTATTACATTTGAGAAGTTTTTTAGTATACTACGTTGGAGGAGTGTTACGATTGTGAAAAGTACACTAAGGAGTTTTTTAGTGTAAGATTGGAGTATTATGTTAGAAGAATTTTTTAGTGTGTTACGTTGGAGGAGTGTTATGTTTATGAAAAGTACATAAATGAGTTTTTTAGTGTGTTAGTGCTACATTGGAGTATTACGTTTCATAAAAGTACACTAAGAAGTATTTTAGTGTGTTACGTTGGAGTGTTACGTTTGTCAAAAGTACACTGAGGAGTTTTTTAACATGTTATGTTAGAAGAGTGTTACATTTGTGAAAAGTAGACTAAGGAGTTTTTTATTGTATTACGTTGGAGTATGGGAGTGTTACGTTTGGAAAAAATACACTAAGGGGTCTTTTAGTGCTATGTTGGATGAGTGTTACGTTTTTAAAAGTATACTAAGGAGTTTTTTAGTGTGTTACGTTATTACATTTGAGTGACAAAAACGTAATTCAAAAATTAGATCCAACTTCCTTAAGATGGCGTCCTCCAATGAGGAAAGGTAGAAACGTCCATCAAATCATACCAAAATTTAAAATAGAATCTCATGGTAAGATTGTCAAAAAAAAAATGACCTATCAGTGTATTAGAAAATTTATGAGACTGTTTGGAGTAACTGATTTTCATATGGGACTGTTTGATAACTTTCCCTTTAAGTTTTAGGATTTATATTATTTTTGAAAAGGATGAGGGTGACTTACCATATTATTTTGAAATTTGAAATTCAAAATCATAAATAATTAGTGCCTTTATTGTTTCTTTATTTGAATTATTTTGATCGATATTATTTTTGAAAAAATGAGGGTGACTTATCATATGTTTTGAATTTTAAAATTCAAAATCATAGATATTTATAGCCTTTTTTTTGTTTTTGGTTTTTTGACTTAAAGCATTAACTAATAGATTTTGTTTTTTAATTATTTCTTCAAAAATTAACAAAATTAGTTTGGGAGTTTGACGCTCCCAGAATCAATGTTTTTAAAAACTCATTTTCCTTATATAATATATTAGCATCTGAAACCCATGCAACGCACGGGCTAGATAAATAATTACAAATAATTTTAAAATTAAATAATAATATAACATTTATTTAAAAAGTATAGAAAAATAATTTAGAATGAATTAAATTTTAACCATTTTATTAAAATATATATTGCAGTTATTATGTCATTAATTGTATATTTTAAGTTCATAGTAAGAAACAGATGTCATAATTTAATTAGTAAAAATGAAAAAAAAAAGAATAAATTAAAAAAACTTATATTTATGATAAAATAAAAATAAATTTTGTTTTATAAATTTTTTAATTTTAGTTTATTTTATGTTAAAATTTGTTATAAAACTTAAACATACCTTTTAGAAATAAAACAATATATATTTTTTTGATAAAATCATTAAAATCAGTCACAAGACAAACCAACTTATACAAAAATTAATTAATTAAAATTTTTAAATTTTATTTTATTTAAAATTTAAACTGTCTTCAACTAAAATATGCACAACACTACAATACTAAATGAGAACATATGTTACTTTATATAAGTGAAATAACTCATATATTTTTTTTTTTCTGATACAGGATTGTAAAATAAATGCTAACAATTGTTTGGGTAGGTTTGGGTAGGAAGTTTATTTCTAATCAAGTAATCAGTCATTCAATCTTTAATCAAGTCAATCCTTTGTTTATTTCGAATCAAATAAATCTAACCAATATATTTTGATAAAACCGCTAAAATTGCGATCAAACCAGCGAATCAGTCAAACTGAAAATGATTCAGCCTAATTGTTAGGTCAAAAGACCAACCAACTTACACAACAATTAAATAATTAAAACTTTCAAATTTTATTTTAAAATTTAAACTATCTTGAACTAAAGCATCCACAATACTACAATATTAAATGAAAGTATAAAAATTCACTTTATATAAGTGAAATAACTCTCTTTTTCCTTTTTTTCCCAATGTGGGATTATAAAATAAATCGTAAACTAATTAGAGTTTTTATTTTGAAATTTAAATTATTTTGAACTGAACTATACATAACACTATAATATTTAATGAGAATATAAAATTCACTTTATATAAGTAAAACAACTCACTTTTCCTTCTTCTCCCGATGTGAGATTGTAAAATAAATCATATACTAATTAGAGTTTTATTTTTATACGGTTAAATGGAAGTTAGCCAATAGAAGTTTTTTTAATTATTTAAAATTAAGAAAATTAGTATGAGAAATCGCGGTCAAACTGGTGAATCAGTCAAACTGAAAACGGTTTAGCTTAATCGGTTAGGTAAAAAGACCAACCAACTTATACAAAAATTAATTAATTAAAACTTTTAAATGCTATTTTAATTTTAAAATTTAAACTGTCTTGAATTGAAATATGCACAATACTATAATATTAAATGGGAGCAGAAGGTTCACTTTATATAAATGAAACAACTCACTTTTTCTTTCTTTTCCTAATGTGATATTATAAAATAAAAGTTAACAATTGTTTGTACATAAAGTTCATTTCTAATCAAGTTATCAGTCGTTCAATCTTTAATCGTATAAATCTTTAATTTATTTCAAATCAAACAAATCTAACCAATTAATTTTGATAAACCATTAAAATCGTTATTAAACCAACGAATCAGTCAAATAAAAAATGATTTAGTTTAATTTGCTAGGTCAAAAAATCAATCAACTTATACAAAAATTAATTAATTAAAACTTTTAAATTTATTTTAAAATTTAAACTATATTAAATTGAAACATTCATAATACTACAATATTAAATGGGAATATAAGATTCATTTTGTATGAATGAAATAACTCCCGTTTTCCTTATTTTTTCGATGTGGGATTATCAAATAAATCATAAACTAATTAGAGTTTAATTTTTGTATGGTTAAATGGAAGCTAGTAAATAGAGATTTTTTTAATTGTTTAAAATTAAAAAAATTAAAAAAATTAGTATGAGATATTGAAATTTTCGCAAGACTCCTCACTAAAAATCTCCTTTTATTTATGTAATATATATATATATATATATTTATCTTTACCAATTAAATAATGACAACTGCAATATATATTCTAATAAAATAGTTAAAATTTAATTCATTCTAAATTATTTTTCTTTTTTAAATAATTTTTTTTCTTATTATTTAATTTTAAAATTATTTTTAATTATTGATGCACGGGTTCATACGCTACTTTATAAAAGAAAAAAAAAATCATAAATGACATATGAGTAGAAAACAAGAATAGTAACAAAAATAAATAAATAAAAGAATATAAGTAACTCTAAACAATAGAGAAATATAATAAATAATACAGATAACAAATAGAATACATCAATATTTGATAAAATTCAATTTAGAAACTATTTTTAAAATTTTGTAATATAAATAATTTATAAGGTACAAGCTACTAAAATTTTAAGAATATCAAATACTTTAATTTAAAATTATCTTATTAATTGTTAATATAATATAAAATTTTTAAAAAATTTAAAAGTGCAACCGCAATCGTCCGCACCCCTAATCCATCCTTGTCCGCATCAAACGTATATTGCAAAGATTGAATGATAAGATTTTGATTCCATAAATGTACAAGATGATCATCAACACTAAAGAGAAGAATTCCGGGTGAAAAGTAGGGTCATTGCAGTGAAATTGTATGTTGCGGGATGTTTTAAGAAGTTGGTTAAAAGTTGATTTTTTGACTTTTTGTGACTTTTTTAATTAAAAAAGTTAGATTTTTGTGGCTTTTTTGGCCAAAAAAAATTAAAAAGCTAAAAAGTTAGCTTTTTATGAAGTTTTCAAAACACTTCTGCAAAGATTGAATGATAAGCTTTTACGTGTGAAGCTTGCTAAATTGTAATTTGCTATTTTGACTTTTTATGTGTAAAGTTTTACGTTGCAGTGAAATTGTTGTTATTTTAAATTAATTTATTATAACAAATTTTTGTAACAGTGAAATTGTTATCATTTTGAATTGATTTATTTTAATTGATTTTTGTAGAATATATGATATGAACATTATTTACACCGTATCTTTAAGTATAGGCATACACTAGTAATAATATATAGTGGAAGGGGAGGTTTTTATTTAGTCCTGTCTTGAACTGCACCATGCTGTTTAGGATTATAGGGCCATTACGATTTTTATTTTGATAATTTATTTTATTCAACTTTTTAGTTTGTGTGTAAATTATTAAAAAAATTTATAACGATTCGATAATTACAGCTTCATGATGATTTCATCGTCTTTATTATGTATTTTATCATATTCTAAAAAACATATATGTTGTCTATTTTTTTCAACAAATATGATTTAATTACATAGATTGAATTATTAGATTTTTTTTTTTTTGGGGGGGGGGAATCTTATGGATGCTCTATGTGCAAAAAATTTAAAAATGAACGAGACTTCCCCTTGATGTAAATTATCATCAACATAGTATATTCACGGCCTAAATTAATTATTAGAAAATGATATATAAATCTATTTTATAAACTCACTTTGTAAACCCAATGATATGTAAGTATGATCATTGGTTAATAATTAAGGAAAACATCAACTAACAAGGGACCTAATTAAAGTCGGAATAAAGTTCTATATAAACTAGACTGGACACTCAAACCCCACGTCTTGACGATCAGGCAACATCTTGAGATTTAGCATATACATGTCTATGTAATTCTATACATTTGATATCTTAAATGTAGTGATAATATAGACGTTATTGTGGAGCAAACACTAATATTCAAATAACATCAACTATATTATATATATAGTTAAAAAAAAAGAGCAATTATTTTTATTTCACTTTGCTTCAAATATATTTTATTCTTTGTTCCTATTATATATAATTACTATTCTCACTCTATTTTATTCCAAATACATTAATTTCTATATATAATAAAGATTAAAAAAAAAAGAATATATTTAAAATAAATAGAATGATAATAGCGGTCCCCTAAAAAAAGTGGGACTGAAGTGGAAAAAAGCTTCGTTGGTTTGCATTATGGTGCATGGTATGGGGTCCTTGATATCACTAGTGCATGTGTAACCCCAGTGGAAAAACAGATTTTTTTTTTGTTTTTAATAATTTTGTTAATATTTTAATCAATTTATTTTATTTTTTAGATATATTTTGATTAGCTGTATATAAAAATTATAAAAAATTAATTACAATGTAAAAAATTTATTAAAAATAAATAAAAATTCATGTAAAAATAATTTTTATAAAATCAAACCATACAGACTATATAATTCTTTTCCTTCTGTTTTTTTTTTTTTATGTGGTTTATGTATGCATATTGAACAGCGTGCATAACCTTGATTCCATGTTGTATGGCAAAGGAGGAGGATCTGATCCATATTTTGAATTGGAGAGTTTTGTTTGGGTATGTGGAGTCCATCACGAGTTTCGTTTTGATGATTTGAGCCGCTTATTTTGTCAAGTACTTTGTGTGTTTTATCCATACAAAAAATTAGGCCGATTTGATAACTGTAATTTGTTCAATTTATTATGTTTGTCACTAAAAAAATATATAGTTTATTTTTAAAAACACAATTGTTGTTTATTTTTTTACTGAAAAATTGAACAAGTTATAATTATCAGCTTGACTTAATTTTTTTGTAGATGAAATACACGAAGTACTTGATAAAATGAACAGTTCAGATCATTAAAACATATGGTGAGTCATACATATCCAAATAACACCTTCTAATTCAAAATCTGGACGGGATCTTGTTATTTTTACAAAATTCTTCCATACGCCTTGGCTGTTTTTATAGTTTAAAAAAAAAAGGGAGACTTACCAGCCAGTTCCATGGAAGTAAATTAATACCGGCCAAGTCTTATCTTATTTCCGTTTCCAATTTTACTCTTCAATATCACACCACATGCATGAAACAAAGAAGCTGCTCTCGAGCTCTCCCCTGTGAGCTCTCCCTGTATGTTGTCTTCCTTTTGTTCCTTATATATTGTTCCTTTTATTCTCTCATACTCACATACATACACACTCACTAATTCACAAAATCATATCCACACTTACTAATTCACAAAAACAAATTCATAATAATTTAGCAGTGATAAATTTATCACTAATAATAAATTTCATACTCATATACATATACACTCATTTACTAATTCACAAAAACAAATTTACAAAAAATTCAACAGTGATAAATTTATCACTGGTTCAAACAGTGTTTTCTACTTTTACTTCTACACTCAACACTGTAACTCAAAAATTTCAGTGATAAATTCACAAAAACAAACTTTTTAAAACAGTGATAAATTCACAAAAACAAACTTATTACTGGTTTAAACAGTGATAAATTCACAAAACAAACTTATCACTAGTTTAAACAAATTTGTCACTGATTTATCACTAGTTTAAACAAATTTATCACTGGTTTAAACAGATTTATCATTGGGATCTTCCCCCAATATACAAAGAGAGCGAGAGAGAAAGAGAGAAGACCTGGCGGCAAAGAGCCTAGATCCTAGATCTAGAGGTGGAGCCGATGACGACTATGGAGGTGGAGGCGGCAATGGTCGGCAATGATGGTGGAAGTGGAGGCAAAGACGCAGTGGCAGTGAAGGTGAAGACGTCGATAGAGGTGGAAGCAATGGTGAAAGTGAAAGAAGATATCGGTTGAGGTCGCCGACAATGACAACAGTGGAGGCAACGGTTGTTGGCAACCGTGGAGATGGCGATGGTCGTTGATGGAGGAATGTATAGAGAGAGAGAGAGAGAGAGCTTTTTCTTCTTTTTTTTCATTTTTCATCTTTCATCTCATAGATCTGAATATAAAACATGAGGGCAAAAATGGAATAAACAAAAATGTTCAAGACCTATAGGTAAAAGAGTCTTCATTAAGGACCTGTTGGGTAATAACTCCTGAAAATAGGACTGACCCGTAAAAATCCCTAAAAAAAAACATCTTGATGATTATTTATTTATTTAAAGCTAAAATTAGCATAAAATCGCTCAAAATAGTTTGGTTACAATTTTTAAAAATTATTTTTAAATGGGTTTTTATTTGTCTTTACTAATTTTTTTTTCTTTTCATGTTTTAGTCAAAAAAATCAAGATTAGATGCATCTAAAAAGTAAAAAAAATTAATTATAATATGAAAAAAATTATTAAAAACAAACAAAAATCTGAAAAAAATACTCACATATTTTTGTTTGATTTTTTATTTATTTTTAGTATTTTTTTAATATTTTAGCTAATTTATTTTATTTTTTAAATACATCTTGATTAAATGCATCTAAAAAGTATAAAGAATTGATTAAAATATTTTTTTAAAAAAAATTAAAAATAAACGAAAACTCATTAAAAACAGTTTTTGAAAAATTAGCAAACAGACAAAGTGTGTTCGGGGCTATTGGTGGAGCCAAGATTTTGCTTAGGCTCTATGTAAATCATAAATTCATATTTTAACCACTTTTTTTTTTTTAACTTTTTAAATTATTATCTAAATTTATGATTTAAATACAATCTTAAACAGAGATGGAGGGAAAGAAGGGTTAGGGGAGTTACGTGCCCCCTCAGTTTCGATTTTTTTTTTGTTGTTGTCATATACAAAATGTATTTTTTTTTAACATGTTTTTTGGCTAAGAGTTTATTGTATTGTTCACAACAAGTAGTTATTTGCTACTTTGAGAACACTATGTGCTATTATTTATGTAATAGTTTAAACCAATAATATAACGAAAAATCTTTTAGATTGGATATAATGAACTCATTATTTTCAGGCAGTTGACAGACTACTTAATGTGATTTGTGATTTTTTTTTGCATGCTTTGAACATCACGTAAGCAATGCTATTAACCCCAAGGCAAGTAGCCGAATGGTAAAGTCTGGAGGATAAAATCCACAGGTCTCGAGTTCGAGTCACCCCTTGGGGCCACTGGAGGTTTGCCCGGTCGTTAACTTCAGGGCTCTCAGGATTAATCCTGGCTTCCCTTAAAATCAGCAGGTTGGGGATACCTGAGTTATCAAAAAAAAAAAAAAAAATGTAAGCAATGCTATATGGTATTCTAAGACTATTTAATAATTTTCATTCAAAATACATCATTTATAAATAATGTTATCTCTTTAATATTTTTCTGTCAAATAAAAATTAAATAGATTTTATAATAATTTGTGCTATAAATGATGTGTTTTTATTTTCTAAAATTAAGAATTTTTATCCATAATTTTTTGTGCTAAAATCGCAAACTTATATCACCATCCCACACCGAGCTATTATACACTATTATAGAATTTTAATTTATTCCTATTAATAATGAATATGTAATTTTTTTATAGGGAGACTTATTTATAAGTCATTTTTCAGACACTTATGCTAGGTTAAGTCCTGTGTAATTTCTTATAGAGTCTCAAGTCCTATTTTGATAAGTATGTATTCCATAAGATCCTACATAAACGCAACGTGACGTGACACTTATATAAACGTAACGTAACGTGACACCTATATATACGTAACGTAACGTGACACATATATAAACGTAACGTAACGTGACACCAATATGAACGTAACGTGACACCTACATAAACGTAACGTAACGTGACACCTATATAAACGTAACGTGACACTTACATAAACGTAACATAACGTGTCACGTTACGTTTCGCAAACTTAATGAGTTTTTATTTTTTTAAATTAAATGTGAAAATGTTGATGGTTTATGTTGGTGAATCAGGTTTGCCACCCGTCTTTTTCTCATCCCTAGCCTTATTAAAGATCACAGTAAATCCCTCAGCTGATGCGGGGTCATTCACATCCCACTCACCGAACTTCGGCAATGGCCGTCCCTTTTCCTGTTGGGAGAAGAAGGAAATGGATAATTAATACAAAAATATTACATGGATATCCTTCAATAGCACCTACCATATTTTGGTAGTTGAATATATTTCTTAGGCTACTGAGTGCGTGTCTACTTTCCCACTGAAAGATAACGTGATGCAGCTTTTCAAAGACAGCACATCTAATTAAGAGAAAATGCAATATATTTTTCTCAAGTAATCCATATGCACAAGGATGGATTTAGGGGGGGGGGCGGAGGGGGGCGGCCGCACCCCCAAAAATTTGAAAATATCATATATTATACTAGAAATTTTAAAATAATTTAAAATTATAAGAGTTTGCACCCCCAAATTTTTTTTAGATAATTTCAAAATTATACAGAGTAGCCCCCCCAATTTTTTAAACTATCTGGAGGAGGAGGAGGAAAATGATAGTGATAAATGACATCAAAAAATAAATAATCAAAACATATATATACATATATATATATATATATATATATGAATCGCCCACGCCTCTCTTTTCTGTCGAAAATCACGTCGAACACGCGGTCTTTTTTCGCAAAACGCGGTTGCCACGCGGCCTGGCTTTTGCGTCATTGGCCGACAAAAGTAGCTCGCTTCGATTGCCGCTCACCTCTGCTATCTCTCCCTCCTTGTTTGCTTCTCTTCAACCTCTTCTCTTCAACTTTCTTCTTAATCACACTCGTCTGCTTCTTCTTCTTCACCTCACTCTCGTCTAACTCTTCTTCTAGTTCTTCTTCACCACTCTCTTCTGTTCTTTTACACCTCTTACCTCTAAACCATGGCTTCCTCATCCCGTCCCCTCACTCTATTTCTGGACTTGAACGATCCCATAAGCTCTGCTGGACCGAGTGCCTCTACGCCTACTCTGCCTGTCATTTCTCTTCCTAACCTTCCTATGATGTCGATTGAGCAAATTATGGCAGCTCAATCGGACATAGAAGCCAATTATTTCACCTTGACGTCCTGTATGGAGACGGTGACGGCAGTCACAAAATTGGCTCACCGATTGCAAAACAGGACGAGTGAGCTCCATCAAGTCAACGCCCAACTCGCTCTGCTCCAACGCATGTATAAGGATGCGCGAGTAGAAATAGGCGCACTTAAGGCCGAAAATAAAGAGCTTAAATGGAAGACCACCTCCATGGCCCGATTTGGAGCAACGTCGTTCTTGGCTTTTGATAGTCAGCGGGGAGTCGTTGCTCTCGACGAAAGCACGGGAGCAGGGGTGTCAAGGGGTCGCCCAAGGTGATAAAAAGAAGAAGAAAACGATGGAAGAGGCAAGTAAGTAAGATCGGCGTATGGCCGGAAAAAAATGAAGCTTTTTTTTTTTGTATGTTTATTTTGATCGGCGTGTGGCCGTAAAAAAAAATGAAGGATTTTTTTTTTAATGTAAATATTTGTATTTTAATTTTTTTTTGTTTCTATGTTTAAGTAGAAAAATGAAATTAAAAAGCAGAAAAAAAAATGTTTTTGTTTTGTTTTTGTTTTTGTATTTTAATTTGTCTTGTGTTGACTTTACCTGTTTCAACTACTACATCGGAACATGCATTTTCAGTTATGATTTTTATTGGTTAGAGGTTAAACGTACTTTGGCCCCCCTAAGGTCATAATCCTGGATCCGTCCCTGCATATGCAGACATGTAACTGAAAAACGCTACACTCCCAGTTTCTCACAATAGCATCTAATTAGATCCATGACCATATTGATGCCTTGTTTGGGAATCATGGATTTTAGCCAAAAAGCTATAAAAAAAAAAAAATCACTATAAATTGACGTGGCAGAAAAAATCTCTGAAAAAAAAAATAAAAAAACCCAAAAAAATAAATAAAATCAATTTTCAATATAGGAAATTGAATGTTACCATAGATCATAGGTGTCACGTTATGTTTATGTAGGTGTCACGTTACGTTACGTTTATGTAGATATGTCACATTACGTTTATGTAGGTGTCACGTTACGTTTATGTAGATGTCACGTTACGTATAAGTGTCACGTTACGTTTATGTAGGTGTCACGTTACGTTACGTTTATATCAATTTCCTATATATGATTTTACTATTATTTATGATATTAACAACTAATATTGAGGGTAAATGTGTCAACAAACTTCCCACAGGACTTATGGGAACATAAGTTTTTTAGTAGGACCATATGTAGCATAAGTTTCCCTAATAGAACTTATAAATAATTTTCCCTTTTACTTAAATTTAGCTCACAAAATTATTATTATCTTAATATTGATCATGATTTTTTTAAAAATAAAAAATTATAATTAATAATGCCCCTCTAACTTAATTTCCTAATTTCCTACTCCGCCGCTGATCTTAAATGATAATATTAAGATAAATGGTTATGTTTGAGGATGGTGTCTCCCATGCTGCCATGACTAGGGGCATATAAAAATTCTCAAGGCAAAATTGAAAAACAATTTATAATTATATGATAAAAAAAAATAAAAAAAAAATTCACAAACTAGGAGACACTCAGGCTTCGTTGTTTTAACGTAAAATATTTTTATTCCATTATTTAATTATTAAAATGTTTTTAAAAAAATATATATTTTTGAATCATTTTTTTAAAAATGACTTACCTTTAAAAATTGCGTACGTCAATTTTTACGAAGTTGATTCTTATTTACTACATTTTCAACGTATTTAACATTTTTTGTTCACTAAAAAGTCATAAATGACATTTTATTAAATTAAAATTTCTCTTTTTGATAATAAAATATTTTGTTTCAAATATTAATCAAACACCAAAAAATCATATTTTACGTCGAAACAAATAGGGTGAATGCAAATCTCACTATTGAATTATATGATTCAACAATTAAAAATACATTAAAATAGGAAAACAAAGTGGACAGAAAATTCTTAACCAACGCGCATACATGAATAGTTGCTCAACACAAGCACAGAGTGAACATCTTGGGCATCATGGCAAGGTAAAGCGAAGTCCAGCTTTGGATACTTCCATTAATAATGCTTTGAGAAAACTTGATAAAATTAACTTGTCACTGAGATAAGGCTGAAAAGAAGAAGAAAAAGATTCATCAGTAAGCTGTACCAGACTTTACATAAACAAAGAAGATGTGGTCCACTTTTAGTACATAAAACAATTAATTTGTAATAGGTCTTTGTTTGCTTTATTCTTAAAGAAGACCACAAAACAAAAAAGACTTTGATTTCACTTCTTTACTGTTTGAAGATCAAAATTTACATTACATGTATCTATAGCTAGTTACACAAATTACATTCATCCCTTCAATTTATTTTTATTTTTATTTTTATTATGAGATTAATATATTAAGGAAACAATTCATATTAGTCCAACAATTTGGGGTTAGTAAACCTATTTTACAACTGATTTTGATAATTAAACTGTTTATTTTTTAGAATTCGTTAAGTAAAGTATTCATGTAAAAAATTAAAATATTCAGATATCTGTAGTTGTATGCATTAATTTGATTCTAATGAGCACATTTACAATGAATTAAAATTATACATATATATATATATATATAACATATGATAGGCCTTCCCCAATATCAAATTATGGCTAAATTCATATCTTAATCCCATCAAATTGATGTAATTATTATTCTTCATACCAAGAACTTTGAGAATTCAGAATTTTTGTCAAAAATTAGAGTACATGGTAGAGATTAAATCGGTATATTATAAAATTTATGTGTAGAATAAATTTAAATTATGCATTAATATTTTTAAATAATTTTTATATAAAATTTTTGTATTTATAGTATTATTATATGGAAAATGAGTGAGAACACTAATTAGTGCTACCACTAATGATGTGGCAGTGGGCCTCACCATGAATGATTTGATATTTTGCCCTTGGTGTTATATATTTTTTCTTTTTTTATTAAGTGCCATGTCATTAATGATCTTTTTAGAGCTCCAAAATTAATAATCCCTATCATTATTGTTATTATATTTCATGCCGACACGTCCATCTCGGAATGCTGATTAGACATTCCGCGTTTCCATTTCATAGTAGTCCAAAAAATTATCCAAGTAATTCTATAAAGTTTTAATAGTGTAAAAGCATCAACTTTGGTTAGTTTAAAAGGGTGGGAATTTCACCAACCTATTTCTTCACCTAATCTTCCTACAATTTATTTATTTATTTTTATTTACCAACAGGACTGCAAACAAAGGAATACAACAAAATAGTGAGAATTTTGTGTGGTGCAAGTTTTTAATGCATTTTTTAACACACTACAAACTTGTACCCTAATTTATTAGTAAATATTTTTTGTCTTCCCACTATCATGTAATTCTCCTTTTTAGGGCTGAGCAAGAAATCCGTAAAATCCGTAATCTAATCCAATCTAGTCCAATCCGGTAGGTTTAGATTGATTTTTTGAATCCATGGTTCGGTTCCTGAGAGGGTAATTTATAAACCGAAGTAGGCCAAGCTGCGTATTGGGCCTTAGGGCCGAAATGAAAAGGGCCGAGTAGAAAGGCCATGAAAGCTACTCCGGTTTGGAGAAGTAACTTTGAAGAATAGACCGGTCGCACAGTTGTGGTGGTTAGCCCGGTCTCGGGAGGATTTAGTTCTACTCCGGTTGAGAGGAGTAGCACGAAGGCTTCGGTCTTCGATAGTTACTTCGGTTGTAGCATGTGAGAACCGAAGTAATTTGTGGTTCTAAAATATAGCTCGGCTTTAACTCCCTTGTGGATAGCTCGGTCCTAGCATGGGAAGGCCGAGGTAAGGGAGAGTAAAGTGAGGGCCGAATCAATAGTTATTTCGGTTGTACAGGAGTTCGGCCCTAGCAAAGCCATCTCACTTGGCTTAAGCAGTGAGGAGGGTGTTGGAGGATAAGCATTATCTTCCAGGAGTATGAATCCTAGAAGGACTCTACGCATGGAGGAGTAATCCTAGAAGGACTCTACTTGGGGGAATAAGAGTCCTACCAGGATTGTGCCACGCGAAACCTATATAAGCTCACCAATATCACCTTTGAAGAGGTAATGCAACTTTACTCCCTGAATTCATAGAGCTTCTGTCTATTTGTCAAGCTTTCTGACTTAGGCATCGGAGAGGTTTCCGGCACACACCCGCCGGCTAGCTCACGTGTGTATTTTCAGGTGGTTGAACGACGTCGTACGGAGGAGCGCAGACTTGGTCAACAGGATTATACGAGAAGGTGTATTTCTTTCCCGTACAATTGGCGCCGTCTGTGGGAAGTCAGACAAGAACAACCTCTTGACCAAGCTTTTTCTCCTAAAAAAATCAATGGCGAACAACGAAGAATTACCTCAGTCCGCCGTCGACGGACTAACTCCAGAAGGGGGTGCAAGGCGCGAAGGCCTACCCGTGGTCACTCCCATGGCGAACCTGGAATCGCACAGACAAAATTCCAGGAGAGATGCGAGGGGACGAAGGCGGAATAACAGCCCTCATCCCTCTCGTTCGCAAAGCCCAGAAAGACAAAGACGCAGAATTGATCCTCAAACTTTGGAAGATCGCGTCAGAGAACAAGACGAGTTGATCCGTCGGATGGCGGCAGACATGGAATCCCTGAAACGCCAGGTGAAAGGAAAAGAAGTGACGACAGGAGAGGGGCGCACGAACAAGACGCCCCCTCGCCACTCCGAAAGTCGTAGCAGGAATACTACACCCTCGCAAGGGGAGAACAAGAGCCTCAGGACAGGCGACGCACAATCTAGATCCTCCAGAACTCATCACTCCAGGCCTGAGAGGACGAGGTCTGAAAGGTCGCACACCGAAGGAAGCACATATCGGCCCTCACACTCACACCAGACAAGATCTAGGCAGACAGAGTTGCCCAGATCGTCCGACCTACGGACCGTGCTAGAAGAGAAAGCGCGGTGGAAGGAGGACGCTAGAGCGCGCGATCCACACAGAGTTTCTGCCTTACAGCGGTTGGCTCCTCGGACGCATGGAAGCGTCGAGGTTGGAATGCCAATACCGCGTCCGGCCTACGAACCAGCGGACAAGGCATTGGCGAGGCTGCAAACCTCACCATTCGTCCCTGCAATAGAGAACGCGCCCCTACCGTCAGGCTTCCTACAGCCCAAATTCACAACATATGAGGGGAAGACGGACCCTTACTCACACTTAAGCCACTTTCGCCAGGTCATGGCTGTATACCGGCGGAATGAGGCCTTGATGTGCATCCTATTCCCCTCAAGCCTAGGTGACCTAGGCCTGACTTGGTTTGAAAAGCTTCCAGAGGGCAGCATTGCCTCCTGGGCGCAATTGGCGGAGGCGTTTGTAACACGATTCAGAACAAACACAAAAACACCGGTGGAGATCGACCAGTTACTCTCCATCGATATGGGCGACAAGGAGACCCTGAGGTCATACAACAGTCGTTACTGGGAGACGTTCAACCAGATTGGGGACTGCCCAACTAACCTCGCCATTGCGCAGTACAAAAGAGGCCTTCCAGTCGGAAATAGACTAAGGGACTCTATCACCATGACGCCACCTCTCACAATGGAAGCCCTGATGGAGAGAGTGCATCAGCACATCAGGGTAGAAGAGGATGGCGCTCGCGCCAAGGCAAAATCTGGCGCGACCACAACACCAGAGAAGAAGACCTCGGCAAAGGTCAATACGGTAGATCGCCAAAACCGAAATAGACAGGGCAGGAAAGACAACGGAGAAGACCAAGACAAAAGATGGTTGAGAGTCCGTACTGCCATCACCACAGTCTTCAAAAAACCGATCTACCGTATACTTAGCGAAATACGAGACGAGCCTTTCGTCAAGTGGCCAGCTAAGTTAGGCGAAGCTCAGAAGGACTACGATGACAGATCGAGGTGCACCTTCCACAAAGAAAAGGGGCACCGCACTGAGAACTGCACACCATTGAGGCAGCATCTGGAAGAGTTGGTGGCGGCGGGTCACCTGGACAAATACATAGAAGGAGGGGCGCAGCCGGCCCCCCAGGACCACAATGTGCCCAATGGAATGCCAAACGACGCTCCACCTCAAGGCGTCATCAACGTAATACATGGAGTCTTTGAACCTGAGCGTGTATGCGAGCTCAGAGGTTCAATCAAAAAGGCTGAGCACTTCAGAGAGGTGCTAAGTGCCCAACCAGTCGCCAAAAAGGGGAAGATGGAGGCCACAAATGTCATGTCCTTTTCAGATAAAGACCTGACAAGGATTTATTGCCCTCACAACGATGCCTTGGTCGTCACTCTCCGAATCAAGGATTTTGATGTCAAGCGGATTCTGATTGACCAAGGTAGTTCGTGTGAAATCATGTATTATGAAACCTTCAAGCAACTAAAGCTTCAAGATAAAGACTTGGCGCCTGCCGTGTCTCCCCTTATCGGATTCAACTCCATGCCAGAGTGGCCCGTCGGCAAAATTATCCTCCCAGTCAGAGCAGGGAGTGTAACGAAACAAGTGGAGTTCTGGGTGATAAAGGTCCCCTCCACCTACAACGTTATCTTGGGCAGAACATGGCTGCATGCCATGCGCTCAGTGGCATCCTCCTACCACCAAGTGATGCGATTTCCCAACGACACAGGAATAATTGAAGAAGTATATGGGGACCAGATTATGTCCAAACAATGCTTCGTCACAACAAACGGAAGCCGTGCGGCCAAGGGGTATGTTCACTCGATTGAAGAACCTGAGAGTAATGAACTGTTCGCAGAGGTTGGCAAAGCAGCTGATCAGAAAGCGATAGAAGATTTGGTGGAGGTAAGAATCGATGAAAAGAACCCGGATAAGTTCTTTTTGCTTGGTTCGTCATTATCCAGCGCCGAGAGGTTGGAAGTTATGGAATTCTTGACCTCCAACATCGAAGTGTTTGCCTGGACGCCGTACGACATGCCAGGCATTGATCCAAACCTCATCTGCCACCAACTCAATGTCCACCCATCTGCCAGACCAGTCATTCAACGCACGCGAAGATCAGCACTCCACCACGCCGAGATAGTGGCAGAAGAAGTGGGTAACCTACTGGAGGCAGGAGCAATCAGAGAGGTACATTACCCCAAGTGGATCTCCAACACCGTCGTGGTGCCAAAGAAGAATGGCAAGTGGCGCGTCTGCGTCGACTACAAGACGGTCAACAAAGCATGTCCGAAGGATAGTTTCCCCCTACCAAGGATAGATCAATTGGTGGACCTAACAGCTGGGCACAGCAGGCTTAGCTTCCTAGACGCATATAGAGGCTACCATCAGATAGCCATGCACGAACCAGACCAGGAGGTCACGTCCTTCACCACGCCAAGAGGACTATACTGCTACAAGGTCATGCCCTTTGGCCTAAAGAACGCAGGGGCGACATTCCAGAGAATGGTCACAAAGATGTTCGAGCCATTGTTAGGCAGAACAATGGAGGCTTACATCGACGACATGGTGGTCAAAAGCAAGGATGCGGATGACCATCTAAAGGACCTAGATGAGATGTTCCAGATCCTGAAGAAACACAAGCTGCGCCTTAACGCTTCTAAGTGCGCATTCGGTGTAGGGTCTGGCAAGTTTCTGGGTTTCCTGGTGACCAACAGGGGTATTGAGGCAGACCCCTCCCAAATCAAAGCAATTCAGGAGCTAGAAAGGCCTAACTCAGTGAAAGAAGTGCAGCATCTCACCGGCATGGCAGCAGCACTTAACCGATTCATCAGCCGGTCCTCAGACAGATTGCGTCCATTCTTCCAGTCATTAAAAGCTAAGTTTGAGTGGGACGAAGAATGCGACCAAGCTCTGGAGAGCTTGAAGGAATACATGTCTTCTCCACCCCTACTTGTCACTCCCATACTTGGAGAGGAACTCTTCCTCTACTTGGCAGTCTCTCAGCACGCGGTAAGTGCAGTGTTGGTCCGAGCAGAAGGAATCCAGCACCTTCCAATCTTCTATGTCAGCAAGACATTGTTAGGTGCCGAAACGAGGTATTTGCCACTGGAGAAACTGGCCTTGGCCTTAATGATGGCCTCAAGGAAGTTGTCACATTACTTTCACGCCCACACCATAGTTGTTCTCACAGCCTTCCCACTCAAGGCTTTATTTGAAAGGGCGAACTTTTCTGGGCGGATTCTGAAGTGGGCAGTGGAATTGGGACAATACGACATCAAGTTCCAACCCAGAACCGCAGTAAAAGCCCAATCTTTGGCAGACTTCGTCGCAGAATTCACTCCTGGAAGCCACCAAGTCTGCCCAATCGACCTGACTGACACAACCGAACAAGGGATGGAGATTGACGCCGGAATAGCGCAACCCCTAGTGCAGGTAACTCAGCCAGAGCCTAAGGCAGACCAGAGTAGAAAAGGCGAGGAGGAAGCAGACCTTACTACACCAAGTCAAAACTCACCAACGACTAATGACTTGGTCCAATCAGAAGACAAGGGGCAGACTGCAACTATGGATCATGAAGAAAGCCCCAGCGATATTCCAGACCCCACAACATCATCTGATCCCTCCACATGCTGGAAGTTGTTTGTAGGAGAGATGTGGAAGCTCTTTGTGGATGGAGCATCCAACCGACATGGAGCAGGACTCGGCATAGTCCTCATCTCTCCCGACGGCTTAGTAGTGGAGCAAGCAATCAACTTAGGCTTCCCAGCATCAAACAACGAAGCGGAGTATGAAGCGCTTCTGGCAGGCCTCAAGTCAGCCTTCTACATGAAGGCCACCGAGCTAATGGTTTACAGCGACTCACAGTTGGTGGTAAACCAAATATCTGGCGACTACGAGGCAAAAGATGATAGAATGGCCAAGTACCAAGAATTGGTCAGAACAGAAATCAAGAAGTTTGAAGTGGTGAGGATAGAACAGATCGGCAGAGAGGAAAATAGCAGAGCAGACGAACTAGCAGGCTTCGCCTCAATGGCAGACACCTCCATTCCTCACCCACTACTAATCGACTATCTGCCTAGACCAAGCATTGAAGACCCAGAAGCAGAAGAGGTATGTTGCGCAGAATTAGGCCCTTCTTGGATGGATCCCATCATACTTTTTCTGAAAGACGGCACCCTACCAGAAGAGAAGAAAGAAGCCAACAGAATCAGAGCAAAATCGCAGCGATTTTGGCTCTCTCCATCCTTGGCGCTGTACAAAAAGTCATTCTCAGGACCTTACTTGAAGTGTGTTCACCCCAGCAAAGTGGAAGCATTCCTATTCGAAATACATGAGGGTGTTTGCGGCAGCCATCAGGGAGGAAGATCACTGGCATACAGGGCAATTTCACAAGGATATTGGTGGCCATACATGCAAGCAGATTCGGAGAAGTATGTTAAAAAGTGCGAAAAGTGTCAAAAATTCGCACACCAAATACACCAACCTGCCAGAGAACTTCTACCTCTAACCAGTCCATGGCCTTTCGCAATGTGGGGTTTGGACATAGTAGGCCCACTTCCAATAGCTCCAGGCAACAGGAAGTTCTTTCTTGCCGCAACTGACTACTTCTCAAAGTGGGTGGAAGCAGAAGCCTTGGCGTCAATCAAGGAAAAAGATGTGAAGAAGTTTGTCTGGCAGAATATCATCACTCGATTTGGCATACCAAAGGCACTGATCTCAGACAACGGCACTCAATTCGACGGTAGGATTTTCAGAGGCTTTTGTGAAGAGTACAAGATAGAGTTCTATAATTCTACACCGGCATATCCCCAAGCAAATGGTCAAGCAGAGGCCTCAAACAAAGTCGTTTTGGATGGATTGAAGAAAAGGTTAGAAAGAGCAAAAGGCAAGTGGGCAGAAGAGCTCCCTCATGTTTTATGGGCTTACCGCACCACGCCGCGACGATCAACAGGAGAAACACCATTTTCCTTAGCTTACGGCATGGAGGCAGTCATCCCATTAGAAGTTGGCCTCCCCACAATCCGAAGCGAAAACTTTGATCCGGACTTAAACGGTGAAGCCATAGCACTAGAGCTTGACCTTGCAGAAGAAAGAAGAGACAGAGCATTGGTTCACATCGCCTCCTACCAACAAGAGTTGTCTAGAAAGTATAACAAAACAGTACATCCAAGGCAGTTCAAGATTGGAGATTGGGTACTGCGCAAAGTGATGGGAAACACCTTAGTTCCAGGAGATGGCAAGCTAGGACCTAATTGGGAAGGACCTTATAAAGTGGTCGGATTAGCAGGCAAAGGGGCATACCACTTAGAAGATGAGGACGGCAAAGCAATCCCCAGGCCATGGAACACGGCCAATCTCAAGCTGTTTTATTTTTAGCTTCTTTTCTTTTAAGTATGTAATTTTTTACTTTCTCAATAAAACAAAGCCGATTCTTTTCAACATTATGGTTTTCAGTAGAAAGTAGCCTTAGAAAGTTTGTATTGTAAACATAGTTGGCCGGAATAACCAACTATGACCCCTCCTAAGCCCAGGATAAGGATCCAGGCTGCAGGACGTTTTGGTCGGAAAAACCAAGCATTTTTTCTAAGTTGGCTGGAAAAACCAACTTAGAGGTTGGCTGGATTAAACCAACACCTATCCTGAGTCCAGGATTAGGATCCAGACTGCAGGACGTTTGGCCGGAATAACCAAACATGATATTCTAAGTTGGCTGGAAAAACCAACTTAGATGTTGGCTGGATTAAACCAACACTTTGTACTCTTCAGCCGAAGTAAGCTATATCGGCTGAAGAGTGGTTGGCTGGATTAAACCAACACTTTGTACTCTTCAGCCGAAGTAAGCTATATCGGCTGAAGAGTGGTTGGCTGGAATAAACCAACACTTTGTACTCTTCAGCCGAAGTAAGCTATATCGGCTGAAGAGTGGTTGGCTGGATTAAACCAACACTTTGTACTCTTCAGCCGAAGTAAGTTATATCGGCTGAAGAGTGGTTGGCTAATGAGTTAGATAGTTAGCCGAGATGAAAGTTGTACAATTAAGTTCATGGAAAAATTCATTACAAAGTACAAAAATGCAAGTACAAAACCGAGATGAGAGTTGAAGAAATTTTTTCATTGATCTACAAACCAAGTACAGATAGGGGACCGCAGCCCGGTTACAAAAGTTCAGGAAAAAAAAAAAAAAAAAAAAAAAAAATGAAAAATTAGCGGAGAAGATTATCAAGCTCGGCATCGAATTCTGCATCATCATTCACTTGGAGTCCGGTGTCAGAGGGGAGCACGGTTCGAAGTGCGAGTTCGGTATCAGCCTGCACTCCGGTGTCAGTCGGCTGCAGCCTTAGAGCTGGATCTTCAGTAACTCGCTCAGACCGAACTGTTTGATCATTCGGCTGTTCATTGACAACCGGAGTATGAGATTGCTCATCATCATCTTCATCATCATCATCTTCGTCATCCGATGAGCCGAGAAATTGTTTCTGGATTTCATCAGCGTAATCTTGCATTGAGACCGGAATGAAGTGCTCCGGAGCGTTGTAGGCCTCGGTTTCAGGCCCACAACCGATCTTCTCCATTGCACCTCTCCAGCCGCACTGAAAGAACAAACTCTTCGCTGCTTCGCATTGTAGGGAGTAGCCAGCTTCGGCCTCTTTGAACCCCTCCTTGGATGCATCTTCAGCCTTCTGTTTCAACGCTGCTATTTCGGCGTCTTTTTTGGTCTGCATTTGCGCCATCTCCCATAAATATTTATCTTTCGTCTCGGTCACGGCCCGCTGTTTGTCACTATCAGCCGAGGCAACCAGTCCGGTCAGGCGCGCTACCTCGGCCTCTAGTTCGGCCGACCTTTGCTTCGACAGTGTCAGCTCGGCCGTCCTGGCTTCGGCATCCTTTATTGCGTGCCTTGTTGTTTTGCGAAGCTCCATTACTTGCTTGTGAGCTATTGTGCTCTTCTGAATAGCCTGCGAAAGTATAATAAGTTCTGTCTTAGCCGTGCTCAAAGTTGGAAAAAAAAACAAAAGAGAACAGTGATACTTACCAATATCATGGATTTGGTGGCAGACCGAAGGGACTTCAGCTCGGTGTTGAGGCGTTTGCTGTGGTGTTCCATGTCTTTCGGTAGGCAAACACCCCTGGCCAAGTTAAAGGCCAGCAGGTGATCCTCCTCAGCGACAACCGAGTCACTGTCGAGGATATCTCGGTCGTTGAACACGAGGGGAGGAACCCATTTGTTGGTAGGCACAGCTCGGTCAGATGACTCCGGTTGCAAGTTGGGTTCGGGGTTCGGCGGAATGATGGTGTCGTCCTCATCAACCAAACGCAGCTCGGTCTCGGTGGTCCGGGCGCGCTTAGCTCGGCGCGAGGATGATGGCTGTTGGGATGGAAGAGCGACCACGGCTTCAGTAGTTTGGTGGGATGGTGGCACTTCGGCCCTGGTGGTTGCGGTAAGCATGGCTTTCATCCGGTTCTTCTTCGCCATCTCTTGTTCGGCTGTTAGGGGCACGAGCACAATTTCTGGCAGGGTTGGGTCCGGTTCTGGTGGGTCTTCAAGGAGGAAATCAGTCACCTTTGATTTTCGGCGACCGGAGTAGCGGTAGGTCGGTTGGAAGTCGAGGAGTTTAGCCCAGCTTCTTTCTCGAACCCGAAGTGCGGCACGGAGAACACCTAAGTTGGGGTAGCCGTACTGGGAGTGGAGGAAAGCTGAATCTGCAAGAAATAGGACAAGTGTAAGTTCGGTTATAGAATGGGAACCGAAATCAACAAAATCAAGAAATGCAACCGAAGTATGAATACCGGGCTCTCCTTTCTTCCAATTTATTCTTCGGCCTGGGATTCGGGCTTGGAAGTCTTCGAAATTTCCAGAAACCCAAAAGAAGTCGTCATCGTTCAAGTCCTTATCCGGTGTATGTTTTATTATCTTTTCTCTACCTCGGCGCACTCTCAAATAGTAGCACCAGCCTTGGTTTTTGGATCCTATTGAGTACTGATGTAGTATCTCGGCCAGACCTAGGTTCAGACCGGTTTGTTGGTTCAGAGCATCTATGCCCATTATTATTCGGTATGTGTTGGTGGATAGTTGGGTTGGGCAAAGTCTAGTCTGCCTAAGGAATTCGCATATAAGGGGCTGAACTGGGAACCTGAGTCCGGTCTCGATTATTGACTGGAGGGTGAATGGTACGAAGCCTTCTTCATCCCAGGGGTCTACTCCTTGTTCGGCTAGGACCAGGTTTACATCGGCTGGGATTTGGTAGTCCTTCCTGAATTCGGCCAGGCCCCGGGGGTTTCTACAAGACATCTATACTTCCCCATTTTATTGTATAAATTAAATAATTTATCTCGGAGGTAAGAGGGTGCTTGGTAGCTCGGTTGAGTGCACAGAGGTATCTGGGCAACCTAAGTCTGCAAAGTGAAGAGACAAACTGTTAAGCACAGATCGAGGACCGTGCTACAGAAACAAAGCAAGAAAAGGCTAATCTTATTTCGGCTCTACAGGGTGCGATGTTATCTACATCGGTTTGCAAAGGATCATGCTATCTCGGTTTGGCAAGGCATTCGGTTAGCTCGGTTTTACTATTTGGTTTCGTTATCCCGGCTGAACGTCAAGGGGCAGCTTTCTGAGTTCGGTTTGGGAACTCTGAATGCTGGCTTGGCCCCTGAAGTTTTAGCTCGGTTATATGCTCTTGAGTGGCTAGTGCGGTGGGTTTTCATTCCGGTTATTGGCTTTAGGGAACTACTGTGGTATGCACCAAGTTCTAGTTCGGTTTCAGTCTGCCTAGATTTTTATACAGCAAGAACAGTGTTCTAGTTCGGTTGAAACATGTACAAAGATCAAAAGGGTGTTCTACTAGCTAAAACAGTATGTTCAAGGTGTTCTTGTGAAGTTCTTCAGACAGTACAAATACAGTAGAAGAAAAACGAAGTGTTTTGCAAAAACACACAGCGTAGTCTACCATGGATCAAAAACGCAAGTAAGAATAGAGAAACAAGAATGAATTCGTGTACTTACCAGAGGAAGGGAGAAAAAACTGGAAGGTTGAGGCAGCAGCAAAGAAAGATGCGAGCCTCAGAGGAAGCAGAGAGAGAGAAGATGAACAGAGGATAGTGTGATTCAAAAATGAAGGGTTCTTTTGATGAAAAGGGAAAAAGAGCGGGACTGTTCAAATATTCCGGAGTACGAGGGACGGCGCGACAGCTGTGAAGAGCCAATCAGAGCATGCCACGTGCCAAGGGAAGGACAATCGATTCAGTTTCCATAAACTGAAGAGACGTTTGACCGGATGTGCTCAGCTCGGCTTGAGCTTAGCTCGGCTAGAGAAGCTGGGAAGGTTTTCAGCTCGGCCGGAGTAGCTAACGGATTGTAGCTCGGCTGGATGAGCTAAAACTTTAGTTCGGTTCATAGACAGGTAATCCCTATCATGCTGTGCAGATGGAATTAAGGGGCAATTGAGAGGGTAATTTATAAACCGAAGTAGGCCAAGCTGCGTATTGGGCCTTAGGGCCGAAATGAAAAGGGCCGAGTAGAAAGGCCATGAAAGCTACTCCGGTTTGGAGAAGTAACTTTGAAGAATAGACCGGTCGCACAGTTGTGGTGGTTAGCCCGGTCTCGGGAGGATTTAGTTCTACTCCGGTTGAGAGGAGTAGCACGAAGGCTTCGGTCTTCGATAGTTACTTCGGTTGTAGCATGTGAGAACCGAAGTAATTTGTGGTTCTAAAATATAGCTCGGCTTTAACTCCCTTGTGGATAGCTCGGTCCTAGCATGGGAAGGCCGAGGTAAGGGAGAGTAAAGTGAGGGCCGAATCAATAGTTATTTCGGTTGTACAGGAGTTCGGCCCTAGCAAAGCCATCTCACTTGGCTTAAGCAGTGAGGAGGGTGTTGGAGGATAAGCATTATCTTCCAGGAGTATGAATCCTAGAAGGACTCTACGCATGGAGGAGTAATCCTAGAAGGACTCTACTTGGGGGAATAAGAGTCCTACCAGGATTGTGCCACGCGAAACCTATATAAACTCACCAATATCACCTTTGAAGAGGTAATGCAACTTTACTCCCTGAATTCATAGAGCTTCTGTCTATTTGTCAAGCTTTCTGACTTAGGCATCGGAGAGGTTTCTGGCACACACCCGCCGGCTAGCTCACGTGTGTATTTTCAGGTGGTTGAACGACGTCGTACGGAGGAGCGCAGACTTGGTCAACAGGATTATACGAGAAGGTGTATTTCTTTCCCGTACAGTTCCGAATTGAAGAATTAAAAATCCGTAGTCCACGGATTGGTTCTAGATTGAACCCCACGGTTCCGGATTGGAACCGATCCAAACCATATATAAATAGTCTATATTTTTATTATAAACCCTCTCGCATAATATCTTCTCTTATTTCATATAAAATCTAAACCCGCATAGTATCTTCTTTAATTATTTTTGTTTGTTAGTTTTTAGTTTTGATTTGTAATGATCTAAATACTTGTGGTGGAATCAGTTTTCTTATGATTATTTATATTCTAGAACAGTATATCACTATTATAAAAAGACATGTTATTATTGTGGAACTAATATAGTGGTATGTTTATATTTTTATGAAATTAAAGTTTTATATATATATAATTTTATTATTTAATTATGTGAATCCGTGATCATAAACCGATCCAATCCGTGTTTAAATGGATTGGTTCCACGATTTAAACGGATTAGATTGGTTCCAATTTTTCAGGAACCATAGATAACGGATTGGTCCTGATTTTATCCTAATCCGATCCAATCCGGACCATGCTCATCCCTACTCCTTTTCCTGTCAAAGACATGAGAGTAACTCCATGGGAGAGCAATAAATGCAATATTTAATCCTTAGTTCACTTCTTGATATTCAAACTAAAAACTTTTCATATTGAAATCATACATAATCTTTAGCCACTTAGTTTTTTTAACAAAGTATACATAGCCTTCAGTTTGACCTAAGTCCACGATATACGCGTTGTTATCGAATCTTAATTTAATTTGTAAAAATTTTAAACTTATTCAGTATAATTTTAAATTTGTTATCGAATCTTAATTTAATTTGTAAAAATTTTAAACTTATTCAGTATAATTTTAAATTTAATGAAAATCTAAATTAAAATTTATTGACTCAAATTAAATTAAGATAGACTATAGAGGACTCTCAAATTTTGGCTCTGAAATATTTGTTAGAGATGGTGCATGCAACACAATATGGAGATCAAATCTATCTCAAACTGTGAAGTTGAATCTTCTGTGGACATGTGATAATGGAAATTTTAAGGAAAAAATATTAAGGTTGGTGGTGAAGGAATCTAATTCCCGATATCCAATCAATCTTTGGCAGAATATTTGTCGTTTTAACTCATTTGATTTATAGTTGGAAAAGAAAAGGTAAAGCACACACTCTCTCTCTCTCTCTCTCTCTCTCTCTGCAGCCTTTTCCACTATTATTTCTTCACATGTTGTCACTCCCTCATCCCACATCCATATCTCTCTCTCTCTCTCTCTCTCTCTCTCTCTCTACACCTTCCATCCACCAAAATAAAATATTTAGTTATGAATTTTCAAAAAAAAATTTAGAATTTTTTATTTTTCATATTTTGTTGTCTTTAATAAATATCTTTCATATTTTATTTATTTATTTTTATTTTTTAGATGTATGTAATCTAAATATATTTTAAAAGAAAAAATATTTACAAAAAAATCTAAAAAGAATTTATTAAATACAAAAATTTATTAAATTTTTGTTTTGTATTTTATGTAAAAAAAATTCACAAATTTTATATTTTTAAGTATATCTAGATTAAATAGATCTACAAAGTAAAAAAAAGTTGATTAAATTTTATAAAAAAAATTCACTAAAAACAAAAAACACGAATTAAAAATTCAAAAACTTTTTTTGAAAATTGCAAAATCAAATAGATTGATTGTTATTTGGGGTTGTTTGGGATATCCTAAATAAGTGTACTTTTTTTTCTTTTTAGATTAAAAAATTGAGGAAAAAAAGATGGATGTTTGGGTTAACTTTTTGACTTTTTACGAAAAAATGTGTATTAAAAAATTGTATAAATTAGTGTGTAGGAAAAATTTTGACAGTGTAAGCTGTACGATGACAGCAAGGTTTGTAGAGTGGTGTAATAGGAAATGGTTGCCTCCTTTTCGGGCAACCATTTGGATGGTGCTCTTTGGCCAGTGGGGGCCCACCACGGGTCCCGTTTTTCTAATCGGAACCGTTCAATGTGTACAACTCGTCGAGTATTATATATTTATAAAAAATCACGTTGATCGGATATCTATAGCTATCTGATCGGATTAGTTTTTTTGTCAACCGTTAACTATAACACCATCCATTTTTTATACAAAACTGATTTGATCATGTAGTTAGCGTTATCCGATCAATATGATTTTTTACAGGCATATAGTACTGGACGAGTTCTACACATAAGGTGGTTTGTATTAAAATATTATGTATATTAATTTTTTTATATTTTTAATTTGTGAATAGTGATGACTTTTTTGCTTTTTTTATAATTTTTTGACTTTTTGAATTTTTTCTAACATCCCAAACTAGGCTTTATTATCTTCAAAATTATTATTTTTTTATTTTATACTTAAACTATCAATTTCATCTATTTAATTGTTTTAAAGTTTACTTTATTTTATTTATTTAGGTTCATGTAGTATTGTATAAATAATTGAATCCTAATTTGATGATCAAGAAGATCATTTCAAAATTGAAACAATTTATACAACCGAAAACTCATAAAAAAAAGGTTATTTCTAATTTTGAAATGGCAATTTGCCCATCAAATCAAGTTTTGACATTATTGATTTGTACAATCATTATCAATTAAAATAAAATTGATAGTTTAATGAAGAAATGATAAAAATAAAACGTAAAATTAATTAAGAGGGATTTATTAGAAATTTTTTTTTTAAAGTGATTGTATTTTAATTAGTTCATAAAATATTTTTGTATTTCAATAAGTCCTATTATTTGAGAATTTGATCTACCAAATCATAATTCATATATTTAAGATATTTTATAGACATTTTTATCCTTAGAAATATTTTTTAAACAGCTAGCAATTTGGTAATGTGAACATTCATATTTTACAATGTGAATATTCACATTGACGTGTGAATGTTCACATTGATAGTGTGAACATTCACATTAATAATATGAATATTTATATTGACATATTAACATTTACAGTGACGATGTGAACATTCACATTGACAATATAAATATTCAAGTCACGAAACATTCGTATTGTAAATATGGATATTATTAGGGATATTTTAATAACTTTGTCACTCATAAGACTTATTAGAATATAAAAAAATAATATAAACTAAATGAAATATTAGTATGTAAAAAGAAATTTATGAAAACATGTTCTATTAATTAAACCTTATAAAAAAAATGTTAGGCCAAAGGTCCACGTGTGAAAATAAAGAGGATTAGAGAGAGCTGTAAGCCAATATTTAAGAAGCAGACAAACCTTCTAAATCTGGGTCACGTGATGATCGAACAAAGATATGCTTCTGTGTGGGAGATTCCAAATTAATTTTATTTTAGAGATATCACTGTTGAATGTCCCAAACTATTAATTTAAACTATACTTGCATGTTTAGATGAAAATCACAACAACAACAAAGATGCTTCCATTCCAGATTCCAAAATAGTTAGTATTAAATTAAGACTGTTAAATAATTTGTCACTAATACAATATGCTATCTCAACAGTATCAAAGATTAAAATTGAATCCCACCCTCATCTAAGTTGGGAATACTAAACGATAGGAAAACATAGTCTTAGTGATCATGAAAAATATGAAATGAATTGACAAATATAAGTTCAAAAATGCTATTAACACAAAACATGCACACAAAAAAGTGTTCAAAAAATTATATGAAACGTAAATTTATCTTAAATAGAGCCCACCCCACCTTATATGTAAATTTAGAATTAGACTGTTTGCGAACCTCACAACCTGTTTCACAATTTTTTGACTAGATAACCCAGTCCACTAGAGAAGAGCCAACTCTAATTTTTATTTTAATTTTAACGATAGCCTAATCTATAAGAATTAGAGAACATATCACCGTGGCAAAAAGTCATACGGAACTTTAAATCATACTTTTTAATTTCTGTTCATATTTTGATAACTTCACTAATATAAATTTGTGCTTGTGGGCCGCATGGCCCAAGTGGTCTTCTTAGCCGAAAACCACAAACCGATCCAGCCGAGTCACTTGAATTACCCTCTTCCTCAGCACCACTTTACATGAACTTGCCAAAGTGATCATCCCGGCCAGGCTTCATAATTTGGGCTTCATGGCCCAATTGACATGATGAACAAAATTTGGAAGGTGATAACAATGCAATTTATCGTTACAGAGAAAAAAAACAACAACAACAATAAACAAATGGTCCATTGGGAATGAGTGAAAAAGCTCAAAGCCTACAAATCAAAATTTTGGTTCGTCCCAAAATGGTGATATGTGGAAGCCCAAAGGTCATATTGGTAAAGCGGGCCTATCAGAATCAATCGAGTCCACTGTGGAAAATCTGCAGTTTCATTTTTGTTGATTTGCAAAGATTTTATTCATTAATTCAATAATTTAGTAAAATAAATTTATTATTATAATAACATGGTGATGGTAGTGAACATAGTGACTCATTAAGAGATTATGGAGTCAAATATTTACATTTAACATTTTTTTAAAGGGTTTTTTAAATTAAAAAAAAACAAAAACAAATTAAAGTGACTTGGATTCTTATTTCTCAACTATTAGTGATTTTTAACTTATTTCTTAAATTTATATCATTCAAAAAATTATATTTCTAAAATACGACTAAGGTGTTTTATCAAGTGTTTTATAGTAAATTAAAAGAAAATTTTCATTTCAGTGGAACTTTAAAAAAATATTTACTGATAATTCTTACAACATTAGGAAGTTAATTTTATAAATTTTTTCATGTGCTTGAAATTATTTTTCCTAAATTAAACACAAAATTTTAAAATTGTATTTTAAAAATATAATTTCAATAGTAAATCATGTTTCAAATTAATATAAAAATTAGTCTATCCGTCCCATAAGATTAGTCCCTTATTCTATTTTTCATTGTCCCAAAATATTAGTCTCTTATTCTATTTTTTTGGGAGACTAATTTCATTGTCATACATACATACATACATATATATATATATATATATATCTATTTTGCTGAGCAAATGAACTTGGAACACATAATTGTAGAAATTGTGGATAAAAAAGGAAAATTTTGAAGATATTTTCTTGTTTTCATTATTTCGATCTAGATCTTGTTCAACAGATCCAAACCTTCTTTTTTTTTTTTTTTTGGTAGTTGTTAATTGGTGTTGTTGTTGTTGATGATGATGAAACATATTGCAACAAAAAAAAATTTCTCGTGTTGAACTGATAAGGATTGAGAGAGAGGCAAATAGAAAGAAGAAATATTTGAACAGATAGAGAGAAAAAGAGATGAAGAGGAATTATAGAGAAAAAAGAAAAAAAGTATGTTTGTGAAATTAACAGATAAAGAGAGAAAGAGATGAGGGAGAGAGAGAGACAGAGAGAGGAAAAATGGGTTTGTGAAATCAATAAATAGAAAGACAAAAAGATGAGAAAGAGAGTGGCATAGAGATATACATATATATATATATATATAGAGACAGACAGAGAGAGAGAAGTAGGTTTGAACAAATCAGTCAAAGTGGGTTTCAACCGATCAGTCTCTCTCTATATATGTGTGTGTGGGTTTCAACCGATCAGTCTCTCTCCTATATATGTGTGTGTGTGTGCGCGCAAGAGAGAGAGAGGAAAAAAAGGGTTTGAACAAATCAATCAAAATGGGTTTCAACGGATCAATGTCCCTCTCATATATGTGTGTGTGTGCAGACAAAATAGGCTTGTGCAATTTGAACATATAGAAAATAATTTCAATAGATAGATATAAAATCGAATAGACAATCAAAAAAATTTAAACAAATAGACAAAAAATTTGAGCAAATAAATATAAATCTGAACATATAGTGAACAAAAAGTCAAACGAATAAAAAAATAACAAATAAATTAAGGGTAAAATTGAAAACAAAATGACCTCTAAAATCAACGAAATGATTTCTCACCAAACTATTTTACAAAGAGTGAACCTCTCATTAATAAAAAAATATACACGGGACCTAATGCCTTACACCCTCCTTACCTTAGACTTTTCAATAATTTTCTTAAGATTTTATTCATTCATTCAATAATTTAGTAATTTAAATTTATTATGATAATAATATGGTGATGATAGTGAACATAGTGACTCATTAAGAGATTATGGAGTCAAATATTTATATTTAACATTTTTTTAAAAGTTTTTATAAATTAAAAAAACAAATTGAAGTAAGTTGGATTCTTATTTCTCAATTATTAGTGATTTTTAACTTATTCCTTAAATTTATGTTATTCAAAAGATTATATTTCTAAAATACCACTTTAAAGTCAAAATTATAGTTTCATAACACAGCTCTAAAGTGTTTTATCAAGTGTCTTATAGTAAATTAAAAGAAAATTTTCATTTCATTGTAACTTTTAAAAAATATTTACTGATAAATCTTACAACATTAAAAATGTAATTTTATAAATTTTTTCATGTGTTTGAAATTATTTTTTAAACTTTTCATTGATATGTTATTTTTCCTAAATTAGGCACAAAATTTTAAAATTGTATTTTAGGAATATAATTTCAATAGTAAATCGTGTTTAAAATTAATATAAAATTACTCTATCCATCCCAAAATATTAGTCCATGATTCTATTTTTTATTGTCTTAAAATATTAGTTCATTTTCAAAAATTAAGGACTAAAATAATATGAATTTCTTATTTTGCCATTTTTTTAAATTTATTAATATTAATATACACAAAAAAGTATAATTATGACAATTGATATTCCCAAAAAAGTCAAAGGATAGTTTTGAAAAGTTAATATTTTTGAAATGTAATAATTTTGAGTGATTCTACTTAGAGCATGTCCAACAGTGCATCAATTTTTTCATCAAATTTGAGTAAAAGTTTCCTTTGATATCAAGTGCTCAAAATGAGGATTTTGGAGTTTCATCAGAACACCAGTCAACCGGACAAATGTCCAGCCGGTTGACCGGCCAGTGTAATCATTTTTTTTGTTTTTTTCTTTGCCTTGAGGTGGTCAACTGGGCGATGGACCGGCCAGTGTAATTTTTTCACAAATTTTTGCCTTGAGGTGGCCATCTAGGAGGACATCTGGAGGGATGTCCAACAACGGTAATGAACAATGATTTGATGAAAGGCACATTGGTCCTTAGTTTGATGAAAGAAAAGGGAAATCCTGAATTTGATACTTATTTGATGAAACCGTTGAAACAAAAAAAAGAAAAAAGAGTCATTTTTTACCAAATTCAAATTTGATGACAAATCTGAGTAACCATTAGAGATGGTCTTACACCACTAATCTAACTTCTTCCACCATCAAATTTTATTTTATGTTTTTATAATTTATACAATTCCTTTATTACTTTCATCTCTAACCCTCCTCGTTCTCCTTCTCTTTACACTCAAAACCTAGAAAAACCCTAACCCTAGTTATTTCTCATCACCACCACCTCCACCCCGCCTACTACCGGTGTCGCCACTTCGCCTCCACTCCACCACTCTCCGTCTCACCTCTTTCTTTTGCCGTCACCGCCTTCTTCCTCCTCCCTCATTTTATTCTTCTTCTTTCAACATATATATGAATCTATTATATTGAAGAGAACATGAACAAAAGCAGTGATAAGTGTACAAGCATTAAAGAAAATAATACATCAGTGTGATTTTAAATCGAAAAGAGAGAGAGAGAGAGGAATCTAAACATTTGAAGCGAGAGTTCCACAATCGAATTCAATCAAATAGAGAACAATTGAAAATCAATCACAGAGAGAAGCAATTTAAGGATTGAAGAATCACTTGAAATGGCCATGGCGATTCCACATCACCATTGCAAACGTCCTTCTACAAATTACAGGCGATGTTCGTTGTAGGAAACTAGACAGTCACCGGTGAAAACAATGGCTAGCGGTTTGTGCGAAGCTCCGGGAAGATATCCCCACATTAACAATACATATTCATTAGTATCCTCTATCTTCACACATTCCTCTTCGCTTACAGTTCTATTCATAGCTTTTTTGAATCACCGAAATCAAAATCACAAATTTCTGGAATGTGTGTGTGTGTGTGTGTGTGTCTCTCTCTCTCTCTCTGTATTCAGACTTTTCTCTCTATCTCGTGGCTTTCAAGTTATTTACAGAGACACATGGAATGTACCATTTCTGAAGGAAGAAGAAGGGGAGGAAGAGGAAGGCGGCAACAACGAAGGAAATCGGTGAGACAGAGAGTAGTTAGGTAGAGGTGAAGGGTGGTGGAGTGGCAGCGGAAGTGGCGGTGCTAGTAGTGGGCCAGTGTAGGTGGTGGTGATGAAAGAGAACTAGGGTTAAGGTTTTTTAGGTTTTAGGTGCAAAGAGAAGGAGAATGAGAAGGAGAAAGAGAAGGAGAAATGTTAGAGAGGAGGGTAATAAATGAATTGTATAAATTATAAAAAAATAAAATAAAAAAATAAAAATTGACGGTGTAAAGAGTTAAATTGGTGGTGTAAACAAAATCACTCAATAATTGTAATATAAAAAAATTAGATTCCTCAAAAGGGACTAAGGAGTTGTTTGAAGATAATCTAAATAAATATACTTATTTGATAAATGTATTTATTTGAGTCATAATACCTTTTTTTTTTTTGAATTTTTTTATAAAAAAATTAAAAAATAGTTTAAATAAATAAATCTCAAATAATTCTTAATATTTTAAGACGAAGAGAATAAACGGCTGAAATCACTTAAATTTTATAATCACCATACCATAAAATCATGCGTCAATGTCATATTTTGTCAACATCTTAGGTGAAATGAAATAAAAAATCAAGATAAAAAAATAATATAAAAATATGAGGTTAGAGTTACACCCACGTCTTATGTTATTTTTCCTAAATCAAACACAAAATAGTAAATTGTGTTTCAAAATTTATATAAAAATTATTCAATTTATTTTAAAATATTAGTTTTTTATTTTATTTTTTATTATTTTAAAATATATATATTTTTTAAAAATTAAAGATTAAAATAGCATGATTTTTTTATTTTATCCTTCTATTAAATTCATTGATATTAATATACATAAAAATATAATTATGACAATTAATATTTTAAAAAAAAGTCAAGGGTAATTTTGGAGTTTGGCATCCCTTTATATATATATATATATATATTATTATCTTTTTTGAATCATATTATCTTTCTACTTTTCTATATATATTCATAAGAAGTTAAAAAATACACTTATTTAGATCATTTTAAATAAATATTAATATTTTTAAAGTGTAATAATTGTATTATCAAAAAAAGTTAGACTATCCAAAAGGAATTAAGGGCTAATTTGGAAATAATCTAAATGTACTTATTTGATAATATATTTATTTGAGTCACAATATCTTTTTATTTTTTTACACATATATTTATAAAAAAAAAAAAAACCAAAAAATATGCTAAATACTCATTTCATCACAAAATCATAGTCCCTTTTGGGGAAGGAAAATGCTATGAACATTAAATAATCTACCAAATATTTTATTAAATCTCTCACATGGGTGTGAGACTCACACAAACACACATGTGTGTAGGTCCTACATCTATGTGAGAGGTTTGATAAAATATTTGGTAGATTATTTGGGATTTCTAACATTACTCTTGAATTTAACTTTTTTTAGTAGTACAATTATTGTACTTTAAAAAATTTTGATTTTTCAAAATTACCCTTTGATAATATATTTTTGGAGAATGTCAATTGTCATAATTGTACTTTTTGTATTATTAATAAATTTAAAATCAAATAATCTACCAAATATTTTATTAAATCTCTCACATAGGTGTGAGACTCACACAAACACACATGTGTGTAGGTCCTACATCTATGTGAGAGGTTTGATAAAATATTTGATAGATTATTTGGAATTTCTAACATTACTCTTGAATTTAACTTTTTTTAGTAGTACAATTATTGTACTTTAAAAAATTTTGATTTTTCAAAATTACCCTTTGATAATATATTTTTGGAGAATGTCAATTGTCATAATTGTACTTTTTGTATTATTAATAAATTTAAAAGATGGACAAAATAAAGAATTTATACTATTTTAGTCTTTAATTTTTTAAAAAGATTAATATTTTGAGATAATAAAAAATAGAATAAGAGACTTAGGCTTGGTTTGGGATATACTAAATAATACAAAAAGTCAAAAAGTCACTATCCTATTTAAGTCACATCATCTTATTTAAATCACATCACCTCTCTAACACATTACATCAAACCCAACCCAAACCCAACCCATATAAGCCAATAAGTCAAAAAAGTGCATTTTTTTAGAACATCCCAAACCAACCCTAAATTTTGAGACCGAAAGAGTAAGGGGTTGTTTGGGGTGTCCTAAATAAGTGTACTTTTTGTCTTTTTGGACTAAAAAATTAAAGTTGAAAATATGGATGTTTGGGTTAACTTTTTGACTTTTTATGAAAAAATGTGTAATAAAAAATTGTAAAAATTGATTTGTAGGGAAAAATTTGAATTGGGAGTTGTGCAACCGTAATTGTTGACTTTTAATGAGTAGTGTTAACTTTTTAACTTTTTGAATAATATTTATCTTTTTATCTTTTTAAAAGATCTAAACTTGCCCTAAATAAATTTCAAACAATCTCTAATATTTTAGGACGAAAAGTACAAACAGTCAAAATCACTTAATAAATTTTATAAACACCATATCATAAAATCATACGCCATATTTTGCCATCATTTGGTATAAGATAAAATGGCTCTTTTTAACTAAAATAGTGACAAAATGACAAAATAAATTTGGAGTTTAATAAGATAAAATATCATATTTAAATTATAATTATTTTTTTTTTTCTTTTATAAAAATAAAAAAAATTTATTCCAAATAAAAATTTTTAATCACAAAATAAAATAATTGAAAAATCAAAAAAACTAAAAAATCAACTAATATGCGAAACGAATCATTTGTAAATATCTTAGGTGAAATGAAAAAATAAACAAAAAAATAAAAATGTGAGGTTGGAGTTTCACCGACGTCATCAAACGATTTAAAAATCTATTTCCAGAACATTCTGGAATAATCTACACAAAAGGCGGCAAGGTTATAAATACACGCTCCCCATACTATCTTTCCCAATTGAAACCTAGATTTACTTGCTGCCAAAACTCTTTATAGCTCTCTTGTTCTTTTTTTTCTCTTCAAATTCAATTCTGTGTCTTTGCTTTTTCGTTCTATATTAATCAGAGTTTTGTCATGGCTGGAAAGGGCGAAGGTCCGGCGATCGGAATCGATCTCGGAACGACCTACTCGTGCGTCGGAGTGTGGCAACACGACCGTGTCGAGATCATAGCCAACGATCAGGGCAACAGAACGACGCCGTCTTATGTTGCTTTCACTGATACGGAGCGTCTCATCGGCGATGCGGCCAAGAACCAGGTCGCCATGAACCCTATCAACACCGTTTTTGGTAAGTCTTATGCTTATCATCATATTTTGTTTTGTTTTTTTAACTGATCTGAATATGATTATGTTGAAAGTACATGGATCTGTTTATATGATTCGAGTCTCTGTGAATTTATATGAGTTCATGCGAGTTGGTGTATGGAATTCTTGAATTTTGTGTACAAACACTATTTAAAAAGTAAAAACTGTAGGTAAATGTTGATTACTTATTCTTTCAAGGAGGTATCTGTTTTGAATTGGATGTCATCAAAAGTCACTTTATTTGGATCTCGAATTTTTTTTTGTAGATTTGTGTTTGTACGGACTGTTTTGGGAGTTTTCCTTGGTCTATCTTGATAATTTGAACAGTTCATAGAGGTATAAAGTTAATCGGCTATTAGTTAGGTCTTAATTTTTTTTGTTTTAAAGATTATCAAAATTGTGTAAACCTAAAAAAACAAATGTGCTCCTATCAACTTGAATTTTTGCATACTCAATAGCCTCACAGCCAAGTTTGTTAAAATCAGGATCCTATATAGGACCGTTGAGAAGGTCTCATGGATTGGATCGTAGGATTGGATCGAGTATGTTAAGATTCTACTTTCTATTAAAAATAAGGTAAAAATACAAATAAGGATAATTCATGTTAAAAAGAAGGTGAAAAATACCATAATATCAATCCTACGACAATTTAGATCGTTTTAACAATTTAGGATTGTAGGATTGTATGATCTGGATCGCAATTTTGATAACCATGCTCACAGCAGGATCCCCATTCTGTGTTGGGTATGCAAAACTCATGAAATTTGTATACAAACACAATTATATCTTTTCAATAAATTGTTGCTCATTTGAGGTTGATTATGAAATAAGTCTAGTAATGCAGAAATAAGACCACATGGTTGTTTCTAAATTTGTAATTGATTTCTCTGCATAAGTCAAAGAATTGATTATTTGTATACGTTGTCAGTAACGAATTGTATGCAGATACCTCCAAAAGTTAATTTGGCTTAGCTTGGCTTCTTATTTATAACATAATCCTAGTCTTTTATGTAATGTCAAATGTAGTCTGCACCTATAAATTAATTGTTTTTCTTTGCATTTTTTGGTGCTATCATAGAAATTGTACCCTTGGATATCTAATTTCTAAACCAGGAACGTTAGTCTCTTCTCATGTCTTGATAGTTGTACTCGATATATGATTACACTGGTAGCCCATAATTAATTTCACCAAATTATGATATTTTCATTTATTATTCAATATGAATTCTGGAAAGAATTGTAATTGCATCTCGGTTATTAGTTTTGGGACTACCTTATAAAATAGAATAAGGAAGAGATTTGTTTTTGTTGAGTTGTTGTTGAAACAGTTTTATTTATTTTTAAGGATTCAATATATCGTATTATCTTACAAAGAAGAGCCTACAAAAACAGATTTGTGGTGTTAATTAATGAGTAGTGGTGATTAACATTATCTTTATTTTTTATCACAGATGCAAAGCGTTTGATTGGTAGGAGATTCAGTGATGCATCTGTACAGGCTGACATGAAGCTCTGGCCATTCAAAGTTGTTCCTGGTCCTGGTGACAAGCCCATGATTGTGGTCTCCTACAAAGGCGAGGAGAAGCAATTTGCTGCTGAGGAGATCTCCTCCATGGTCCTCATCAAGATGAAAGAGATTGCTGAGGCTTTCCTTGGCTCAATAGTAAAGAATGCTGTTGTTACTGTCCCTGCATACTTCAATGACTCCCAACGCCAGGCCACGAAGGATGCCGGAGTCATTTCTGGCCTAAATGTTATGCGGATCATTAATGAGCCAACTGCAGCTGCGATTGCTTATGGTCTAGACAAGAAAGCCACTAGTGTCGGGGAGAAGAATGTTCTCATCTTCGATCTCGGTGGTGGTACTTTTGATGTTTCACTTCTCACAATTGAAGAGGGTATCTTCGAAGTGAAGTCCACTGCTGGTGACACTCACTTGGGAGGAGAGGACTTTGATAACCGAATGGTGAATCACTTTGTTCAGGAGTTCAAGAGGAAGCATAAGAAGGACATCACTGGAAACCCTAGAGCCCTTAGGAGATTGAGGACAGCTTGTGAGAGGGCCAAGAGGACTCTCTCATCTACTGCTCAGACCACCATTGAGATTGATTCTTTGTACGAGGGTGTTGATTTCTACTCGACCATTACTCGTGCCAGATTTGAGGAGCTGAACATGGATCTCTTTAGGAAGTGTATGGAGCCTGTTGAGAAGTGTTTGAGGGATGCGAAGATGGACAAGAGCAGCGTCCATGATGTTGTCCTTGTTGGTGGGTCTACTAGAATTCCCAAAGTGCAGCAACTTTTACAAGACTTCTTCAATGGAAAAGAGCTGTGCAAGAGTATCAACCCGGACGAGGCTGTTGCCTATGGTGCTGCTGTTCAAGCCGCAATCTTGAGTGGTGAGGGCAATGAAAAGGTTCAAGATCTATTGCTTTTGGATGTGACCCCTCTGTCACAAGGGTTGGAGACCGCTGGCGGTGTCATGACCGTTCTGATTCCAAGGAACACCACAATTCCCACCAAGAAGGAGCAAGTGTTCTCTACATACTCGGATAACCAACCAGGTGTGTTGATTCAAGTATATGAGGGTGAGAGAACGAGAACTCGAGACAACAATCTGTTGGGCAAATTTGAGCTGTCTGGCATTCCTCCTGCCCCCAGGGGTGTTCCTCAGATCACTGTATGCTTTGACATTGATGCTAATGGTATTTTGAATGTCTCTGCTGAGGACAAGACCACTGGTCAGAAGAACAAGATCACCATTACCAATGACAAGGGAAGGTTGTCAAAGGAAGAGATCGAGAAGATGGTACAAGAGGCTGAAAAGTACAAGGCTGAGGATGAGGACCACAAGAAGAAAGTTGAGGCCAAGAATGCATTGGAAAACTATGCCTACAACATGAGGAACACCATCAAGGATGAGAAGATCAGTTCCAAGCTTGGCCCAGATGACCAGAAGAAGATTGAAGCTGCCATTGAGCAGGCAATTCAGTGGTTGGATGCGAACCAGCTTGCTGAGTCGGACGAGTTTGAGGATAAGATGAAGGAGCTGGAAGGCATCTGCAACCCCATCATTGCCAAGATGTACCAGGGTGCCGGTGGTGCTGCTATGGATGATGATGATGCTCCTCCTGCTGGTGGTAGTGGTGCTGGTCCCAAAATTGAGGAAGTTGACTAAGCTCTTCAGTTTGCGTGATTGTAGTGATGACGATGATGATGATAGTAGTAATTGGGTGGTGGTGGTTTTAAGTGTCTATTTTCAAGTTTTTTTTGGTTTTTCTTTTTTAATATGATTAAAGTTTTGTTTCACCATTTAGTGATGATGGTGGTACTTCTAAGCAATTGAAACTCTATATTTTTGTCCTACATTACATGGAATTTTGTTGTGGTATTTTGAAGGGCATTTTACTTTCGAAGATGTTGTACCATGATCAAATTTTGGTTCGGCTCTATGGTTTGGTTGGATGTGTAGAACAATCACACCTGCAGGATTTTAGGTTGTTTGGTTTGTTCTTGCCAAACACTCATTGCACCTTATTTTTATTTTCTTTATGTATCAGTACATTGGATAGTGTAATGGATCTCATAAACCTGTGATACATAAGGTGATTAAAGAACAAAATAGTTAAAAATTTAATATATTTTTTACATATATCTAAACACTCCTACTCATATATATATATTGGCTTGAGATTGTTATCAGTCCACATTGTCCAGTGTGGATTGGATAAATCGATAAATCCTTTTGAGGATTTATATAGATTCTAGGGAAAGTAAGGGGTATGGGGCTTTCACATTTTTTTTCTAAGGAAAATGATTTGTCCCCTCTAAAAATGTCCCCCTTAATCTCTTTAATTTTCAAAACGACGTCGTTTTGGAATTTTTTTTTTTTTTTTTACCTTGATCAGATTTTTCGGGAGATTAGGGCTCCCATGTAGCACGGCCCTTTTCCCGAATATGAGGGCAGCTCACTTGACCATAAGAATAATTGTTGGAGACCTGATCTGATTAGATAGTTGTTTCCAAAACTCTTGTTCCATCAATTTTAAGTATTCATATCCCTTTAAACCATTGTCCTGATTGAGTAGTGTGGAGTAAAAATTAAAAAGATGTGTATTCTATCAAATCAAGATAAGTGGCCATTAGTAAGAGAGAGATATTGGGGAAAGTGGGGGCCAGGAAAATGATTTTTTGATTTGGAAAAGCCTGTGGAAAACCAGAATTCCTGCAAAATGGGCTCTATCTTTATGGAATGTCATTCTTTCGGTGAGATGGCAACTAAAGAAAGAGGCATACAACTTGCTGTGCATTGTGAGAGAGGTGGAAAATCTGAAGAGGCATTGGAACACCTCTTCTTTCGATGTCCTTCCTGTATCGCAAAAAGTGTGGAGAGGTACAGTGTTGGGTTTGGATTTCACTTGTGGCTGACCTGTTTGCTTTAAAATTTCGTGGGCTGAATGGATTAAGAGCGTCAATGATGAAGACATAATTGTCCATTTGTGTGAGTGATTTTCTGATCACACTGTCCACCTTAGTAATTCAACTGTAGAACACAGGCAGAATAGATGGCACAAATAATAACACAAAGAATTTAACGTGGTTCGGCAAGAATTGCCTACGTCCACGGGCAGCAGATTCACTATATTGAATGAATAATAAGAATTACATTTAACTCTCTGTAATTCTCTTCCTCTCTTCACTCTCTAAGCTTGTCATTGTCAGTCCCCCTTAGCTTGTTCTCTCCCTCTCCATATATACACTAGAATAGAGATGGAGAAGCCATCAACTTTTGAGCTGGCTGCCAGCCCATTGTTGCGCTTTTGGCAGCTTTCCAGATAAAAGCTTTTCATTACATCACATGGCTTCTTGTGGCCTCATGGCCAACTCACATGGCCTCATGGCCAGCTAGTTGGTGAGGTGTTGGCCTTATGACTTTCTTCTCATGGCTGGACATCCATCCGACCAAGATAATATTATCATATTATATAGGCAGGTATAGCCGATCTAACAGTTACCTCGGCTTAACTCTTCTGCGGGTAGCTCGGCCTTTGCATATTAGGCCGAGGTAGGAGAAAGGAGAGGCCTTTATCCCGGATTAAGATATCTTCGGAGATAACCTCGGCAATTCTTAGATTACCTCGGCAAAACTTACCGTAACACGTGGCACCTCGGCTGACACGTCGGCGTCACCTTGCCACGTGTTGGTACTCAGAAATATAACCCCACAACTGCCCCCTAGGTTCTGTTACCTCGACATTCTGAGGTGATGGAACCTACATTGAACTTCTTTTTCGTACGTCGGCTTAAGAACTTTCTAGCCGAGATCATCCATTTCAGACCGACATGTCTTCATCCAAGGACAAGAATTCACATCAATTCTCCTACGCGCATGAGCTGTCATGCACCATTTTTCAACCGTTCCACTGACGTGTTTTTCCCTTATTGGTCCGTGCTGGTGACGCGCCTGTAGGTCGTCTTTTCTCTGCTTGCGCCGTCTGACGCATGCGTTAACCCAGGCGTAATTAATGTTTTTGTTTTGCCGCCGTTTCACCTTTTGGACAAAAACGTTTGCCTCTCTCTTCATTCTTCACTTTTGCATTTTGAGTCTCCCTGCTTTATTCTCTCTCTAAAGCTCTTTCTTCTTGAGTCTGCCATTGTTCTAAGCTCGAAGTTCTGTGACTGATCCCATTTTTTCACTCCAGCGAAGTTTTCGAAGCTCTGTCATATCGGCGTTACTCATTTCGGCTTCAACTTTTCTGGTAAGCCTGTTGCCCTTCTTTTCTCAGTTCTTGATTGTTTCTGGATTTTCTTGCTACTTGACTGTTCTGCTCAGCATTTGATTTGTGAATCATTCACCTGAATGCGTTCTATTTCATAAACACTTGCACCGTTTCATCTCTGTTCTTGGCCTTCCACCCTTTGTGTTCTTGAATCTGAGACTTCGCTTTTTGTTTTCTGCTTTGTTGTGTCTTTTCCAGATCTGCGCCTTTGATCTTCGTCTTCATAGTTTTTTAGGTTTGGGATTTGCTTATAGAACCTTCAATTTTTAGGAAAAACCGAAACAAATTTTACCAATACATACCTAGGTTTAAGCCGAGGTCCCAAGAACCCTTTAGGAGTATCCTGTCTCTGTAGCCAAGTACCCTTACACAAAAATCATGGGTATGTGGAGAAATAGAGTTAACACCCCAACCAAACTAGAGTTTTTTAGGCAAGAATTCTCCATTCCAGCTGATGTCCATCTAAGACTAGCTGGTGATGACGACTCCATTATGCCCAAGGATGATTCCATGCCTTTTCCCGTTGTAGCCTTTGTTGAATGTGGGCTTCGGTTCCCCCTAGATCCCCTTTTTCGTGAAGTCCTTCATTACAATTCTTTGAACCCTATGCAGCTCACCATCAACGCCCATAGAACGGTTAATGGTATCATAGCCTTAGCTCGGCAGGAGAATGTTAGGATCACTCTTGCCGACATCCAATATTGTTACACCATGTGCGCCCTCAACCTAAAGGAAAAAGGTTATGTTTATTACCTTAAACCGAGGTCTACCGAATATAAGATCGTAGCCGACCTCCTAGACTCCAACAAAGGGGCTGGAGATGATTATCTCATTGCTTCTGGAAACTGGGAATTTGGTCCAGACGAAGAAGTCCATCTCTTCCCTCTCCCTCGAACGGTCAATGAGGGCAAGGGTAAGAGCCCAGTGTCAATTACTTAGTTGCTGGTTTTGTTTTCAAGTCTTCAAACTTTGTTGTTTTCTAATGTCTTGTTCTTTTCTTGCAGACGTTCGTAAGCCGCCAAACAACTTTCGTCAATCCTACTTTCTGCGCAAGGATTTGAAGAAGCTCCTAGATTTGCCCATCCAGAAGCGCAAAGCCCCATTGCTGCTGAATTTCATTCCAACATACAAATCCACCTTGCCCGACGTTCCCAAGAGGAAGAAGAAAAACCTCTCTCCTTCTGCTACCACTCTGCAAACTGCATCAACACCTCGGGCTGATCAAGGATCAACCTCCGATCCAGCCGATCAACCTTCCACCTCGACACCATACTTGGTATCAATTTCTGAAAGAAAACGCCGGCGACGACTCGTAAAAACTGCCGAAATGGTTCGCCCGAAGCCAGTTGTGCAGGACCTTCTGGCCGACCTTCCAACCGACGTGGACGCTATACCATCCCAAACGGTGCCCCCACCGAAGCCAAAAAAGACCAAGAAGGCCCAACAAAAATCCAAGGCTACTGAGGCCGAGGTTGAAGACGCTCTGCCAATCTCCCAATTAGCTGAGAGCAAAAAGACCTCCTCTGCACCTGCCAAAAGACCTGCCGAAGCCCAGCCATCAGGGTCCACTCAGTCGAAAAGGCCGAGGTCATCGTCTGCGACGACTTCGGGGTCCAGAGTTCCAAAAGTTCCCTGGGAGCCCAAAATCACCCTTGAAAACAGGCCTGTTTATGCCAATGAAAGCGCCAACGACGTTAATATCGGCGTGGCACTCAGTACTGCAGTTCTTCTCGAAGGCGATCTTGAGCGCAATGCCAAGATGAATGAATTTGAGAATTATGCCCTTATGCTGCAGCGTTCTGTCCAAGTAAGTCTTTGAATTTGATAACTTGTCTTCCTGCCACTTTCTTCATACTTGCAATGTTTTGTAATAACTTTTGCCTTGTGTTCTTTCAGGCCATTCAACATGCCCACTCCTTCTCCATGCAAGCTTTTGAAACGCGGGAGAAGTTAGAGGATATGAGGAAGGAGTATGTTGCCCTTCAAAAACAGAATAAGAGTCTTAAAAATAAAATGAAGACTCTAGAAGATCAAGCCGAGGCTGCAACTCAGGCTAAGCAAGAGGCTGATGAAAAGGCCGAGGCTGCTGAAGCCATTAAAAACGTTGCCGAGGCAGAAAAGAAAGAAGCTCAGGCGAAGGCTGCCCAGGCCGAGCAAGAACTTCACGAGGCGCTGGCCACCAAGGACGCCGAAATCAAGGCGGCCGATGACAAGGCATATGCCCAAGGCATGGCCGATGTTGCAGAAGACTACAAGTTACAGGTTAAGCAGGCATGCAACAGGGGTTTTTCCCTTGGTTGGATGTCCTTAGCCAAAAAACTTGATCTTCCTGCTGATTCGCCATGGCGCAAGGCTGAAGCTATCCCTTTGCCATTTCCTCCTCCTCCTCCTCCAAGTCAAACTGAAGGAGCTGAGTCTGAGTCTCAGGCCGAAGATGAAGATGAAGATAATGACGAAGCCTTGGTGAGGAAATCCAAGGATGCCACTGAGACCAAGTCCCTTCATTCTACTAAACAGGTTATCAACTTATCCCAAGATGAAGAGGGTGATGAGGTTGAGGAGGTATCCAAGGAAACTCACCCAGTCCAGTTATCATCCGACCTTCTTCTGGCTGAGAGAAGTGTTGAGAAGACTCTGGCCGAGATTGACGCCGAGATTGCGGCAGATAAAGAAGCTGAGGTTGTGGTAGGAAAGGATGCAGAGGTTGAGGCGGGAAAAGATGCCGAGGTGGTTCATCCAGAGCCCTCCGAGGTTTCAGCCCAACCATCTGTTGAAGAAATTTGAATGTCTTCTGTTTTTCTTTTTTGCACTTTGTTTCTTTTCTTTGTTCTTGTTGATGTTCCCTGAACAATGTAAGCTTCTTCTTTATGGCCGATGTGCCTTTCTTTGTTTCCTGTGAACGATTTACTTTTGCTAGGCCATGGTGCCTTTATTTGCTGCAACTGTTTTTATCTGAATGCTTCAGTCTTTAATTCTTCACTGCTTCTGTATACTTAGGATATTTTGCATGACTCATATAATTCTTCCTTTGCATAATCTCCTCGGGGTTACATACCTCGGGTATGATAACTTCAAGTTTTACGTCGGCAAGATACTGACCTGCAATCTTTTCATAAATTTCAACAAGTATAAAACATATCATATTCGATGTTAACTTTGCAAACTTTTCTCAAGTTTCAACGAGTGTTTAAACAACAATCTCAGTCTGTCCTACCTGTAAATTGCTACAAATTTCAACAAGGATTAATATAAACAATAAACTTTACTCAGGTTTTAACAAGTGCGAAACAATAATCTACTTGTAAATTGCTGCAAATTTCAACAAGTGTTTAAACAATATACTTAACCTTTAGTTCAACCTGTAAATTGCTGCAAATTTCAACAGATGATCTCATGTCGGCTTAACTTCAATTTGTAAATTGCTACAAATTTCAACAAGTGTTAAGCAATGATCTTTGGCTTGACCACCTTGTGGATTGCTATATGTCGGTCAGCGATAGCATCAGCTTCACCCCGACTTGTAAATTGCTACAAATTTCAACAAGCGAGTAGAGTAGTAATCTCGGCTTAACTTCCACTTGTAAATTGCTACAAATTTCAACAAGCGAAGCTAAGGAACCATCTCGGCTTAACTTCAACTTGTAAATTGCTACAAATTTCAACAAGCGAAGCTAAGCTTTTTACCGGTTTGACCAACTTGTAAATTGCTACAAATTTCAACAAGTGGCAAACTTTGTATTCGGTCTGACCAACTTGTAAATTGCTACAAATTTCAACAAGTGGTAGACTTTGTATTCGGCCAGACCAACTTGTAAATTGCTACAAATTTCAACAAGTGGTAGGCTTTGTATTCGGTCAGACCAACTTGTAAATTGCTACAAATTTCAACAAGTGGTAGACTTTGTATTCGGTCAAACCAACTTGTAAATTGCTACAAATTTCAACAAGTGGTAGACTTTGTATTCGGCCAGACCAACTTGTAAATTGCTACAAATTTCAACAAGTGGTAGGCTTTGTATCTTCTCTGCCCCCAATGTGAATTTGAGTTCCACTCGGGTTCTCATTTGTCATGTCTTCCAGGAATCATATGTGCTTGAAGAATTCTGAAGAGATTTTATTGATGACATCGGCCAAAAATAATGAACATCTCAATGATAGAAAAATTTCAAATTGCAAGTGTTCCAAGGTCTTGGCAATGCTTTGCCCTCATTGTCCTCAAGCCGATAAGCTCCATTACCTAACACCGAAGTAATTCTGTAAGGTCCTTCCCAGTTTGGGCCAAGCTTGCCCTCTCTGGGATCTTTCTTGTTGCCGACCACTTTTCTCAAGACTAGGTCGCCGACTTGAAAATCTCTTGGGTTGACCTTCTTGTTGTAAGCTCTGGCAAGCTGTTGTTGGTATACTGCAAGCTGAATTGCAGCCTTCTCTCTTCGTTCTTCTAAAAGATCCAGATCTCGGGCTAAGAGTATATCATTAGTCCCATTTTCAACTCCCTGGGTTCGGATCCCTGGGATGCCGACTTCCAGTGGAATGACTGCTTCTGTGCCATAGGCCATGGCAAAGGGAGATTCCCCTGTTGATCTTCTCGGCGTAGTCCGATATGCCCAAAGTACGTTGGGCAATTCGTCTACCCACTTCCCTTTTGCTGCCTGCAACCTCTTCTTGATTCCATCCAAAATTACTTTGTTGGATGCTTCTGCTTGTCCATTACTTTGGGGGAAACTTGGTGTTGAAAAGTAATTCTTGATCTTGAATTTCGCACAGAAGTTCTTGATGAGCTTGCTGTCGAACTGCGTTCCGTTGTCGGCAACAATGGCTCTGGGAATGCCAAATCTGGTGATAATGTTTTTCCATATGAAATTCTTGACGTCCACATCTCGGATTTTGGCAAGAGGTTCTGCCTCTATCCACTTTGTGAAGTAATCTGTCGCTACCAGCAAGTATTTTCTCTGCCCAGTTGCTTGGGGAAGCTGTCCAACCAGATCCATGCCCCATTGGGCAAACGGCCAAGGGCTGGATACTGGATTCAGGTCAGCAGCTGGCTGATGAATCAAAGGTGCAAACCGTTGGCATGGTTCGCACTTCTTCACGTATGCTTCTGCATCTTTTTGCATGTATGGCCACCAATACCCCTGGGTAATGGCTCTATGGGCTAATGATCTGCCCCCAGTGTGGCTTCCACAAATCCCTTCATGGATTTCATATAAAAAATCATCAACTTGAAAAGGGTGTACGCACCTTAAAAGGGGTCCTGTGAAGGACCTTCTGTAGAGATGTCCGTCCGCAGTCAGGCTGAATCTCGCCGACTTCAGTCTGACTTTGTGTGCCTCCTTGCGATCTTCTGGCAGTTTTCCTTCTTTCAGGAATGCAACAATTGCATCCATCCAGCTCGGCCCCATGTTCACACACATTGTTTCTTGCTTTGCGTTCCGTGGTTCTATGCTCGGGCCCGACATGTAGTCGATCATAATTGTTCTTGTCTTTCCAGTCTGCGTTGAACTCGCCAGGTTGGCCAACGCGTCGGCGTGGCTGTTATCATCTCGGCTAACTTGAAGAAGTCGGCAGTTCTGGAATAACTCGGCTAATCTGATTACCTCTTTTGCATATGCCGACATCCTCTCGTCCCTGGCTGCAAATTCTCCTGTTGATTGGTTAACAATTAACTGTGAATCACAAAAAACTATTACCTCATCTGCTTCTGCTGCTGCTGCCAGTTTTAGTCCTGCAATTAATGCTTCGTATTCAGCTTCATTGTTTGAGGCCTTGAACCCCAAACGGATGGATTGTTCTATTATCTCCCAATCTGGGGATATCAGCAGTACTCCTGCCCCCGCTCCTCGTCGATTTGAACTTCCATCGACAAAGAGACTGAATGAGTCGCCGATGTAGATACTGCAAGGTCTGAGCTTTTCCTTCCTTTGCTCTTTTGCTTTCGGCTGGGATTCTTCTGGCTTGCTAGGACCATGTTCATCTTGGCTCAACGGAGCCCGACGTTTGATGGACTCCGGCGTGAATTCTGCCACAAAGTCGGCCAAAACTTGGTCCTTGATTGCTGTTCTGGGCCTGAATTCCAGGTCATACTGGCCCAAGGCCACTGCCCATCTTGCAATTCTTCCTGTTAAGTCTCCTTGTTGTAACAGGGATTTCAATGAGTGCTCTGTTAGCACCGCAATCTTGTGTGCTTGGAAGTAGTGGTTCAACTTCTTTGAGGCCATGACTAAGGCCAGCATTAACTTCTCCAGTGGTAAGTACCTTGTTTCAGCGCTGGCTAAGGTTTTACTTACATAATAGACAGCCTTCTGTTCTCCTTGCTCTTCTCAGATTAGTACTGCGCTTACCGCGTGCTCTGACACGGCCAAGTACAAAAACAACGCCTCCCCTGGCTCAGGTGTTGAGAGGACTGGAGCCGTGATCAGATACTTTTTTAGATCGGCCAAAGCGTCCTCACATTCTTCAGTCCATAGGAAGTCTGCTGTCTTTTTTACCAGGTTGAAGAAGGGTTTACACTTGTCTGAACTTCGGCTTATGAACCTGTTTAGGGCTGCGGCTCTGCCAGTGAGCATTTGAACCTGTTTTGCCGAGGTTGGGCTCTGTAGATCTAGGATGGCCTTGATCTGATCTGGGCTGGCCTCTATTCCCCTTCTTGTTACCAGGTACCCTAGAAACTTACCAGATCCAACCCCAAACGCGCACTTTGATGCGTTGAGTCGGAGCCGATATGTTTTAAGTATTTAAATACCTCTGCTAGGTCGGCAAGATGATTCCTTGGCTCCTTGGTTTTACGACCATGTCGTCGATGTAGACTTCCATTGTTTGGCCTATCAGGTGCTTGAACATTTTGGTTACCAGCCTTTGGTAGGTTGCTCCTGCGTTCTTTAGCCCAAAAGGCATCACCCTGTAACAGTACAGGCCTTTTGGGGTGATGAACGCTGTCTTCTCCTCGTCTGGGGGGTACATGGCTATCTGGTGATACCCCCTGTAAGCGTCCAGGAAGCTCATCCTTCCATGTCCAGATGTAGCATCCACCAGCTGGTCAATTTTTGGCAGAGGGAAGCTGTCTTTAGGACAGGCTTTATTTAGGCTTGTAAAATCTACGCAAACCCTCCATTTACCGTTTTTCTTCTTTACCACCACAGTGTTTGATAGCCATGTTGGATAATTGACTTCTCTGATGGCCCTGGCTTCTAGAAGTCTGTCAACTTCTTCCTCCACTGCTTCGACGTGTATCAACGTCGGTCTTCTAGCTCGCTGTATCACAGGTTTAGCCGACCTGTCGACGTTCAGTCTGTGACATGTGACCTCGGGGTCAATGCCAGGCATTTCATAAGGTGTCCAGGCGAACACCTCTATGTTTGTTCTTAAAAAGGCTTCCAGTTCTCTTTCCTCTTCTTCGGCTAAGCCTGAGCCGAGAAGAAAAAAGCGCTCCTCATCGCCTTCCTGGACGAGGATTTTCTTTAGTGTTTCCTCACTCTTCTCGGCCGGCTCCTTGCCGACATCATCCAGGACTTCCACGTCCTCATCTTCAATTTCTGCCTTGGCTGGTTCTCGAATATTGCAGGTAGTCTTCATTGCTGCCATGGAGCAATTCTTTGCCTGCAGTTGATCTCCTCTGATTTCTTCAATCCCACGCTCTGTTGGAAAGCACAGTAGTTGGTGCAATGTTGAGGGAACTGCCCCCATTGCATGCAACCATGGCCTGCCCATGATGATGTTGTATGGTGAAGGTGTATCAATCACGATGAACTCGGTCCTGATCTTCTTAGTGCCTGCTTGCACTTCCAAGTTTGTGGCACCCAGTGGCCACGTCGGCGTTCTATTGAAGCCGACCATCGGGCCATTCGATTGCTCCAGGTCGTCAGGGTGAAGGCCTAGCTCCTTGTAACATCTAACGTACATGATGTCACAAGAGCTGCCTTGATCTATCAGGATGCGTTTTACTTGGCACACCCCAACCTGGAGGGATACTACCAAGGCATCATTATGCGGATGCTGGACCATCTCTAGGTCGGCCTCGGTGAAGGTTATCATCGGACCCTGGCAATCTTCCGGCCGAGGCCTTTTCAGTCCGACCTGGTTCACGTACTGCAAGTGTTTTACTCTTTGGGTTTCCCCCCGAATGTCGTTTTCATTCACCTTGGAGTGAATTACATTTACTACCCGAGGTCTTTCTGCCCGGGGTTGCGGCGGTGGTGGGGCTGCTTCAGCCTGAGGCAGTCTTGCCTGTTCTTCCCTCGTTCTGGTTTCATCGACAAGGTCTCTCAGGTGGCCTTGCCTCACCAAATCTTCCAAGTGTGCTTTTAGGGCTCTGCAGCCCTGTGTTGTATGTCCGTTTTCATTGTGATAAGAACAATGTCTGTCCATGTTTCTTCCCATAAACTCCCCGGGTTCCCTTGCTGGTGTTCTGAAATAAGGCTGGCTCCGAATTTTTCCTAGGACTTTTTGGATTGGAATTCGGAACACGGTTGTCACCGCTTGTCTAGCCCTTAACTCTATTTCTGTCTTGCCGAATCCGTTGTTACTTCGGCCTCGCTTCGGCGAGCTGTTTCCTTCCTGCTTGACCTCCTTTGGTGCCGATGTATCCTCCTCGGCTCTGGCATACTTTTCGATCCTTGCCATGAGTTCCTCCATGCTCTTTGGCAATGTCTTTGCCAAAGATTTCCGTAGTGAACAATCTTCTTTCAGGCCGTTCTTGAAAAACACGACCGCTACCTCCTGGTTGCATTCAGGTATTCGATTAAACACCTCGTAGTATCTTTTTGCATAGGCCCTAAGGCCTTCATCCTTACTGATCTTCAAAGCCATTAGAGCGTCCACTCTTAATGGCTGCAGCTTGTTCGTCACGAACCTGGCCACAAACATCTCGGCCAGGCCTTCCCACGTCCTTACGCTTCCCTTTGGTAATCTATGGAACCAGTCAGATGCAATCTCCCCAAAGGACGAGGGAATACTTTGCAGAGCAAAGGCTCGTTTCCACTGTATAACGCCATTGAGTTTAAAAATAGTCCAACGTGGAAGTTAGGGTCTGACTTACCATCATAAATTTGAAACCTCGGCATGCTGAATCTTTTTGGTGCTTCAAATTTGTCCAGTTCTACCGAGAATGGTGTCCTCAGCTTGACGAGTGAGGTTACCTCGGCTTCAGCGTTTTGTTCCCTCCTCTTGAGGTAGTTTCTCAAGTCTTCTTTACTTCTCCCCGGAGCTCGGCTATCTTTCGACTTTAGTCCCTTTGGCACACTACTCTCGGCCTCGTGGTGTGCCCGTTTTGATCTTTCTCCATGGGTTGTGTCGAAGCAGAGAGCCTGCTTTTGTACATGCCGATGTTCTCTGGGTTCCTGATCCTTTGTATAATACGTCCTCTGGGACTTACCGACCTCCCCGGAGGGCTGGTGAGAGTGCCTCTTGTTCCTGGAGCGTTGTGGTGCTTCAGGAATTATTTTCCTTTCTTCATTCCGAGTTTTAACTGCTGGGATTGGCGTATCCTGCAGTGGGTATGGTGGCTGCATGACATTGTTTTGCATCATGAAGTTGACGACCGATTGCAGGTCTGCCAACTTGTCTGCCAGTTCCTTGACTTCCTTATCCCTTCGTAGGCACCTATCCCTCCTGTCACGACCCAAACCCGCCCCTATAGGTTTGGCACCGTAACCGGCCAGTAATCCGAGGATTACCTACGGCCTCTGAACAGATTAACATAATATTAGGGGCTAGCGGAAGCAAATACGAATATACAACGTCCATTGAGCTGTGCAGACTTATATGAGACAGAAAAATTTTAAACTTTTTATTTACATATATACACATGACTTGAAGAACCAAACAAGGAAACATGACTTAAACTTTACATCACATAACGACAACACTTAGCATATCCGAACCTCCACGGGAGGCACGTAGGTTGGCTGACACACGGATTCTAGACAGAAGCCTCTAGCCTGGTCACTCGCCTGATCACCTACATACATAAATAATACAGTAAGCTAAAGCCCAGTGAATAATAACAGAGTAAAGGGTTTAATGAATGATGTCCATCACAGAGTTAGAAATCAGAGTTTATATCAGAAACACAATCTTATCAGAAATAGAGTCTTATGCATTTTCATATTTCAAATCAGAAACAGAAACAGAAACAGATTCAGATACATACTCATATTCATATTCATATTCAGATTTTGCATAAGATCATATGTGGTACACCCATTAGCTATCAGATCAGGCAGGTCTAAAGACCACAACAGGTAGGTCCGAAGACCACAACAAAGTTGGTACCAACAACCATAAAGGTCCATATCTTGCGCGCAAGTAACCATGGTATTATTACCCCCAAGCAAGGGCCGTAGGCCACGGTATTGTTACACCCAGGCGAGGGCCATAGGCCACGGTATTGTTACCCCCGGGCGAGGGCCATAGGGACTAAGGGTGCCACAAATACTTTTTCAGAAAACTGGACATTCATTCATTCATTTCCAACATATCATAGCTTTTCAAGAACCAATCATTTCGTAACATAGTATACTGAAAATACATAACGTTGAACATAACTTTACAAAGTTATTACTCACAGAGGGCTGCAGAGGCAAATCAGACAGACTGGATATATCAGATAAATCGGGCAGACAATGGCGCGTGACCTACACAAACATATAACATATACACATTGAAATACAATATTACTCCCTTGATTAAACTTGTCCTTTCAAGTCTCTAGTCTTTATAGTCCGAAATTCTACTACGTTTATTCTTTCTCATTTAAATAAACCGGGTTCTTATTTCACATATTCCTTCATTACTAAGTCCTTCCTTTCCAAATAGATTGATCCTTTACTTGGCTTATTAAACAATTACCACTAGATCAATGATTCATTCTTTAACTAACTAATCTATGTTGATTAGTAGCTTATTATTCTTTATTAAGTCATAAATTCCTTAGAACATTATTCACATGCATGAAATTGACATCAAAATTACTAGTTTTATATTCTTATAAATTTTTCAACTAGTTTCCATAATCTTGGACTTAGCTTAATTCATAACCTCAATTTAATTCATAACCATAGATGTCCCAACATGTGTTTAATCTCAAATTACAAGTATGGATTAAAATCTAATTATAAAATCAACACTTTATCTAATATTATGATTAATTCTAATTTTCCATAAACTTGATGTTTATAAAACATTTCATTTTTCTCTTCAAAATATGAGATTGAATTAATCCAAATCTTTCAAAATCCATGATGTATACAATACAAATAGGTCCAATTTTATTAGTAATAACAAAATCAACTTAACTCAATTTCTAACCAAATATATAATTCATAATCATGGGTGTTCTAAAATGTATTTAAATTGAATAAAACTTTTCAATTCAATTACATGCATGGATTAAACAAATTCTTTGTTTTCATTATAAAATCAAAACTCATGAACTCATGATTTTAAAATCCTTTTTTTTTTCAAAATTAAATGCACAATAAAATTACATATAATTTATGGAGCTTGATTTAATTATAACTTCAAAAACCAAATCCAAAATAATTAATTTCTAATTAACCTTCATAACTTGGTCTTAGCTCCAATTCTTCATTATTTTACTAATTCCTCTTAAATCATGAAATTAAAATTACAAACTCTTTTAAAGAAATATTTGCATGTGTGGAATTAAGATTAAAACCAACTAATTTTCTATATTCAAAATCAAATCATAATTTAATTCTTGATTTAGCCAAACTTAGGTTAAATTAATTTCCTTCATAACACACCCAAAACTTAATTCATAATCAAAGATATTCCAAAATATGTTTAATTTAAGTCAAACTCTTAGATTACATTACATGCATGGGTTAATAATATAATTAAAATCAAAACCCCTATTTATTCTTTAATTCCTCCAAATTACATGCATGTAGAATTAAGGCCCAAATTCATGCAAGATTACAAAATTAAATGCAAAATAATTAATTTCTAAGTTGATTTCCATAATCATTAACCTAACTCATTTGTGTGGGCCAAATCTTGAATAAACCCTTGTTGCATGTAAATTATAGAACTTAATCCAAGAATAATTCTCTAAATTGAACCCAAATTTAACAAATTAAAAGAATCATAACTCAAGCTTTCCAACCCAACTTGATTTAACATACAAATCTAATTTCTACAAAATTGTAATTAATCCTCAAATCTTTATTTTGAATCTTCTCAAAATCTACCTTCAATAAATTTTTGTTTAGATTAAGTAAACAACACTAAAAAGAGGATGAAATTTCTTACCTTAAGATAAATTTTCCATAATTTTTTACTTCAAATTTAGTACCCCACAAGACCCTCTTCTTCTTGACTTTACTGCCCAGAACCTCTCTTCCTCTCTCACCGTACGGTTCTCTCTCCCTCTCTTTAACTTTATCCTTTGAGCTCCTTGAGTCCAGATGGACATTACATCCTCTCCTTTTTTTTTTTTTTTTTTTTTCTTTGTGTTTTCTTCTTTATGTTTCACCCGGTTATACACTCCCATACACACACCTCACTTTTGATTTCAAACATGGCACACGTGCACTCCTCTTAGGCATCCAACACATCACATGCACACACCCAAACATAGATTCTCAATACACCCACAATACTAATTTAGTCCAATTAAATTTTATGTCTAGAAATAATTTAATTAAATATCACTTAATCTTAATTAACTTCAATCAACATACAATTAGTTAATTATAACTAACCTCAAATCCCATATAATTAAATTAGTCAAATTTAACTTCCATTAGGGCCCAATTAATTATATTTAAATTTTATTAATCCGAATCAGATTTTTAATCAGACTCTCAAAATGCTCTAAATAATAAATCGAACTTATTTCCAACCTCAATTTTGGTTTCTTAAATTATTTAGGCCTTCAATTTCTGATCAGACCCCAAGTTTCCGTCAATTAAATTATATATTCAAATTGGTCACCCCATAACTAAATTTAATTCGCAATATTCATAATCCTCAATCTTTCATGATTTAATTAACTTAATTTTCTCCAATTTGGATCTAATTAATTGAATCTCAATTTCACTAAACTGAATCGAATATTTAATTAAACTCCCAAATGGGTCCGTAATTAAAATTAAATTGATTAGCTTCTCAATTTTACTCCCTTAAGCCATTTGGATCCTTAATTTCTAATTCCAAAATAAACCTTCGATAAAATCACATACGAGTCAGATTCCACAATTCTCATAAATCCCAAATAAATTATAATACTCGGCAATTAAATCTCAAACCCTCTTAATTAATCAAGTACTAATCATTATACGTGATGGGATTGTTACAGCTCCATACCTGGAGGTTATCCTCCTTGTAGTATCTGCCCTGGTCCGTCTTCTTCGAAGTGTCACCCTCCTGGACGACGTCTTTTCCCTCGTTCCCCTGGTCACGGGCTTTGTCGTTGTGATTGTCTCTTCGACGTCAAGGTCGATGGGCCTGCCACTCCCAGCGGGAGTGTCGCCCCCAACCTTCTCGTTTTGTGCGTTACTGGCCATCTAGTCGTCTTACTTTCCCACAGACGGCGCCAAATTGTGTGAGTGATTTTCTGATCACACTGCCCACCTTAGTAATTCAACTGTAGAACACAGGCAGAATAGATGGCACAAACAATAACACAAAGAATTTAACGTGGTTCGGCAAGAATTGCCTACGTCCACGGACAACAGATTCACTATATTAAATGAATAATAAGAATTACATTTAACTCTCTGTAATTCTCTTCCTCTCTTCACTCTCTAAGCTTGTCATTGTCAGTCCCCCTTAGCTTGTTCTCTCCCTCTCCATATATACACTAGAATAGAGATGGAGAAGCCATCAACTTTTGAGCTGGCTGCCAGCCCATTGTTGCGCTTTTGGCAGCTTTCCAGATAAAAGCTTTTCATTACATCACATGGCTTCTTGTGGCCTCATGGCCAACTCACATAGCCTCATGGCCAGCTAGTTGGTGAGGTGTTGGCCTTATGACTTTCTTCTCATGGCTGGACATCCATCCGACCAAGATAATATTATCATATTATATAGGCAGGTATGGCCGATCTAACAGTTACCTCGGCTTAATTCTTCTGCGAGTAGCTCGGCCTTTGCATATTAAGCCGAGGTAGGAGAAAGGAGAGGCCTTTATCCCGGATTAAGATATCTTCGGAGATAACCTCGGCAATTCTTAGATTACCTCGGCAAAACTTACCGTAACACGTGGCACCTCAGCTGACACATCGACGTCACCTTGCCACGTGTTGGTACTCAGAAATATAACCCCACACCATTCTATTGCAATATGAAATAGTTTTGTATTCCAGAATGAAGAAATGTCCATAGAGCAGACTTTAGGCCTCATAAATGAGCTTAATAGACAATGCTCCAATAAAAAAGTGCTATCTTTCACTAATTTGTTGATTGAATATGCTTCTGATGTGGTCGATAATTTTGCAATACATAATTGTTGTCTTCTTGTTAACAATTTTTCGTTACATTCTGTTTTTCTTTATTAGAATTTTCCTAATAAGATACATACAATATATACGTTTTTCATTTTTTTTTTACCGTCTTTATATATATATATATATATTTTGTGGCTAAATTCTAACAATCTACAAAAGATGAGCATACAATTTCTTTCACCCAAAATCCCCAGACCCACCATAAAAATTTGATCAATTCAATTCTTATTTTTTGATTTCTCATTCATTTAATTGAGGTCCATCATTCCAAATTTGTTATTTCTTCATTCAATCAAATATTCATGGTCTCGCAAAACCCATAGGTTTGATTTCAAAATTACTATTCGACTTATCATAAAATTAAATCCTGTTAATTTTTCATTTTTTGTATCAGTTGGTTTGGAACAAGAAATTGATTGATACAATTACCACCACCATCACCATCACCACCACCACCACCACACCATACCATTTTATTATGTATTTTTTTGATAAATATTATAAAATTTTGGCGGAAATGTTATCTAAATTTTTCATAGTGTAATGATAATTTATTATTAGATATTGTTTGTTATAACAATTGTGATACAATTATGTACGTTTATGGTAGAATTATTTTTTTTTTTTTGGGCAAATTACAAACACCCCTTGGAGGTTTAATGAAAATACAGATTCCCCCTGAGGTTTGAGAAATTACATCCTGCCCCCTGATATTTATATTTTCATAACAAATTATCCCCTGAGATTTTTATTTTTATACAGATTCCCCCCTAATTTTCCTTAATTTGTTATGAAAATTTGACCCTCAGGGGGCAATTTGTAATTTCTCAAACCTCAGGAGGAATCTGTATTTTCACCAAACCTCGAGGGGGGTGTTTGTAATTTGCGTTTTTTTTTTCAAAATGTTATTCAATCATAACAGATTATATCATATCTAAATTATTAAGTAATATTTCAATAAAAAATGCGTAACATTATCATAAAAATACATAATTGTATCATCAATTTTTTTAAAACACAATTTCACTTTAGAAATTGAACTATATGTAGGGAGTAGTGACCAGTATAGCTACAAAATGGGAGGAAAAATAAGTAATGATTGGTGAAAGAAAAGAGCAAATAGAGGGTATTTTTGACATTTCATTACAAAAGTTAACGATGTCTAAGGAAAAGTTAACAGAAGAAAAGTATTTCTATATTGTTAGCTAAAGTAAGGGAGGTCAGTGTAGTTTTCAAAACCTTAAGGGAGATTCATCTAATTATCAGAAACTTCAGGGGAGATAGATTAGTGTAATTTATCCATTTTTTTCTTTCAATTTGTCAATATTAATAAATTTTGCTATTTTTTTTCGTTTTACTTTTTTCATTTATTATATTTTTTTGACAATATTTTAAATATTCTGATGAGTCTTCGACAATGTTATTGATATCCAACGACGTTTGGACATTTCAATGACTTTTGATAGAGTTCAAAACACTCAAACAATAATATTCTTAAATAAAAAATATATATATATTTTTAGTAATAATAAAAAATATATATGAGTAATTAATTGGTACAAATATTTTATTTTAAAATAAATCGATTTTGAATTGTGAAAAAGACGATTGGCTGGTCAGTGCCCATATCTAAATTCTATTTACCCAAATGAGTGCCAAATAAACGGAACAAAAAATATTACAACAAAGTCTGGATTTATATAAAAAGTAGACAAAGGCCCCGTTTGTTTTGGGCTATAGGGAGGGTATTAGGACTAGTAATATTAAGGTATTATTAATGTCTTTGTTTGTTTGGAGAGATAGCCTTGGGATTATTAGTCCTTGGTATTACTAATACCCTTGAAAAGAGAATTGATAAGAAAGAAGTAGAGATGGTATTAGAAAATAGTGAGTGAATTAGAAATTTTTTTATTTTTTATATATTGAATTTTTTTTTAAATATAATGTTTAATTTTTTATATTTTTTTATTTATTTTATTATTTTATATAAAAATAATTTAACAATTCTTCATTATTAATCCCCTCGCTACTTCTACCTCCCCCAAACAAACGGGGCCAAAACGTCTTGACAGAGTTTTGGGACAACAAAGTGAGCGATTTGTGACAGAGGAGGATCTGATCTTGCACATTCCCTGGTTTCAAGTCTTTCAAGTCCATCTCTGCGATGGATTCATCAGATTCGAATTCTTCGACGCATTTCGAGAGAGAGCGTCACGTACGCTTCCTGAAGATGATGTACGACTTATTGCCATCGGAGTACCAGGGTCAGGAGATCAATCGCCTAACCCTTGCCTACTTCGCCATCTCCGGCCTCCACATGCTAGGTGCCCTCGATCGCGTACGTTTGATAATTCACTTCTTCTTCTTCTTCTTATTCGCTTCAATTCTAATTGTTTTCGTGAAAATTGAATTTGTATGATCGGTTGTTTTACGTGCTATGTTGCCTTGAAAATTTTCTCATTCTTTGTCACTCAATTAAGCTTCAACAGAGTAATATGTGTATATATATACTAGCTGACAAGCCGTGGTTGCAAACACAATTGTAGATCTAAATTTTTTACTAGTTTGGGGCGGTTTCATGAAGAAAAGGATGGGTTAAATTTGAAAATGGTTTAGAGCAGATACTGAAGGCGGAATTTGCATTTAACCATTTTAGGAGCATTCAAAATTATATAGAGATGAGGTGGAGACTCCAATCCAAGGCCTTCCGTCTTTAAACGACATCTTTACCACTTGAGCGATACACAAAATATATATATTTAAATCAAAATTAAAATTAAAATTTATATTTTATAGAGTTAACAGCACACCCATCAGGTGGGCACGCGGCAAGTGCACACACACTTGTGGAATTTTTTATCTAAATTTTGGGTGGTTTGCTTAATGAGAATTATGGGTAGGTTTTGAAAATTGATTAACAGATATTTACGGGATGTAGCATGTTTATTCAATCTGTTAGTAATTTTATGGCCATTTTTGGAATTGAAATTGTTTGACAAATCTTCACACTAAAGTGAGGTTTGTGTTTTATATAATAGAATAGGTATATGCACTTTTGTTTTTCAAATCAAGTAAATGCTTTAGAAGGTGGATTCAATTAGTTTGTTTTGGTAAGTTGTATAGACTTGGGTCATTGTGTTTTTGCATCAAGAATGGAACTTCAATGAATGTACAAACTCTATCGCACTCTAAGAAAGGCAATGTAATGAATTGTATGTTGTTTATTAGGTTGACAAGGAAGGGGCCATTAGTTGGGTTTTATCATTGCAAGCACATCCGAAGAATGAGTCTGAACTGAAAAACAGTATGCTTTGTCATGTTGAGAAATGCTTGATCTTGTCATTTGGTTTCAACTTTCAAGTACCTTGTTTGTGGTGAAGCTGAATCTTTGTATGGGTCATTGGGTTGCTGCAGGACAATTCTATGGATTCCATGGTTCTAGAAGTTCTCAATTTCAACCGAACGATAGTGCGGTATATCAACTTTTTATGCATTAACTATTCTATTTATAGTTAACATTGTTTTGATCTAATGATCCAGGCACTAAATGGTATATCTTTATTATTATTGTTTTACGGAAAGATATTTAATTTAGTTGCCTTTGCTTGTAGGTTTGGATTCCTAATGGTAGTCACTTGGCAAGCACATACTGTGCGCTGGCGATATTGAAGACTTTTCGCTATAATTTGTCACATATTGACTCTGAATTAATCTTGAAATCAATGAAAAACCTTCAACAGCCAGATGGGAGGTAATTTTGCACTGTGCTTACACTTGTTTTTCCATCTCCAGATTTTCTTTTTTATGTATACGGGTATTAATTGTCTTCCTGAAAAAGCCTAGCTCATCTCTGAGTGACTTTTGAAACATGTATTAATAATTCTGCATATCTGTATTGGCATCTAATATTGCAGCATTAAGAGCATAACTGCTAAGTGTACACAAGGTGTACAAAAAAATCAGATTTAAAAAAATCAATAAAATCCAGAAAAAGAAAGTACCAAGAATTTGGTAGAATGGTCACCATAATAACATTAACAAAGTTCAGAAAAGAATATATATAGCTGAAGGAGGCTAAGCTCCTGGTTCTTGAAAACCTTCTGCTCCTTTCTCACCACAAGAACTAGACAATTTGATGGGGCAAATATCATATAGTTTCACATTGCAAATACTACTTTTGAATGGCTAACACCGAAAAAAAAAAAAAAAAAAATTCCACATCGCCACTCTCCCAACAAGAGAATATAAACTCTGTAGCCCATCATTCCTCCGCTTGATTTATACTTTTGAGTGTTCAATACTTGTAAGTTGTATTCTTGTTCCTTTTAGGAGATTGGTGTATCCATATACCATTGGCTATTTCTACCCCCTTAGGTTGCATGCTATGTATTAAATGTCTTGTATCCTAAAAAAATGGCGACTCCGAAGAAAATATTGTTAGCAGTAATGAAGTCAAACCCATACACTATTCTTGTGAATCGTACTTTGTATCAAGCAAAGAAAACATATCATGGGATTTCTACCTCTATGTATCTATTCAGTTTATTACTTCATTCCTAAAGGACATAAATAGATAGAGCTCAACATTGCCCCTTGTTTTAGGTCTAATCCATATGGAAATCAACTTCCTCTCCCCTTATTCCTCTCTAATTAGTTATTACCCTATAAATGTCCTCCTTACGTCAATGGTCAACATGATTATTTTACACCTCCTTTCCCTCAACTCAACAAGTATTTGTCCCAATTACTTTAGATCAGTATAGTTATTTGATACTATTACATATACCTTATATCATTACCCTTGTATAATGCCAAAGTGATTTTCCAACTTCTCTTATCTGGGTTTGTTGCAGTTTTATGCCCATCCATACTGGGGCGGAGCGAGATCTTCGATTCGTATTTTGTGCGGGTAAGGAGATATGTCCCGTGGATGTACACCATTAAGCTGTTTAAATTTGAATATCTTTTGGATGAAAAGTTAGTATAGCTATTTGTTGTCTCAGCTGCCATCTGTTCTATGTTGGATGACTGGAGTGGCATGGATAAGGAAAAAGCCAAGGATTACATATTAAATTGTCAGGTTTGTAAACCATCTAAACCAGTCTTCAGCTGTCTGCTTTTGTTCTGCCTCCTGTAATTTATTGATTATACATCTTGCTACTCCAATATTAGAAAAATTGGTGGTTTTCATTTGTACTTGCAGTCATATGATGGTGGCTTTGGGTTGATTCCTGGATCAGAATCTCATGGTGAGTGGATACAAATTCTGAATTCTTGCATGATCTATCTCTGAGTTCAAAAAGGCCTCGTATGCACAATCTCTTAACCATTTGGTTGCAAAATTATCTGTTTTTCTTTACTGTGGTTATTTTGGATGGTATCATAGGTTAAGATTCATCTGTACAACTTGTTTGTTAAGAAGAACATAATTACATGTTTACATTAGATTTGGCTGTTGAGAGACTACAGTAATTGACTCTGTTCTATGGGTCAGGAAAAGAATTCACTTGTTGCATATTTTTAATATAAGACATTGTTCTAAATAATCTTTCAGTATAAGACAGTAATTAACTCTGTTCTAAACAGTTGAGACAATGCTTTGTGAGTTGAATGTGCTTTTCCAAACATACTAAACATGTAAAACCATTAGACTGTAAGTGGTCTCTTTTGTGTTTTTCTTTAGCTGCTATCATGTGTGAACTATTTAAGACATTTTCCATAAATTGGCCAAATCTTTTTGCCTGTTTTTTCCACAGGTCATTTCCTCTTCCAGTAATATTTGTTAGTGGATTTATTAGAACCAACCCCATGTTATAGTTTTAACTACTCATTTGTTTTAGTGGCACAGGTGGTGCAACTTACTGTGCCGTTGCGTCTCTCCGGTTGATGGGATTCATTGAAGATGATGTATTGTCTAAAGGCGCATCCTCTTCCATCATAAATGTGCCATTGCTTCTGGATTGGAGCCTACAGGTTTATTTTCTCATTTCATATGTAAAGGGTATTTACAATGCACTGAAACCCTGTGCTTCTGACACATGAACTGAGATAAAGCTGTTCAGAGCCAAAGGAACTTCCAAATGATTCAATGCTCATGAATGAATCAAATGACACTCCATGATCTTGCATTTTATCAAACAATTTGCATTTTTGACATTTTTGTGGTATATCCTTGATGAATTCTCAGCTCTGAGAGTAATTTCACTCTCTTCCTTTTCTTCATGCAGAGGCTGGCAGCTGATGGTGGATTTCAAGGTCGACCCAACAAGCCTAGTGACACCTGTTATGCCTTTTGGTAAATTCCAAAATACCTTCTTAAAGCCCCATGGTCTTAGTTGCAGTTCTTGTGGCTTAACACAGCAATGTTCTTCTATAGGGTTGGAGGAGTTCTGAGGATCTTAGGGGGCCACAAATTCATCGACGAGAAAGCATTACGCCAATTTTTGTTAACTTGCCAGTCCCAGGTACTACTGTTTCTCCTTCTGCTTCCTTAGATCTATTATTCATTACGTAAAGTGATAAAGTGCTTAACAATGATTAGAAGGGTTCCATCATATGAGCCATGACATACTTGAAAAAATTATATGAAATGTGCATAATTATATAGGCATTATACTCCATACAGATCCTCATTGTCTTTGTTTTTCTTTTGGAAACTTATTTATTGCAATGTTGTTGATGTAATTTTACTCGCATACATGAAGCATATCTATTAGATCTTCCTGAGGTAATTTACGAAGTTCTGATTTTCATCTTCTTGTAATCGTTCCTGCACCAGTATGGTGGTTTCAGTAAATTCCCGGGCCAGCTTCCTGATCTTTATCACTCCTACTATGGATTTTCTGCATTCAGTATGCTAGAAGAACCTGGTGTCAAGCCAATTTGTGTTGAACTAGGAATGACAGATGTTGCTGCCATTGAACTCTGATTCTACTGTTGTTTCGACAATCGTGCTTTTCAAAGAATCATAGGGGGTTATCCGTTTCATCTCTAGATTTTCTTTACTTGGCGCATTATCACCAATACAATGAATTGATGTAACTTACAACTATTATCTAGTGTTGTAACATTAGGGTAAGGACAGAATGTCTATTGTCACCATATTCATTTAAAGATTGTTCGCTTTATTTGGGAATATCCATCCGTCTCTTTACATCTGATGTTTTTAATAAACTTGTAGGAAGAGTGACTTGCGATGGACTGCCTTAAGACGATTTTTTTTAGGATAAATTACAGTAAGCCTCTTAAATTACGATTCATTTACACTTCGCTTTTTTAAATTTCAAAACTCAACAAATGTTAATTGTAATAAGATAATACTTTGAGAGAGTTAACTGCTGTGTTTTAAAATTCAGGGAGATAAAATGCAAATTCGTCATAATTTTAGAAGATTTACTGTAATTTGCCTTTTTTTTTAATGAATCTTTTATTATGCATTTAATCTCCACCAATAATCTTGCCATATGATAAATGATTCCAAAAGAAGGATAATACGTTATTATTATAATAGAAAAGGCACTTTAAAAAGCACTTGTCAAACACTAAGGTTGGATTCCTCATTATAATTTTTTAAAAATGAAAAATAGAAAATAAAAGAGAAAGTATACTTCATGAGTAGTTGTAAATGAGTAATAGTAGTTTTTTTATTTTTTATTTTTTATTTTTAAAGTAAGTTTGTTTATCTATTAAATCATTCTCAAACAAGTTTCAATTAACAGTGAACCGTATAATGCACGTGTTATTTATTTATTTTTAAAATAATATTTGATGGTACAATGTGTTATAAAAGAATAATTTTAATTAATTTATTTTGATAATATTGGCTCTATCGTTATATAAAATTATTACTTGAATACTTATACATATTAATTTTAGTAAAATTATTGGTATATTTTGATAATTTTAGTTCTATTATATTATTTATAAAAGCATAATTATCATATAATAACTTTGTATGATATATATTAAATTATAAAATAATAAAATAAATATTCATTTTGATATGAAAAATAATAGTTAAATAAGAAGAAAAATTAGTAATATAAAATTAAAAGTAATTCTCACTATTTGATTTTCTTTTATATTCATTTTGGAAAATAAAAATATGTAGAAATATAAATTATATAAAATTTATTAAAAAAATTAAATATAAATATGTTGTAGTTATATGATATATATATATATATATATATATATTATAAGATTATAAAATAAACACTCTTAATTAAGTTAAAATATCAACTATATAAAAGAATTTCAATAATAACTAATCAAGAAAATATTATATAACAACATCTAAATCCAAAAAGAAAAAATAATGAAAATATCCAAATCACAGATACATATCAGTGTGTGAAGTGATTAATCATCTGTAATATGATGTCAAAACATAAAAAAACTTACTGTTCAATAATTGAAAAAGTAACTCAAGCAGTAAATCCAAACTTTAGAGGTTCCTCGAGAGTATCATTGTTGTACATGTTTTTCCTCTTGTAAGTTGTGATTATATAAAATGACGTGAGAAAGGAAGTATAATTTCATATATGGAATCACTATAAAATTTAAACGACAAATCCGTAATATAATTTAATATAGAATTGGTATTGAGTATAAAATAATGCACGGGAAAATAAGAAGAAAAAAAAGGCAATTTAACATTAAAAAAAAATCCTAATACCCTTAAAAATAATTAATAAGAAAAATGTGAAATGTAAAATTGGTATTAAATTTGTAAATTATCTCAATTTATGATAAAAAATATATAGAAAAAAAATATTTGTCAAATAGATTACATATAAAATAGGTAAAGTTATTATAATGTACATTATATTTGCTGATGTAACTATTTTGACAAAAAGTAAACCTTATAATATGTCACTTAAGTATATAAAAAAAAATACTACATTTAATAATATATATATATATATATGATAAATGATTTGGTTTCAATTCTCATCCCTTTCTTTTCTTTTTTTTAATATAAATATCAGTAACAGAGATATTTTGGAAAAACTTAAAATATGAAACAAAAATGTGTCAACACCACCCGAAGTCTTCACTTTACATATTACTAGCTGTAGGGCACATGCGATGTGTGTAACTTAATATATATATATATATATATATAAATATTAAAATAATAATTTTTCTTCAAGTATATTTTTAAGTTTTATTTGTTTATTTATTTTAAGAATAATCCAAATAATGTTGTGAGAAAGATCATGAAAAAAATTAAATATCTATTTTTAATTTTAATAACTTTTGATGTGCTTATTATCCAAAAATTTATCTTTTATTCTCTCAATCAAATTTAAAATTCTATTTGTACATAAATTTTCAAGGTATCATATTTCCTTTTCTTTTTTTCTTTTTTTCAATTTTTATATATTTTGGAGTCTTGTTAATCAATAAACATAAAAAAAATAATCAAATAAATTGAACCTTATCTAATATAACAAACAAATTAAAAATTATCTGCTACTCATACATAATTTTATAGGAGCATTGATAGAGACCCCCTCCAATTACCACCCCCACCACCCCATACACACGTGGCGGGTGGTGATTGGAGGAGAAGGAAAAGAAAAAAAATAAAAAAGAAAAATTAGTCAATGGGAGAGAAAGGGGGTCAAAGGGGGTGGGAGGGGAGGGGGTCTCAAACATTTTTGATTTTATAGTTATCCTATCTCTTTTCTGTTATGAATTTAAAAATATTTTGGAATCTGCTTAATGTAACTTCTTATTATATATCACAATAAATGAAAAATGAAAAAAAAATATAAAAGAAATTGAGAGAAAACTGGGGAGAAAGATCATGAAAAAAAATTAAATGTCCATTTTTAATTTTAATAACTTTTGGTGTCCTCCTTATTATCTATAAATTTATTTTTTATTTGCTTAATCAAATTTAAAATTATATTCGTACATAATTTTTCAAGGTATCTTATCTTATCTTATTTATTTTTTTTAATTTTAATATTTTTGGAGAGTCTTCTTATTATCTACAAATAAATTGTTAATTAATAAATATAAAAAATAAACAAATAAATTCAACCTTATCTGATATAACAAACAAATTGAAAATTATCTGTTACTCATGCATAATCTTATAGGTATCATATCTATTTTCTATTGTTAATTTTAAAATATTTTATAATATAACTTCTTATTGAGAGAAAATTGGGGGAAAAAAAAAATACCAAACACAAATAAATGAAGAGCTTGAGAGAGAGAATTGGTCAATCACAATTGATATATCATAATAAAAAATATAATCAATAAATAAATAAAGAAATTGAAAAAGAAAAAATTTCAGCAAAAACAATTGAGAGAAAGAACTGGAAAAATTAGTGGATAATTGATTCATTACAATTAATATACCGAGAGAGAGAGAGAGAGAGAGAGAGAGAGAGAATTGGGTGAAAAGAAACAATAATTAACCCTAGGGTGGAGTTTTTTTTTCTTTCTTTTTTTTTAAAAAAAAAAACTTCAATTGAAGAACCCTGCATTAATCCACCATTATTTTACATATTTCAAACAAATAAATAAAGAGTTTGAGAAAAGGAGAATTGGTTCATCACAATTTTTATCATAATAAAGAAAAAAAATAAAAAGAAATTGAGAGAGAGAAAAAATCTATTAAAAAAATTGAGAGAGAGAACTGAGAAAAATAGTTGCAGTTTGCCAAAAAAAAAAAAAAACTATCGAACCCAAATAAAAAATAAAGACTTAAGAAAGAATTGATTCATCTATAATAAATAAATAAAAAGAGAAATTGAGAGAGAGAGAAGTGGGTAAAAAAAACCGTATTCAACCCTAAGTTGAAAAAATAAATAAATAAAAAGAAATTGAGAGAGAGAAAAAGAATTTAGCTAAAACAAATTGCGAGAGAATTGGGAAAATCAGTTTCAGTTTACAAAAAAAAAAATCTTGAACCTAAATAAAAACTAAAGATTTTAAGAGAAAGAATTGATTCATCATAATAAAAAAATAAAAAGAGAAATTGAGAGAGAGAGAGAGAGAGAGAGAGAAAGAAGTGGGTGGAAAAAACCGGTACTTAACACTAACTTAAAAAAAAAATGAAATAAAATAAAAATAAATTGAGAGATAGAAAAATAATTTGTGTCATGACCCAAACCCGCCTGTAAAAGTTTGAGTCATAACTGGCCGGTAATCACTTGATTACCTTCGGCCTCAAATAAACATACAGAGTAATTATAGTAATGGGGCCGAAAGCAGAAATATACCACAAAAGAATGAGTCCATTGAGCTATACTAATATGAGCAAAATGTAACACAACCACGTCATTTACATGCCCATGCAAAAAGAATATAAGTATCAAAGAAATTGTGCACAACGCTTACAAACTCAAGACCGCATTAACAAAACAAAATAAAGTCAAAGTGTGAAGTGAGTCAAGACAAAACTCCATCACGGAGACATGACTTGATTGGGTCTCAAAAAGGATGTCTCCTGAAGGTGACTTTAGGGTTGTGCTCCATGCTGCGGATTACTTACATGTGCATACATAAAATTGGTTGAGCGAAACTCAATGAGTAGTAATACAGTAAAACAGTGTAATTGATAATCATCAGATTCTCACAATACCCAAAATTGTATAAACAAGACGGCCTTAGGCCCAATCATGCTTCAAAACGGCCTCGGGCTAACATATTTCAAAACGGCCTCAGGCCCAACATATAACAAAACGGCCTCGGGTGGCCCAATATATAACAAAACGGCATCGGGCCCAATGTATCACATGTCATATAACATTAGTGAGGTTTCTCATTTCAAACAAATCACAATGTCGGCACCAAACACCGTTCATGGTCCGAGGTACACAATAACAAACATATCAATATGGTATTATTACTCACAGTGGGATCGATCTTGTGGCATTTCGTTCGGTACACGACCTACACCAAACATGTCACACACATATTTGATGAGTAATTTACTTTGATATTGTTTTCCTTTTCTTTCATTATTCACAACCTTAATGAGTTTCTATTCATCATTTCACTCCCAAAAAGGGCTAAATAAGGTTGGGAATGCATTCCGGAGGCTGGGGGTAGCAAGGCAAAACAACACAATTTTCTTCCTGTGCGGCCGGTCCAGCTGCTCGAGCGATCTGGCTCCGCACGTGCGGGGATGGCCGCCATTCAAGCGCACAGAGAGGAGTGGTTTTAGGCTAAAGTTTTGGGTGCTTGTGCGGAGCCCGAGGTCGCACGAGCGGTCTAGGCTCACATAGGTAGCCCGAAAATGGCCAAAAATGCCAAATCTTCCAAATTCATTCCCAAGCTTAAATTCATACAAAAACAACTCAAAAACATGATATCCAAGCATGAAACAAGTGTAATTCCACATTAAACATATCAATCTTGCATCAACAATAATTTCATGGACTCATTTCCTTCCCATATTCACACATTACATAAACAAATTCAAAGTATATAAATCATGAATAATCTTACAACAAAACTTGTTTCCATGGATCATCTAAGGTTTGTTTCATGAGTCAATCACAAGAGTGAACTTAAATCAACAAAGATGGAGAGATTGGGGGTTCAATCTCATGCCTCTAGCTCAACCCACCATACAACTCAAAACCCTAGCTCAAACCTTTAATTTTTTTCTTGATTCCTTGACAAAGATGAGTTAGAATCAAAGTTTGTGAGTAATTTTTCCATACCTTAGTTCAAATCTATGGTTTGCCCTTTAATTTCCTTCAAATCCCTAGCTTTCTTCTCTTCTTTTCTCTCTAACTCACACTCTAGGGCTCTCAAGTAACAATGAAGAACAAAAGGCAAAATACATATATAAAACCCAACTCACAAAACATTATTTTAATCATTACAAATCGTAATTTTTCAAAATCTCACTCAAGGCTCTAAAAATCATGCTAATCATAGATATGAAGTCGGTTTTTGTTTATCGCACCTCTATGGTTCTCAATTTCAGTTCAAAGTTTCAATTGCAACAGATATTCCCACTTTCAATATATATTTTTCCAAATTCACATATTTTCCATACTTAAACTTGCAAATTCATGTCAAACACATAATCACATACATAATTAAGCATAGTACGAGTTGGGTTATCACAGTCTTCCCCCCTTTAGGAAGTTTGGTCCTCCAAACTTGTTTACCTCAAGTTGAAAACAATTCCGGGTATCATTGCCTCATTTCTTCTTCTCGTTCCCAAGTGGCTTCGCTTCCATGATGTTCTCTCCACTCCACCTTTACCATTGGAATAGTCTTATTCCTTAGTTCTTTAACTTGCTGATCAAGGATTCGAAGGGATTGCTCCTCATAAGCCATATCGTCATCTAGCACAATTCGATGATAGTCAATAATATGGGAAGGGTCCCGAAGGTAGCCTCGCAACATCGATACATGGAACACATTGTGCACTTGCTCCATGCCAAGTGGTAATGCAACCCGATAGGCGACCGGCCCCAATCTTTCTAAAATCTGAAATGGCCCTACGTATCGGGGTGATAATTTCTCTTTCTTCCCAAACCTTGTGTGCCCTTTCATTAGAGTGACTTTGACAAAAACATGGTCTCCAACTTCAAACTCCAAGTCTCTCATTCTTTGATTCGCATAGCTCTTTTGTCAACTTTGAGCAGTTTTCAATCTCTGTTGGATCATTTGAATCTTTTCCGTAATAACTTGCACAATTTCAGGTCCAATCAATGACCTATCCTCAACCTTAGTCCAACAAACTGGAGTTCGGCACCTTCTCCCATACAAAGCTTCATACGGTGCCATCCCAATGCAAGAGTGGAAATTGTTGTTATGGGCAAATTCCGCTAGAGGTAAATGAGCCTCCTAACTTTTGTGGAAATCCAAAACACACATCCGGAGCATGTCCTCCAATGTCTGTATAGTTCTTTCAGATTGTCCATCGGTTTGTGGATGGAAAGCGGTACTGAACCGCAACTCTGTCCCCAATGTTTTTTTGTAAGCTTTGCCAAAATCTTGACACAAACTTAGAGTCCCTATCCGAAACAATAGAAATCGAAATACCGTACAGTCGAACAATCTCCGCAATGTACACCGTAGCAAGTCTATCAACATTATAAACAGTTTTTACAGGCAGAAAATGAGCAGACTTAGTCAATCTATCCATCACAACCCATATAGAATCCATACCTTGGGGTGTTCGGGGTAAGCTTACAATAAAATCCATAGTTATATGCTTCCACTTCCATTCCAGAATAGGGAGAGGTTGAAGTAACCCCGCCGGTCTTTGATGTTCCGCTTTTACTTGTTGGCATTGAAGGCACCTTGAAATGAACTCCGCAATTTCTTTCTTCATATTGGGCCACCAAAAAGCCTGCTTGAGATCTTGGTACATTTTGGTATTCCCGGGATGCATAGCAAATCTGGACTTATGGGCCTCTTCCAAAACTCTTCTTTTAACTTCGGGGACATTAGGAACACACAATCTTCCCTTGAACTTCAACACTTGAGCTTCCAAAGAAAATCCCGGTCTCGGTTTTGCTTCCACCTCATCATATACTTTATTTAGGAAATCATCCTCCAATTGTCTTTGTTTAATTTCCTCAATAATAGCCGGTTGCACGGTCATTCCGGCCAACATTCCATCCCGTTCATGTAGCACAATTTCCATCTCCATTCTTTCCAAGCCAAGTAAAAGTTCATTCTGTTCCGTAAGAAACATGCTAAGTTTCCCGTTGACCTTCTACTAAGAGCATCCACTACCGTGTTGGCTTTGCTGGGATGGTAATGAATCTGCAAGTCATAATCCTTGATAAGTTCTAACCATCGTCTTTGTCGCATATTAAGCTCTTTTCGAGTAAAGAAATACTTGAGGATCTTGTGGTCTGTGTAGACTTCACATGTTGCTTTATAGAGATAATGCCGCCAAATTTTCAATGCAAACATCACAACAACTAATTCCAAATCATGCATAGGATAATTCTTCTCATGTGGCTTCAACTGTCGGGATGCATAAGCAATTACTCTTCTATTCTGCATAAGCACGCACCCCAATCCCTTATGAGATGCATCACTATAAATTACAAACCCTTCTGTACCCGACGGTAAGGCAATGACCGATGCTGTTGTGAGTCGTGACTTTAATTCTTGGAAAGCGGACTCCCTCTATTCTGTCCACTCAAATGGAACACCCTTTTGAGTCAATTGGGTAAGCGCCACTGCAATGTTAGAGAAATCTTTAACAAATCTTTGGTAGTAACTAGCCAAACCCATAAAACTACGTACTTCCGTAACATTGGTAGGAGCATGCCAATTTACAATGGTTTTTATCTTTTGTGGATTGACAGACACACCATCCTTATTAATTACATGTCCCAAAACACAAATTCATTCAACCAAAATTCACATTTCTTCAATTTAGCATATAACCTCTTGTCCCTAAGTGTTTGAAGAATTAATCTCAAGTGTCTTTCATGTTCCTCCCTACTCTTCGAATAAATAAGAATGTCATCAATGAATACTACTACAAACTCATCCAAGTACGGTTTGAAAACCCAATTCATTAAATCCATAAAAGCTGCCGGTGCATTCGTAACCCCAAATGGCATGACTAAAAATTCGTAATGGCTGTACCTAATTCAAAAGGCAGTCTTCTCAACATCCTCTGCTTTGACTTTCAACTGATGGTATCTGGATCTCAAGTCAATTTTTGAAAACACTTGTGCCCCCTGTAATTGGTCAAACAAATCATCAATCCGTGGCAAAGGATATTTATTCTTCACCGTTACCTTATTAAGTTCTCGGTAATCAATACACAACCGAAGTGTCCCATTCTTCTTATTCATAAACAAAATGGGTGCGCCCCATGACGATGTACATGGTCGGATGAACCCTTTGTCAAGCAATTCTTGTAACTGTACTTTCAATTCCTTCATTTATGCCGGTGACATTCTGTACGGAGCCTTAGAAATCGGTTGAGTACCCAGCACAATATCAATGACGAATTCAATCTTACGGTCTATCAAGTCCCTTGGCAATTCCTCGGGAAAAAATTGGGGAACTCACTAACAATTTGGATATTTTCAACACCCATCTCAATTGACTCTGTATGCAAAATGCTACACAAATAGCCCCTACAGCCTTTCTGAAGTAGTTTACAAGCTTTCATAGCTGATATCAAATAGGGTGGAGGGATTATCCCATGTCCTACAAAAATAAACTCATTTTGATCCGGTGGGCGGAACACAACTTGCTTAGATACACAATCGATGGTTGCATGATACTTAGCTAACCAATCCATTCTCAAAATTATATTGAACTGCACCATGTCAAGAGGCATCAAATTAGCACATAATGGAATATCTAAAAGTAAAAGCTCACATGCAGGATACATAGAAGCACATAACATATAGTCCCCGGATGGGAGGGACACGCACAACACATAATTCATGGGTTCCATAGATCTATTCAAATTAGGAGCAAATATTTTCGAAACAAAGAAATGAGTGGAACCCGAATCAAGTAGCACATGAGCAGGTTGGCCATTGATGGAAAACGTACTTGAAACCACGATGTCTAAATTCTGGACATCACCCGGAACAAGAGCAAAGACTCTCCATTGCCGAACATTGTCTCTTGAAGTAGTAGGCCTCGCTGGGGTCTTTGTTGCAGGAGTGGAACTGGCCGAGCTAGTGGTCTATTCCCTTTTTGTTGTCCAATCATAGGACAATCTCTCACCACATGCCCCGTCTTACCACAATTAAAGCAAGCTCCTGATGCTCGATAACAAATCCCTCAGCGCTTCTTTCCATACTCCGGGCAAGTTGGTGTCGAATCACGGGTAGAACCCGAAGTGTTGGAAGCTTCCAAATTTTGTTTCTTATTTTGCGAGGACACTGACCTCTTGTGCATATTGGAACCCTGTCTCTTGCCCTTCCAATCCGAGTATCGGTTACGGTTGGCTTGGTTGCCTTCCGCTATGATGGCCTTATCTAATACATCCACATATTTCTGTACTTGCAATACATTAACCTTCTCAAGAATGGAGTCTTAGAGACCTCCCTCAAATTTCCTTGCCTTTTTGTAGTCCGTATCGACCATGTATGGTACGAAACGGGCTAATTCGGTAAATTGCGCTTCATACTCCGTTACTGTCTTGTTTCCTTGCTTTAAGTTTTCAAACTCCGCCACTTTCTTGTCTCGGATACCTTGTGAGAAGTACTTCTCATAGAAGATCTCCAAAAACTTAGCCCAATTCATCCCTTGATGTCCTTCTCGGACAAGCATTCACCAACGGCACGCCTCATCCTCTAGTGTAAAGGCAGCTAGTGATTAAGGCCGAAATGTACATTATTGAGGCCGTTAATTAGAATCTCTTAACTTCACTTGCTGGTCAAACCGTATATTTTATGTGTGTTGAATGTCAATCAGGTTATACATCGTCGGAGCATAAAATGGGCAAAAAGATAAAATTTGGACAGAGTTGACTTTTTTTAAAAAAGTCAAACTGATGTTTTAAACCTGTTTGGAAGTGAGTAGAAGTATAAAAAGAAAAGGACAAGGCTTTTCTAGGGTTCTGAATTTGTTTTGACAAATGAGAGAGGCTAGGGTTTGGGAAAGAAAGAGGAACAAGAAGCTCCAAGATGTCTTCCATGGTGGTTTCTTCTCCATCTTCCTCCTTCCACTCCTCCATGAGTGGCTAGTCGTCTTTTCTAGGGTTTTGATGAAACCCTAGCCATGTAATAGGTTTTGCTTTTTGTATTTTCAATTATGTAAAGGTTTGAATCATTGTATGGTGTTTTAGAAATTCTTTATATATAATTTTCATTATTCTTTCGAATATTTGACTTTCTGTGATTGTTAAATGTTATCCATACAATTGTTTTCTTTTCCTTCACATTCAAGGTATGGGACGAACCATACTACGAGGAACGAGTCGTATCACTACCTTAGTTTAGAGTGAACGGTTCGTATTACTTGAGATGGTTCGTGCTCGTACATTGAATGTGATGATCTTCTTGTCAAATGCTTCGAATTTGTAGTTGCGAAACATTAATCCGTTCAAACCATAGCATAATTGATTTCAATTAGAAACCCTAATTATGTGGTTAGTGGTGAATTCTCTACCCTAGGTTTTTTTTCCCAATTCAGTAAACCTAGATTTCAATTATTCTTGATAATTCAATTCCTTAGTTTAATTTATTCGTTATTAAATTAGGTTATAAAAATCAATCTTTTTATCAAATTAATTTAGGAATTTAGCAATTAAATTAGTTTAATTTCACAATAGTCCCTGTGGATCGATACCTGGACTTGCCATTATTCTAATAGAATTTGGTATAGTTTAGTGATTTAATTTTGGTGTGTTCAACGACCCATCAGCTAGCAAGACTTTCTGTGCTTCCGTGCATGGAAAGACTTCAAACAATTTTTCGATACCAAGTACCCATGCCTCCGCCTTTAGTGGATCAATTCCTTCTTTGAACAAGGGTGGTTTCATCTTCTTAAATTCCTTTGTGAGAGCAACAGTTCGGTCTTCGGTTGGTGGTCTTGCACCATAGGTGGTGGCATTGGTATTGGTGGCGGTGGTGGTTGTTGTTGCTACTGTTGTCTAAAAGCCTCTGCCATTTCCATAATCATTGCCTCCATCCTATCAAGTCATGTGGAGGTTGAATCCTCCATATCTTTCGCCCTTGTTCTCGCCATGATCTAGAGAAACATACATTATAACTTTCATAGATAGTATGCACATAAGTCACGTACACAAATACACATTTGTATGTCATACTTGGTTATGGATGCATTATGGATGCAACTTAAACTCTCTCTAGACTTCTTATTTCTCGCATGGACTCGTGTGTGAGATCTTAACTCGTACTCTGATACCACTCTGTCATGACCCAAACCCGCCTTTAAAAGTTTGGGTCATAACCGGCCAGTAATCACTTGATTACCTTCGGCCTCAAACAAACATATAGAGTAATTATAGTAATGGGGCTAAAAGCAGAAGTATACCACAAAAGAATGAGTCCATTGAGCTATAGTAATATGAGCAAAATGTAACACAACCACGTTATTTACATGCCCATGCAAAAAGAATATAAGTATCAAAGAAATTGTGCACAACGCTTACAAACTCAAGACCACATTAACAAAACAAAGTAAAGTCAAAGTGTGAAGTGAGTCAAGACAAAACTCCATCACGGAGACATGACTCGATTGGGTCTCAAAAAGGATGTCTCCTAAAGGTGACTCTAGGGTTGTGCTCCATGCTGCGGATTACCTACATGTGTATACATAAAATTGGGTGAGCGAAGCTCAATGAGTAGTAATACAGTAAAACAGTGTAATTGAATAATCATTAGATTCTCACAATTCCCAAAATTGTATAAACAAGACGGCCTTAGGCCCAATCATGCTTCAAAACGGCCTCGGGCCCAACATATTTCAAAACGACCTCAGGCCCAATATATAACAAAACGGCCTTGGGCCTAATATATAACAAAACGGCCTTGGGCCCAATGTAGCACATGTCATATAACATTAGTGAGATTTCTCATTTCAAACAAATCACAATGTCGGCACCAAACACCGTTCATGGTCCGAGGTACACAATAACGAACATATCAATATGGTATTATTACTCACAGTGGGATCGATCTTGTGGCGTTTCGTCCGGTACACGACCTACACCAAACATGTCACACACATATTCGATGAGTAATTTACTTCGATTGTTCTCATTTCTTTCATTACTCACAACCTTCTTTAATGAGTTTATATTCATCATTTTCTCACTCCCAAAAAGGGCTAAATAAGGTTGGGAACGCATTCCAAAGGCCGGGTGTAGCAAGGCAAAACAACACAATTTTCTTCTTGTTTGGCCGCACGTTCAGTCGGTCCAGCCGCTTGAGCGGTCTGGCTTCGCACGTGCGGGGCTGGCCGCCTCTCGAGCGCACAGAGAGGAGTGGTTTTAGGCTAAAGTTTTGGGCGCTTGTGCGAAGCTCGAGGCCGCACGAGCGGTCTAGGCTCACATAGGCAGCCTGAAAATGGCCAAAAATGCCAAATCTTCCAAATTCATTCCCAAGCTCAAATTCATGTAAAAACAACTCAAAAACATGATATCCAAGCATGAAATGAGTGCAATTCCACATTAAACATATTAATCTTGCATCAACAATAATTTCATGGACTCATTTCCTTCCCATATTCACACATTATATAAACAAATTCAAAGTATATAAATCATGAATAATCTTACAACAAAACTTGTTTCCATGGATCATCTAAGGTTTGTTTCATGAGTCAATCACAAGAGTGAACTTAAATCAACAAAGATGGAGAGATTGGGGTTCAATCTCATGTCTCTAGCTCAACCCACCATACAACTCAAAACCCTAGCTCAAACCCTTAATTTTTTTCTTGATTCCTTGACAAAGATGAGTTAGAATCAAAGTTTGTGAGTAATTTTTTCATACCGTAGTTCAAATCTATGGTTTGCCCTTTGATTTCCTTCAAATCCCTAACTTTCTCCTCTTCTTCTTTCTCTAACTCACACTCTAGGGCTCTCAAGTAACAATGAAGAACAACGGCAAAATACACATATAAAATCCAACTCACAAAACATTATTTTAATCATTACGAATTGTAATTTTTCAAAATCTCACTAAAGGCTCTAAAAATCATGCTAATCATAGATACGAAGTCGGTTTTTGTTTATCGTGCCTCTATGGTTCTCAATTTCAATTCAAAGTTTCAATTACAACAGATATTCCTACTTTCAATAGATATTTTTCCAAATTCACATATTTTCCATACTTAAACTTGCAAATTCATGTTAAACACATAATCACATACATAATTAAGCATAGTACGGGTTGGGTTATCACATTTTGTTAACAAAATTGAGAGAGAACTAGGAAAATAGTTTTAGTTTGCAAAAAAAAAAAAAAAAAAAAAAAGCCAAAAAACTTTAGAACACAAATAAAAAAAAAAGACTTTAAGAGAAAGAATTTATTCATCTATAATAAGTAAATAAAAAGAGAAATTGAGAGAGAGAAGTGGGTTAAAAAAAAATGTACTCAACCACTGAAAAAAAAAATAATAATAATAATTATACAGTTATCCACCAGTGTTCTACATATCAAAAATAAATAAATAAAGATTTTGAAAGAGGGAGAGCAGAATTGGTTCATCACAAATAAAATTGAGAAAGAGAACTGGAGAACAAAGTTTAAGTTAAAAAGAAATTAAGATCACAATTGATATATCATAATAAAATAAAAAAATAAAAAAAAGTTGAGAGAAAATTGGAGAAAAGAATTTTTGTTAGAAAGAAATTGAGAGAGAACTAGAAGAAGAAGAAAAAAAAAAAACTTTACACTACTCAATTCAGGTTCTACATACCAATAACATTAAAATATATTGTATAGAGAAAACATATCTGGCAATATTTATCTTTGTACTTTTACTTTGAAACAGATGCTTCCAAAATTAACAAAATGGTTGAGATTGAAAATAAAAACTATGATAGTTTGATTAAGAAAATTAAAGTGGGCAATTTTAGGAAGAAAAAGACAACAGAAATAATCAAACCAGTCAATGGTTTGATGGGAAGAAAACCTTTGAAAAGTTTGATTTTCAAAAATAAAACTATTGAGGGCAGTTAAACTATTGAGGGTAGTTAAACAATTAAATGAAAGTAAATCTGCAAATTTGAATTTTAAAAATTGAAACTTTCAGGTCGGTTAAATTGTCGTGAACGTGTAGGTGTGGGAATTTTTTGTTTTAGATCTAATTAGTAGGTGATCGCATGGAAATTTATTTTTAAATTAAAAATTAATTTTAAGTTTTAATACTTTATGTGTAAAAAAATTTAACAACTAAAAGCTAAATACAAACAGATTTGCTAATGGTTAATAAAAATTGTTGCCGTTGTGTGTGATCTTATGTAAAATAGGCTTATAAAAATAATTTTTTTCAATTTTTTTTTTTTTTAAAGAAGTGTATATAAATTCAAAATTTTTATTTAAAAATTATTCAATAAATATTAATAGGTGTCTTAAATATACACAATCATTTTCGATAAATCATTATTCTTTAATAATATTTCACACTATTTATTATCTGACATTTGTCAATTTATCTTCTAAAAATTTACAAAAAAAAAAAAAAAATATATTAAGTTCCATTATTTTAATCAATCAATATTAAATTGGAAGCTACACAGGTATGTAAATCACTTTTAGCGATATAATGTCTAACTTAAAATCACAATGGAGTTAACTTTAATTAATATCATAATATTTTATACTATGATGTGTATTACAAAAGAATGATTTTAATTTTAATTTAAAATAAAATTTTAATTTTAATTATTTATTTTAATGTTATTTATATATAATAAATTTAGTTAAATTATTTGTTTATTTTGATAATTTTAGTTCTATTGTGCTATAAAAAGTGTAATTATCATATAATGATTTTATATGATATATATTAAATTATAAGATAGTAAAATAAACGCTGATTTTGATATTAAAAATAATAGTTAATTAGAAAGAGAATTAGTAATATAAAACTAAAAGTGATTCTAATTATTTAATTTAATTTTATATTTATTTGGAAAAAAATATATAGAAATAGAATTACACAAAATTTATTTAAAATATTAAAAATAAATATGTTGTGATTGGATTAAGAAGAAAATATATAAATTAAATATATAAAGTATTGATTTTTTTCTTTAATATTCTTTTTGAATTATTCATACATATTGTATAATGGTATATAAAATCTAAATTAAATATAAATATTTTGTAATAAATAATTTTATATTAAATAAAAAATTAAATTAAATTAATATTAAGACATCAATAAGATAGACAAAAAAGTAAAAAATATAAAAGAAAATTAATTTGATCAGTGTGATGAACATAATTAAGCACATTCTGTCTTATTTATTTATTTTTACATCGAGATACTTTTTTTTTTCAAATATCATAATAATTAAATTAAAATATCAACTATATAAAAGAAATATGATAATGACAAAACTAAATATACGATAAAAAAATATAAAAAATAAGTGTTTCTCAAATAGAATCCATATAAAATTGATTATTATAATTGAAATTGAGTTTGTGTACGTAATTAAGAAAATACATGTTGATATAATGTCATATATATAATCACTATAAAATTTAAACGACAAATTCATAATATAAAATAATAAATAATTATTGGGTATAGAAGAATGTACGGAAAAATAACAAAAAAAGGAAGACAATTTAGCATTAAAAAAAAAATGTTAATACCCTTGAGAGAATTAAGAAGAAAAATGTAAAACACAAACTTAGTATTGAGTTTGTGGATTATCTAAATTTACGATGAAAAATATATGAAAAATAAATATTTGACAAATAAAATGCATATAAAATATGTAAAGTTAGTATAATTTAAATTAAATTTGTATTTGTGTAGAATTGTATATGTAATTAAAAAAATACATATTGATGTGACTTTTAAAAAAAAATCATTATAATATGCCACCTAAATATAAAAAAAAACACTATTTTTGATAATATATATATATAGATATGATTTCTATGTTGTAGAAGTTTCACTACGTGCCTGTTTGACACAGCTTATAAGCTGCTTATTTTAACTTTTAGCTTGGGTGGTTTGGCATCTCCTATATAATCCATCTTTTTATCTTTTTTATCTTTTTCTCATCACTTCATCTCTTTATTTTTCTATACATCTTTTCGTAAAAAAATAAAAAATATAATTATTTAGATCATCCTAAACAATATGCGTTTGGTATAACTTAAATTATGAAATTATAGCTTATTTGTAATCTATTTTCAGCTTTGGGGGAAGCAACTCGGGAGATGGTTATTCAAACAGCTTACGCGCGCAGCTGGGGAGCTTCTATATACACACACCCTTTCCCCTCAATACACACACTTAATGATATTTAATTTTATTACAATTTTATCCCTAAGTGAAATTACCATTTTAGATGCCATTGTTAATTGAAAACATCTCAATGCACACACACCTCAGACTTCACATTGTTGCATCGTGTGTGTAAGCATTGTTAATGCCCCATGTCTGGTTTGGCATGCTTCTTTGAAAATGGCTTTGGCATTTCTGTAGGGTTTTCATTTTTCACAAAGGGCTTTGGCATTTCTGTAGGGAAAACATCAACGTGATGGAGGATTTGCCTTCTAAAAATCAGCAATTAAGTGTTCATGTGAAGCAGAGCGAAGGAAATGTGAGTTTATTTATTTATTTTTTTTCCCGGCGTCGTTCGGATAACCAGAGCCGAAATGTGTTCTTTGGTTCGGAAGTATACTGCCGAAATAATTATGTACTTTCGGAAGTTGATGTCCGAACAAAATCAGTTATTTCGGAAGTTGTTGTCCGAAAAAATCATTTAAATTCGGAAGTTGTGTTCCGAACAAAATTAACTTATACAACAATCAACTTCCGAAATTTTAAAAAAAATTCGGACAACTACTTCCGAATGAAGTAAATTTTTTTTTTTTCCATTTTATATTCCAAATTTGCAAACTGCATACCAAATTTACAGTTTCAAATTGCAAATTAATCATTATAATACCATTAAAAATTTGTAATGTTATACAAAACATGCAGGAATATGTGTCAACTCAAGGAATTCAGGTTTGCGCGGATTTTGTGTTAGATTACACCACTCAATTCACAACTGAACAGGTTCAGTCTATGAAATTATAACGATTATGTTTCGAATTGCTCACCAAATGTAAATGTTTGATAATATTTATTTAACTTTGCAGCCAGGCCATCCAGTTCCTCCTATTGCCACTAATTGGAGAAAATACCGTCACCCTTGCGCTGTGGACTGGGATGATGCATATGTGCGTCGCATTCAACATTTTAAGGACATTATTCATGATAATGTAGCTACTCGAGAGACTTTTGATGTTGTTGATGTCGCATGACACATGTATGCATTTGACAATGTTAGAATTATGGAAGAAATTAATGGATGTGTTTTTCATGTTGATGTGTTATGTTTGCAATGTGGATTGAATGTTATCGACCATTGTTACCATTCCATTGTAATAAGAAAGTATCATTTACAAAATCAACGACCATTGTTACCATTCCATTCTAATAATAAAATGTCATTACAATGTCATTACAATACCATTGTTGCCATTCCATTCAAATAAGAAAAACACCAAAAAATAATGTCATCTTATAAAAAAACCAAAAAACACTGCCATTACAACAATGTCATATTACAAAAAACACCAAAAAATATTCATCAACTAACAATTGAAACTCTGCAGTATTGATGGATCAGTCGGTCCACCTGGAAAAGCATGAGTAAGGTACTCTTCCTGGACAGGAGGAGAATCAGGTAAAGTCCATAGCAATGTCAGGCATATCATAACCTTCAACTCGTCTTTGGCTTCGGCCCCCACTTTGACTGGCACTTGGAATATCATATTCTACCTCAACTGGATCACGACCTCGACCACGACCTTGACCTCGTCCTCGCCCACGCCCTCGTCCCCGTTCATGGTCTACATCCAATTGACGACGTCGTCTATTTGAAGCAGTAGGTGGGACACGTTGTTGATATTCAGAATCCATATTATCTGCAAAAAATACTAAGTGTGTGTGTAAATAAAGAGAGTGTGTGTAAAATTAAAGAGAGTGTTTTAAATTATAAGTGTGTGTAATGAGTGTGTGTGTAAAATTAATGAGAGTGTGTGTAATGAGTGTGTGTGTAAATAATAAGTGTTTTAAATTATAATGAGAGAATGTGTGTAAAATTAATGAGAGTGTGTGTAATGAGTGTTATAATTAAGTGTTATAATTAAGTGTTAGAAGGGAAAAAAAAAAAAATTTGTGTTCGGAAGTTGTCCGAAAATAACTATTCTGTTCGGAAGTTGTTGTCCGAAAATACCAATTCTATTCGGAAGTTGTTGTCCGAAATTATAGCTAATATTCGGAAGTTGAAAACCGAACCAAGTAAATATTTTCGGAAGTATAATGCCGAATGGAAGCAAAAATTTCGGAACTCTAATGCCGAACAAAAACAAAAAATTCGAATAACCAGTTCCGAATGAGGAACTGCGACAATCACTTACATTGGTGGACTGAAAATTTCGAAAATGGTAGAAATTAACCCTACATTACAAATAAAATAGGAATGAGAAAATTCTAATCTATGTAAACTAACCTAAAATGTGAAAATTTCAATGCTCTTCAATGCCCTTCAATGCCAATACTTCAATGACACAGATGGATGGATGAAGCTTTTGGGGAGGAACGGTGGAGAGTGCGAGAGATGGGTATGTGTGTGAGAGGGGTTCTCAGATGGGTGTGTGTGTGAGAGGGGTGACAGACGGGTGTGTGTCTGAGAGGGGGTGTGTGTGTGTATGATTTACATTTGGGGGTATATGTGGAATGATAGGTGTGTGTAGTGAGTCAAATATATTAGGGTTTATTTTTTTAGTGTGTGTATTGAGAAGGATTTGTATAGAGTGGAAAGGGTGTGTGTATATAGAAGCTCCCGCGCAGCTGTGTTTGGGGGAGCTGAAATGACTAAAATACCCCTGCAAAACTTGAAAAATTACGAAATTGCCATTATATAAACCCTCTTCTGTTGCCTTGGCACGCTTCTCTCCCTCACACCTCTCCTCTCCTCTTCTGGTTTCCTCTCTGGCGACGACGACAAGAACTCCGCCACATCTGGAAGATCGCAACCGATCGAACTCCTTTCCTCCCTGTTTTCCGTTGATCTGCACCAAAAATGTAAGATTTCATGCCCTTTGTTTGTTATATATACATATATATATATACACACACACATCCAGCGTTGTCTCTTTCTCCCTCTGTCTCTCTCTCTCTCTCTGATTTTTGGGTGATCTATTCCATGTTCAAAATCAACCAACAAAGCTACAAACCCTAATCTTCAAGGCTTGCGACAATATTTAATTTCTGTTTTGTTTAATTTCTGTTGGGTGATCTCTGTTTTGTTTAATTTCTATTTGGTTGGCCACATTGGTTTAACTTCTGTTTTGCTTAAATAAATTCCTCTACGTTGGTTAAAAAAATTCTTCCTGAATGAGACTCAAGCTTGAGACACTTCCTCACATAGAGAAAGCATTATAATTTTTTTCAAGTAGGCCAAATGCCAATTGTGGATGGCTATATTTTCTAATTTGTGTTTATTGTGTTTTGTTTTTTGATTGTTGCCTATATATCAATTAAATTGGCTTAGTGAACCTTTAATAGATTGAAACCGAAAGTATAAAAAAAAAAACTGGGTTGTGATATTCATTGATTGAGGTTAGGTAAAAAGTATAATAAAAAACTTATAGTTGCTTATAGAACTCTGAAAAAACTTGTAAAAAACTGGGTTGTCAAATGTGTTTTTGGACTTGTGCTGTTATCAAATCTGAAATCCAACCACTACTTTGGATTTTTGCTGTTATCATAACCCAATCTGCTAGCTTGCTGGATAACAACATTGATTGATACAATACCTTGGTACCTGTTAATGGTGCTGCATGTTATTAGCATCAATGGGCATGTTTGATTGGATGGATTAGAGTATGGGATTGAGATTATTAATTCGTGGGCCCAATTATCTTATCTTTGTTTTAACATTTTGGTTTAGGATTATTAATCTAATGGATAATTAATCTAATAAATTTGTAGGTTTATTAGTAATGGGGTAGGGGTGGGATTATTAATCCAATAGATAATTTATCCTATTAATCCAATTGGATAGTGAATACCACACTAATTTTGATAGGATTATTAATACCTCACTATTAGTCTTGTGAATCAAACATGGCTAACATGTATACATGCCAAGTCATGATAGGGAATAGAGCTATATTAAATGACTAGTGTATGCCCGTGCCTAAAGGCACAGTATAAATAATATTAAGATTAAAATACAGTTATAATTTATACGTATTATGTTGAAATTTGTGAAGTTTGTGTCATTTTTTGATAAAGATACTGGAAAAATATATTGAAATATTTTTCTTCCTGAAGAATTTGTAACAATTTTGCTTGTATTACACGCTTTACAAAATACAAATAAAATAATAACTCCTCCTAATCTTAATGCAAATTAAGAAACAAAAAATTGTAAACACTGAACAAAAACAGAAATTAAAATTATTGTATACTTGCTAACGTTTTATAATAAAAAGAAAAAAAATTACTAAATCTATATAATAAAGCACATCAACAAATTGAATTGAAAATTAAATATCAAACAATACATAACAGCCTGTACTCTACAATTCCAAACAAATCAAATATAAAAAAAAAAAAAATTAAATATCAAATAATGTACACCAGCCAGTGCTCTGCAATCTAAAAGAAATTAAAATTAAAATGCACACCAATTATACTGCTGTCAATCAAATTATAACTACATAAGAAAAACAAATTACAATTTTACCAATAACAATGTTTGGTTATATAATTTTAGACACCAAGAAACAAAAAATTAGCAATAATAAAAGTTAACATGGATTTCAAAATTTTATTTAAATAAATAACTGCCATGGATAGAAAATACTTAACGGGCTACAATGTTTAGAATAGATGTATTTTAACAATCACATTAAAATGATAAAATTAAAATCGGAGTACAACATATGTCCAAATTTGAACTCTTATCTTTTCTAACTGATTTCAATTTTATAGAGATGAAATTAAAACCAAAATCAAAACCCGTTATAATCATAAATATTTTGAAGTTCACCATTTATCACTTAGAAAGTCCAAACATAAAAAAAAAAAATCAACGTTTAACAAAACTATTTTATAAGCAATAATGAATAATTATTTTATGAAGGCAACTAAAGTAATACACACACATATACATTCACCAATACTTGCCGTAAGAGCGCATATTTATACTATATATTATAGCCAATGGTGTTTTCAAAAATAAGGATCCTATGAGCTTCAAATTCTCAAACTAATCTTGTTAATTTTTAGCACTTTTAAATAATTAAATAATTGTCTATTGGTTAACCCAAGTAAAAAAACTCTAATTGTCGTTTAAATTTGAACTTCAAAATTCAAATATCCCACATATATGAAAAATCATTAACATATCTCACATATTTTTGCCTCTCTTTAACCAAAAAAAACTTTAATTATCCAAATATTTATCATTCAAATATATAAAATATGTCACTCAAAATCTCAAATTTCATTAAAAAAAATTTTGGTACAGCTCTTTGGCCCCTAAACAGGTTGCATTTTCATGAGCTGCGAACAAACTTTGCTTACATATTGTTTGTGGTTGCTTTGGGGTATGCAAACACAAACACAAAGTACAAAATATTAGCCAAAATATTTGCCCTGTTTTTTATTCACTGGTTTAATGGACTTTTTTTAATTATAAACAAATATTATTTTACTCTCTCATAAACAGAGGCATTTATATAATTAAAATTGGAGATGAATGTTTATTTTTAATCCCCTCAAAATAGAGGCATTTATTTTCAAAATAGAGGCATTTTCATTGCATTTATTTTCAAAATTGGAGGCATTTTTTATTTTTTTATTTTGTGTGTAAACTCTTTATTAATATTAAATAAGAAGACCGAGTAACTTTTAAAGAGAAGTTGTAATATTTTTTAACAAAAAAATCATATAGAGAGAATATATGAAGAAACTAAAAAAATAAAAAAAGTTTGAGATTCAAAGCAAACATTTCTCTCATAATCCATTACGGTAACCTGTGCCTAAAGGCACGGAGGAAATAAAGTTCAACACACCTCTGAAACTCCTCTTAAATTTAAAATAGGGCCATGCTATACTTAGGGGAATTGAGGTCAATTCAATTAATAGGTGAGGATTGTTATTGGAATTTGAACTGTTGTGATCTTTGACTTGAATCGATTACATTTCGTGAGGGATATAAGAGATCCAGAGCATCCCGTATTCATAAGGGATTGAGATTATTAATCCGTGGGCCCAATTATCCTATCTTTGTTTTAACATTTTGATTTAGGATTATTAATCTAATGGATAATTAATCTAACAAATTTGTAGGATTATTAGTAATGGGGTAGGGGTGGGATTATTAATCCAATAGCTAAATTATCCTATTAATCTAATTGGATAGTGAATACCACATTAATTTTGATAGGATTATTAATATCTCACTATTAGTCTTGTGAATCAAACATGGCCAACATATATACATGCCAAGTCATGATAGGGAATAGAGCTATATTAAATGATATCAGATATTATTATTTCTGGCTCCTCAAATTACAATGCAATAGGATGGCAAGTGCAAAGTGGAGAATACAGCAGCAGCTTAGGGAAGATTCAATTGTCCATGAAATGAAAACTATCATCAAAGGTTTAAAAAAATAAAAAATAAAAACGAGGAAACTGGGGGATGGAGAATAATTCACAGCTCAAATAACTCATAAGGTAAACTTGGTAAACTTGTAATTGCTGTGTCAAAGGCTATAGTGCCAATGGTTGTTGTTGCAAGTGTGAGATGGATAGACTCTATTGACACAAATTATACACACACACATATATATGTATACCTGAGGGTTTGTTTGGTTGTGTTCTCATTCTGTTTTCTTTTTCTTTTTCTGGAAAACACTGATAAATTGTCCAAATTGAAACCATTTTTATCATAATCTTTGTAGTCTTGTTATTCCATAGAGTGCCGGCCTTGTGAATGATTGATATTGAAAAGTTTGAAAGACGTAAATATAAAAAAAGGTTTGGCATTGCCAATTTTATGAGCATTATTAGCTTACATACTCTTCATGTGTTCGTTATCAATTTGCAGATTTCCAATGCCTCACATCATATGAAGGAGAGATCATCAAAGCCGATTAGTTTGTGGTATATTGGGAAGATATTGCTCGCTTTTGTTTTTATTTTTGTTGTGGGTGCAATATTTTCATTGGCTTTGGAGAATCTTCCAAGGCTAATCTTGTTTATTAACTTTTCCATGTAATTTTTGTACTTGTACAACAGAGCTTGTCTTCTGTTAAATTGAGGATCTTATAACAGAATTTTTTATTTTATTTTATTTTAATTTTTAATGTTTGCCAATGTGTATGTGATGGAGAGCTTTAGGGAAGAACTGTGCTGTATTACTTTTGAAAATCATAATTGCATATAATCTCTTTTTTGTTAATGCGCTATGAAGCAAGGGCTTGGGGTTGAGGCATTTTCAATATGATTTTTTCTTTTGCAATGACATTTTTTTATTCTCTTGTGAACTCAATATTATTAAAAAAATAAAATAAAAAATAAAAAATAAAAATAAATTTGTGGTAATGTAAAAATGTATCAAATTACGTACTAATTAATCAATTTCTATTAATGAAATAATTTTTTCAAAATTTAAAGTGAAGAAAATAACAAAATTACAATTTTTATGTTCATAAGGATAAAAATAAGGGGGATTTGGTCATAGCCCCCTCACTATTTAATTTGTCTTTCAAAAGGACAAGAATAATATAAGTACTTTCAAAACCCCCTGATATTTTAAACAAAAATGCTTTAGACCACTAATTAGTGGTGGCTCTAATCACATGTGTTTTGTACCTTGGTTTTTGTTTTTGTTTTTTTTTTTTTCAATTGCCACCTCACTAGTGGTGGAGTTAGTGATGATAAATTAGTGGTATGTAGCATTGCTCTTTCAGAGTAAAATTTTACTCTGTATGAAAGTAAAATTTTACACTCTGAAACTAAAGTAAAATTTTACTCTGTATAAAAGTAAAATTTTACTCTGTATAAAAGTAAAATTTTACACTCTGAAACTAAAAGTAAAATTTTACTCTGTATAAAAGTAAAATTTTACTCTGAAAAATAAGTAAACTGTGAGACTCTGAAGTTAAAAGTAAAATTACTCTGTATAAAAGTAAAATTTTACTCTGGTTCTGTCAAATGAAAAAAACAGAGCAATAGAACCAGAGTAAAATTTTACTCTGGTTCTATCAAATGAAATTTGATGTTTACTCTGAAAAATCGATGGAACTTTGAGTTTTGAGCTTTGAATCAGGCCAATAATCCTTGAATCAATCGATGTTTACTTTGAAAAACATTAAATCAGGCCTATAATCCTTAAATCAGGCCTATAATCTGAAAATTTCAGAGAAATCTCAATTTTTTATACCCCGGTTCTTCAGATTTTACAGATTTTTTAGATTTTTGAAACTTTGAGCTTTCAAAAATCTTGAGATTTTTCATACACACAGATTTTTCAGATTTTACTTTAAATCTTTGAGCTTTTGAGTTCGAATCAAATGATCGCCGAGACCGATCTATGCAATCATTCAAATCTCCGATCTTAAAGACTCAAAACACACATATATATAGATATATCTATATATATATAGATTAGAGATCGGAATATGTAGATATATATATATTCGAATTCAAATCTCAAAACACACAAACACACACATATATAGATATATATATATATATATATGTATCAGTGCGATTTGCAAGCTCTCCACAGCTCCGGCCATGGAGGAAGCTAGGGTTAGACGAGAGAGAAGATGAACAGTTGAAGGAGAGTTGAAGGAGGAGAGTTGAGAAGATGCAGAGAGAGATCTTCGGAGCTTAGGAATGACGATCTGGAGCTTAGGAATGACGTTTGGGAATTATGTACATGAATTAGGAATGACGAGAGAGAAGATCAACGATCTGATTTATATACATAATTCATGTACATACATTGTATCTGTGAGGGTATAATAGTCTGATAAAATATTTAAATAATAAATTTTGTCCTTTATGCAAGACTTTATCATTATGAGGGGGTTTAGAAAGTATAATTTTTTTCTTAATCCTTTTTACAATGAAAGGAAAGTAAAGGGGGTTTATAGTCAAATTTCCCTAAAAAGAACAATTACACAGCAAAAAGTTATTTTACAGCTTATTTGCCAAACACTATCCTGCTGCTTAAATCTATAATCCCATTTACTTTCCCACAGCTGTATCAAACGGGGCTTACATCAAATTTGGACTCACTTAAAATAATATAATAGTATAGATTAGAATTAGAATTAGAACACATAAGATTGCTATCAAAATATTAAACCAATGTATTAACTTTTGATTTAAATGTCGATTTTTAATAGAATTAGTATTTTTAAAATTTTCTCATCAAAATTTATTAAATAAGATCCATGTTGACTACGAAATTATATATATATATATATTACTGCCAAAATTGATATAAACAGTAACATGTTAATCTGACAATATTATCCAAGAAAAAAAATGATATTTTATTTTATCCTTACTCAATTATGCCTCTCATTCTTTGGGGGTTTTAAAACAAAATAAATTAGATTGTCTTTTTCACTAAATAACGGTCCAACGAAAAGATTTTAACTAAATTTTCCTATAAATAATTAATCAATTTTAAATAATTTTTAACAATTTAAATATGAGTCAGCATGAATAGCTTAATTCAGTTTACGGCTTCAATCCCTCTCTCTCTCTCTCTCTCGATAAAAATATCAAATTTTTGATCTACCAACCTGTGTTGGTTGAACAGTGGTCCAATGGGCATGCGTTATTTATGGTAGGCTGGTTGGGGCCTTTGGGTGCATGTTGCTTTATTACAACAGAGTTAGACATGCAACAAAAGGATCATAACTTGGCAAAAAACTTTAGTTTATGTATATTGCAAAAATAATAAAAATAAAATAAAAAATAAAAAAAGGAGACAAAAAGAGATGAAGCATCAGCTTTAAAGAAAATTGATTTACAGTGCCCTTTTGGACAACATCAGTGCTACCACTATCCACATGATGATTATAAAGGTATAAACAGACAACTTTGCACAAGGGCTTTCACAGATTAACCATATCTTCATTCCCAAACACTCCCCCACCTAAAAAAACAAAAGCCCAATTCCTAAAACTGAAAAATTCAAGTGGGTTCATAAAAACAGAAAGAGAAAACAAAAAAAAAAAAAAAATAATAAATAAATAAAACATTTTAATTCAGTTGATGGAGGCTCTAATGTGATATGGGTGTTCTTGTTAGTTGTTGTTGGTCTGAATGTTGAAGGGCTAGAGGAAGCACCTGTGAAGAGCTTGAATCGTACTATTGTACATTGTGTGGTGGTGATTAAGCTCTCTCCCTCTGTCTCTCTCAACAACAATGAATGTTGTGGGGAGACTGTTTCCATGACTTGAACTCACAGCGAGCCTTACTCATTCTTAGAAACAATGAGTGTAATAAAAGACTCATCCTCTTCATCATTTAGTAACTCTGATGTTGAAGGAGCTTTATCTCCATCTTGATCAAACCCTTCAATCTCATGAACCCCTTTCTCATCTTCCTCTAGTTTTCTTCTGTAAAGTTTTTCCTCTGCATCCTTCAAGAACTTCGACTTTGGTGGTGGCGATGATCTTACCACATTAACCTCTGCATCACCTGATGATGATTCAAAGGGAGGCATAAATCCATGGTGGTCATATGAGGACTCAATAGGAGTAAGTGGAGGAGTGAAATATGGTGGTGAAGCAATTGGGGTAAAAAATGGAGTCTCCACTGTGAAAATCACTTCACTCTCACTCAAGCTTCTAGTTCTTGACCCTTTCCTGCTCTTATTATCACCTCTAGACTTTCCATCTTCAGTCTCCAAATCTTCTTTAGTTTCTTCTTTGATGGTGAAGAGAAATCTTGGTGGCCCCACGAGTTCAGTCTCCTCCACTCCATCATCATCCTCCTCCTCTCCAAAGGGTTTAGGCCACAATGCCTTGTTTGAATGTGCATGAAACAGAGATTGTGGATCATGGACATTGGAGTTGATAGCTGTGGAGCTTAAACATGATGATGATGGATTCTTCTTCAAACAGAACATATAGAAGAACTCTCTTAATGGATTGCTATAATCATCTTCAATCTCTCTGTTGACAATCCTCTTCTTCCACCATAGCAAGTAGTAGAGCTCAGCAACAAGAGCTAGTAAAAGAAACCCACAAACAAGACTCAAAGCAAGTCCTAAACTGCTCAGAGATCTCATATTTTGTATCTATGCTACATCAGGAAAAGAAATTGATCATCTTTTTACCTCAAAAACTGGTTTAAAATCCCCAATTTCTAGTGAAAATGTCTATGGCCCAAAACCAATGACCATACTAGGAATTAAATCAAACACTTGTAGTGCATGAAAAAAAAAAAAATAATAATAATAATAAAAAGCCCAAAGAATAGAAGAAAATCTTGCTGGGCATTGCTTATGAGTAGTCTCATTCTGCTCTGAACATTATACAAACACATGAAACAGAGAGCATAAAACTTTTGACTGGAACTCAGAGACACACCACCAGACTCAATTTTCTCTTTAGCAAAAGCTATCATATATACCAACTTTATTTGCATATCACTGTACCCAAAAACAACCACCAGCTAAAATTAAAAAAGCTTTTTTTTAACCAATAAGGCTTGACATTAGCATCTTTAATGGCGTTGATTCAAATCATAAAAATAGTTTCTTCAAAAATGAAATAAAAATGTGTACATCTTATATTTAAAAACTTTGTTTTAACAGAAATCTCATGTATTAAATCGTTTTCTTTTTGATTTGTTTTTTTGTTTTTTTTTAAAATAAGTGCTCTGATAAATCGGTCAACAAAATATTAAATTTTTTCACATTATTCTATTATTCACTTTTATGAAAAATTGTATAATTATTTTAAGCGTGTTAAGAATGCCCTATAATTATGGACACCCATCAACAAAACTCTCAAATGAAATAGACTGTGAAAGGAACCCGCTTTGTTTTTACTGAAAATCACGCTCTTGAATCATGATAAATGATTGTTATAAAACACACATCTCTCCACCTTTATAATTTTAAACTTTGTTTATTTAAAAATAAATTAAATTAAATTAAACATCAATAAATCCTATTTTTGTATCTTAGTAATTAATAAATCTTTCAAATAATCTAATGAACTTAATAATCCCATTTGTGTAGAAATGACGGTACAATCTTACAGTTTACACGCATGAATGCTAGTTAATACTCATACGGAAATGTTTGAGAGCTCGAGAGAGTGGCTCGAGAAATGGCTCGAGAGAGGAGAGAGAGAGAAAGAGAGAGGGAGAAGAGAGAGGAGAGGAGAAGAGAGGAGAGAGGGAGAAGAGGAGAAGAGGAGCTCACCGGCGTCGCAGCTCCCCACCCCGGCGTCGCAGTCCCGCCGTAGCTGCTCCTCGTTCGTCGCTGCTCCTCGCCGATCGTCGCACCACCGCCACCGCCACCGCCTCGCCCTGCCTCCTCCTCCAGCAGATTTATGGCCCCCTCCCCTCCCTCCTCCTCCTCCTCCTCCTCCTCCTCCTCCCTTCTCTTCTTCTCCCTCCTCCTTCTTCTTCTTCTGAAACTGAAACGAAAACCAGAAAAAAGAAAAAAAAAAAAAAAAAAACAACAACATCAAAACGACGTCGTTTTCGACACCAAAACGACGTCGTTTTGGTGTCGAGCCACAGTCTCGAGCCACAGTCTCGAGCTACGTAGCGGGGTCGATACTCATAAATGACTAAAATTCCCACAATTTAAACTTACACATTTGTCCAAAACTTATTAACGCTGTGTTTGGTTGTGGGATTTGGAAAGAAGTTTGGAAAGAGAAAAGAAAAATGTAAATGAAATATGAATAAAATATAATTACATTTCACATAGTTTCACATACCTTTTTATTTTATTTTATTTTATTTTTTAAATCCCCCAACCAAACACATTTGAAATGTTTAAAGAATCTCACATTTCAAGTCATTACAAATAAGAAAAGATTCTTATATTAGTGACGCAGCGGAATACACGGGGATTAGATATCGTTCTAGTAGACGAAAGGGGCTCTCGAATCCATGAGAAAAATAGAATCTTGAATCCACAAGGAAAAGAAAATATCTTAATATTGAATGAAAAAATTGTCTTTGCCATGAGGCTTACATAACTATTTATAATAAATCAAACCTAATACTTGTAGGAAAAGTAATTCTAAAATAAACTAGGAAACTTAAATCAATACAAATTAGGAAACCTAAGAGAATAGGAAACTAAAATTCTAAACTATTTAAAATCCTAGTCAAAATCTAATTCCAAAATTATAAAATTAAGAAACCTAATAATTCTAAAATATTTATACTAAATTACAAGAATCCTAATAATATATCAAAAATATTAAAACTAAAAAATATAAAAATTCTGAAAATCTTGTCCTACATCAGACTCATCTTCTTTGAAAGAACTCGTCATCGAGTTCATATTAGAGATCTGTCATCGTCCATCCCAAATAAAAAGATATTTGGAATACTTCAGTTGTTTGTCCCTTTTCCGAACATTATATGCAGAGAAGTTTACTTTCTGAAAGTTGTTCTCTATATGCTTCAACTGGTTGACAAGATCAATTAGACAAGCATTGAAAATCAAATTAAATTGCTCCACACCAAGAAAATCAACGAAGTGTATTTTATGTTGATGTTGGATACTCTTTGGACTCTGCTCTGTCTTAGAATCAGTTGGATATTCAATTATCAATCTGGGAATATCAATTGCAACATCCTCAATCAACTTCTTTGGTGCACATGTCAACTTTATTACCTCATCTTTTATTTCTTCTTTTCCATTGAGTTCAACTAGATCTCATTCTTTTGCGATCTCATAACCATCATAATAATCAAGAAATGATAGTTCCGTCATTAGAAGCTCTTGGCTACCTTCAACGTTTTTCTCTTGCTTCACCTTTTCATTGTCTTCTTCAAACATCTTGATCAAAGTAATTTCAATGACCTCTCGTTCATCAATTTCAATGTTCTCACCATTATTGAAATCAACTTGATTTTCTACTTCAATTGAATGTCTGTTTGGGTTTTCAAAATTTTGAAATATTGAGATATTCAAAACCTTTTCTTCTTCAATGTGTGGTGGAGCGTAACAAATTTGTTGACCTATAAGACTTGATTGACCCAAACTTGGCAAAGCCATAGTCATGTTTCTCGAATAATTCTTATCCACAATTGCATAATAATTATTGAGTTGCGAAGAATATTGTGAATCAGAATTACCTTGGAACAATTGTTTCGATTCAAGCTTTCTTTGATATTGTTGATACAATATTTACCCATGATTTGATTGAAGGAATCTAGAACTCATCAACTTCTTCATCTTATGCCACGTCCTAATGGGTTGTTTGTATTGTCGCCTTCGACCATACTGCAATTGTTTCCACCATGTAGAAACATAACCTTGTAATTTACATGCGACATATTTGGCTTGCTTTTCTTTAGAGATTTCCATACACTCAAGGAATTTGTCAACTTTGCAAAACCAATAAAAAAAATCCTCGGCATGACAAGAAGCATTAAAATAGGGAATTTCTAGTGGTACTTGATAATTTGAAAAGTCATGATTGATACAATTATTGCTATTGAACACATCGTTGAATCTTCGTTGTTGCCTTACCGACTGATATTCACCATAATCCTCGAATAACTCATCTTTAGATTTATCCTAATTATCATATTGATAATAAGAAGATCGTCTCAAGACGTTGTGGTTAATAGGTTGGCCTTGGGCAAATCCCATAGCGCGGTTCCTATTAACATTGTGACTAACAGGTTGGCCTTGGGCAAATCCCTTGACTTGAATCCTAGTAGATCTTTCTCTATGATTATTGTCAATAGAGCTTATGCTTCCTCTTTCGATGAATGACATCGAGCCAGGAGAAACCTTGCTCTGAGACCACTTGACGCAGTGGAATACACGGGGACTAGATATCGTTCTAGTAGACGAAAGGGGCTCTTGAATCCATGAGAAAAATAGAACCTTGAATCCACAAGGAAAATAAAATATCTTAATATTGAATGAAAAAATTGTCTTTGCCATGAGGCTTACATAGCTATTTATAATAAACCAAACCTAATACTTGTAGGAAAAGTAATTCTAAAATAAACTAGGAAACTTTTTTTGGGTGGGTAAATAAACTAGGAAACTTAAATCAATACAAATTAGGAAACCTAAGAGAATAGGAAACTAAAATTCTAAACTATTTAAAATCCTAGTCAAAATCTAATTCCAAAATAATAAAATTAAGAAACCTAATAATTCTAAAATATTTATACTAAATTACAAGAATCCTAATAATATATCAAAAATATTAAAACTAAAAAATATATAAATTCTGAAAATCTCGTCCTACATCAATTAGAATCCACTCCAAATTTAGATACCCACCCACCACCCCAAAAAGATTTCCATATCATAAAATTTTATGCTCAATAGAAATCAATGTAGACATACACAATGTTACATTTAAAATTTTTTTTATAGCATGTTTAATGTGAAACAATGTGGACTTATATAGTGTTATTTATTTATTTGTGTTTTTATGGAAGGCATTTGCACCACTAGATTCACTCAATTGAATTTCACAAAATAATAAGTTGTGTATCTTACATTTCCATAACCAAATAAATAAATAAATAAGAAAACATAATGGAAATAAGGACATAATCATAAACCCAATTTCAAAAGAATATATTAAATGCACATTTTAAAAATCAATAAGAGTAATTGATCCATAAAAAAATCCTTAAAACTAAATGAATCTCCATTCTTCAAGATAGGATTTATGAATAAATATTCCTTAAATTAACCCACAACAACTAAAACCACCCAAAATGTCTCATCTTTTAGTATGGAGGTGGGATTCTCTGTCTAAATTCTCTATTGACATTTTCTCCTAATTTGCTCTTTTATTATATAATAGATCTCTTTAGGTTAATCGTACGATAAAAAAATGATTTGTGATAAATAAATAAATAAATAAAATGAGTCCTCAAACAGTAATTTTCTTTTCTAGTGAATTTACAGAACTACCCTCATCCTTTTTTTCTCACTATTAATAATAGTATATGCTTGTTACTATCATTTTTTAGCCGTTAAATTATGAAATTAATATAAGCAAAGTCTTTCATGTGATTTGAGTCTTTAAGTTGAATAAAAAAAATTGTTCAGTCGACGGATGATGATTATGAAGTTCTTAAGGGTTGTAGCCAAATTCAATACATTTTCATGTTTCTCCTTCGGGCTTGTTTGGTTTGTGTTTCAGAAACATGTTTTGGAAAAAAAAAAGTACGAAAACATGTTTGGTTTGGTGTTTTGGGAAATTTGTTTTGGAAAATTGTTTTGAGAGAGAGTTTTGGAAAAAGTGATTGATTTGATGTGTGTGTGAGAGAGATTTGTTTGGAAAATTTGTTTGATTTGTGTGTTTTGGGAAATTTTTTTGGGAAAATTTGTTTGGTAGAGAAAATTTCTGAAATTTGTTTGTAGAGAAAATTTCTGAAATTTTTTTCAGAAACACTAACCAAACAAGCCCGAAATCATTTCTGGAAACAAAAGAATTTTTTTAAAAAAAAAAAAATGAAATTACCACAATTCTTGCATAAATTCATCTCCATTTTGATGACATAGAAACTTAAAAAAAATAATAATAAATTCTACATACATTCCCGTTATGTTAATTTTGGTGTTCTATAAGTAGATGAAATAAGGGCAATTGGTATTAGATTAATCTTAGCAATAATTAATTACATTTCGATGGTACCTAACTCAAATTGAAACAAACCAAAACGAACCTCGTGAAATGGTACAACATCTCAAAGTTGTGATCATTATGATGTTTTGGATTTAGCATACCTGAGCACATGAAATTCATTAGTTGGCACACATTACACAAATGAGTAGAAGAAACACAAGCTTTTATTAATGGGATATGTTTTCCCCAATAAAGGCTAGGAAATTAACTAAACAAACATGTTAAAGATTTTAAAAATTTTATTAAATTTTTTATCAAATGTCTCACATAGCTGTAAGATTTATATGAGACTCATATGGTATGAATCTCACACCCATATAAGACATTTGGTAAAATTTTTAATAAAACTGCTAGGATCTTTAACATGACTTTTAACCAAATAGACTTTCTATCCTTGTAATTCATCCCCAGAGATTACAATTTTTTATTAGGGTGTTATGATCCCACATCAATTAATATAGATTTTGGTTATGTTTATATACTCTTTCCATCTCAAAATATTAGTCTTTTATTCCATTTTTATTGTTTAAAAATATTAGTCTCTTTTCAAAAAATAAGGCCGACTTTCGTCCTTGCTCAACGGGTTGGTCTTGCAGTCAAGCTCCCTTTTGCCTTTGCAGTCGAGGACCAATCTCCGTCTGGCCCGAGAAAACCTTTATATGCCTCCGTTACCTTTTGGGAGGCCTACGCCCCATAGAAACTGTTTACCTGAGACTGTCCTTGGCCCGTAGGTCCTGACACAAGGTTAGAATTCTAGCTCTTCTAGAGTGGTATCTCACTGATGGCTCGGGCCCCCCCGGAAGGAGGCCTTCTTCGCCCTCAACCCAAGCTGTGCAGGAAAGGCCCAAAGCCAATCCAAGGGAACAGTAAAGCTTCATAGGGTCTTTCTGTCTAAGTGCAGGTAGTCTGCATTTTCACAGACATGTCTATTTCACTGAGCCTCTCTCCGAGACAGTGCCGAGATCGTTACGCCTTTCGTGCGGGTCGGAAACTTACCTGACAAGGAATTTTGCTATCTTAGGACCGTTATAGTTGCAGCCGCCGTTTACATGAGTTTCTTATTTTGCCCTTCTTTTAAATTCATTAACAACATAAAAAGTACAATTATAACAATTGATATTTTCTGAAAAATGTACTATCAAAGGGTAATTTTGAAAAATTAATTTTTTTAAAGTACAATAATTGTACTAACAATTTTTTTTTTTTCTTCCTAAAAGAGACTATTATTTTAAGATAGGGGGAGTAAGTTATTTGGACACTTTTTTTACAAGCCAAATTTATTTTAAGAATGAGTTCTACTCATGAGTTTTGTATCAATTTATATCAAAACCAACCACCATGTGTAATATGGGATTGCATGAGTATGACTTAGCCGTTCAAATTGCGGAAATGGTGACCTTTAGGCGAGATTAAGACACCAATGAGGTATCAACTATTGATAGGTGACTAAAATCAACAAAAGGGAAAGAGTTATCATAGGGTCAAGTAGACGTCGGTTGCAGAGCATGGTTCGGTTAACATAAATTTTGGTCTTGTGTATATTAGCGGTTGGACACCCTCTTTTTCAAACTAGTTTTTAAAGATGAGTTCTATTCAAGGGGTTGATATCATAAGAAATGTCACGTTAATATCTCATATTGAGAGGGTAATTTGTGAACAAATTTGCAACTGAAAAACCTCTGAAATTCAATGGTTAAAAAGTAAAAAAAAATTGATTTGAAAGTGATGAACAAAGGCACAAAAACTTTACAAGCAAAGAAGCAAGAAGGGTGAATCACCCCTTAACTGAAAATGGCCTCAAGCCAACACTTTTAAGCCATAAAAATAGAGCTTTTTACAGTTCAAAATTAACCTCAAAACAATTGAAAAAGATGGCAAAGCAAGGGTACAAAACAAATATAAAGAGAGAGTGTTATACCTCTTGAAGCCAAGACACAATTTGGTCAACAATCCAAGCCAAAAACCTTATTCTAGAGCTCAAAACAAGTCCCAAGCTACCTCAGCCCAAAGACTAGAAACTTCTATCAAGGGTGTATAGGCAAAAGTGTAGGATTTGTGAGCAAATGTGTATAAAATTACAAGAGAGACAGAGAGAAGTCTAGAGAGAGAGAGAGAGAGAGAGAGAGAGAGAGTTTTGTTCCAAATTTTCTAACCCTCCAAAATGGGGAAGGAATCCCCATATATATAAAAAAACAAGCCTTGAGCTTAGAAACATCCCACCATACACGTATAGGGAGATGTAGCTCAATGTACCAATAGCTGGCACAACTGTCAACAAATATCTGGAAAAAGACACTGGTGGCCGACCGGCCACACCAATGGTTGACAACCATGAGCCATGGCATTGACCCTAACTTCATTTGCCATCAACTCAATGTCCACCCAACTGCCAGACTAATTATACAGCGAACTCGCCGATCGGCACTCCACCACGCAGAAATAGTGGCGGAAGAAGTGGGAAACCTGCTCGAAGCAGGGGTAATCAGAGAAGTACACTATCCCAGGTGGATTTCCAACACGGTAGTGGTACCAAAAAAGAACGGCAAATGGCGCGTTTGCGTGGACTACAAAACAGTCAACAAAGCATGCCTGACAGACAACTCTCCTCTACCACGAATAGACCAACTGATGGACCTAGCTGCAGGGCATAACCAACTTAGCTTTCTTGATATGCAAATAGGCTATTATTTTTCAATACTAGATTTGTGATGGAAAAGCATATATCTATCATATATATATATATATATATATAAATGGTGTTTTTCTCTTATTTAGAGCATCTCCAATGGTTTGTCATTGGAGTTGCCAAAGCCAAATTATAGTAGGTGTGCACAAAATTTGCTCTCCAATGGTTTGCTATACCTTTTGCCAAATTATAGCAATGCCATCTTTAATTTCAAATTTGACAGGAGTTTTGACAATTGTCAAACTTGCCAGCTCAACAACCAACTGATTTTGGATTTCCCACCAACAACAAAAGGATAACAACAAAAATTTAAATTCCCTTCAAATTTCTACAACAAATTTTTACACATATTTTCAAAAATAAATGATATAATAGATATTTTTAGGGAAAAAATAGATCAGAAAATGAGGGGAATAAATAAAATGATTGTAGAAAAAAAAATTAAGAATAAATAAAGAAAAAAAAAACTTGGAGGGATCGCCAAACCCCAAGAAGTGAGAGATGCTCAGATTGTGAGAGAGAGATAGACTGATTAGTAGAGGGTTTCGTTGGACTGATCTTGATCTTCGTTGGACTGATCTTCGTCAAACTGATAGATCCAATGAAGCAATAGAGGGGCATGGATGATTTAGGGTTTGTTTGTGCCTCATCATTTTTGTCTTCATCTTCGATTTCATAGGTTTCGGGTTTCTCAAACGATTTAGGGTTTAGGATTTGAGTAGATATAAGTGCATGGATGATCGGTGAAGATGTGTTTCTTGGATTTTGTGCCTTTCGGATTTCAATTGAATATTTCGGATTTAAGATTTCTTAGATATAGAGGCATGGATCTAGAGAGAGAGAGAGAGAGAGAGAACTTGTTGGTTGCTTTGACAAATGGTGTGAATTGTGTTAAGTTTTTCTTTTTCTTTTTTTTCTTTCTTTCAATCTTTTGAAATTTTTGAATTTTTTTTATATTTGTCTAGAAAGGTAATGTAAATATTTGTTTTTTTTTATTAAAGAAAGTTTGAAAAAGGTCATAAAAGACAAAAAATAAAATAAAATAAACAACAAACAATAAAAAAAAAATCACTAAAAAATCTATATCCAAACAAAAGGAAAGTTGGTTGAGATTTGTCAAAATGACATATAACCATTAGAGTACCATTATTATAATTTGATAATTTGTTACTATTCATTGCCAAATTATAACTTTGATAATGCTATTATAGCATTTGCCATTAGAGATGCTCTTAGGTGACATATTCTAAAGGCTTAGCACATTTTTTATTTTTATAAAGCCACATCACCATGCATTTACCATTAACGTATAGAATTGTACACAAACTCAATTTCAATTATGATAATCAATTTTATATGGGTCTCTATTTGAAAAATACTTATTTTTTATATATTTTTCATCGTGTATTTAGTTTGTTGTTGTCATATTTTTTTTATATAATTTATATTTGAATTTAATTAGTATGATATTTGAAAAAAAAAATTTATTTCTATATACGAATAAATAAATAAATAAATAAATAAATAAATAAATAAGACAAAAATGTGCTTAATTATGTGCATTGCACAGATCAAATTAATTTTTTTATATATTTTTTTATTTTTTGTCTATCTTATTGATGTCTTAATATTAATTTATATTTAATTTTTTATTTAACACTAAATTATTTATTACAAAAAATTTATATTTAATTTAAATTTTATATACCTATATAAAATATGTATGAATAATTCAAAAAGAATATTAAAAAAAAAAACTAATACTCTGAATATTTAATTTATGTATTTTCTTTTTAATCCAATCACAACATATTTATATTTAATCTTTTAAATAAATTTTGTGTAGTTTTATTTCTACACATTTTTATTATCCAAATAAATATAAAAATAAATAATTAGAATCACTTTTAGTTTTATATTACTAATTTATTTCTACTTTAATTACCATTTTTATTGTCAAAATGAGTGTTTATTTTATATCTTATAATTTAATATAAATCATATAAAATTATTATATGATAATTACAGTTTTATAGTACTATAGAACTAAAATTATCAAAATCAACAAATAATTTAACAAAATTTATTATATATAAGTATTCAAGTAATATTTTTATAGAACGATAATATTAAGATTATTAAAATAAATAATTAAAATTAAAGTTAAAATTATTCTATTGTATCATATATCATGATATAAAATATCATTACATTATTTTTATAGAACGATAATATTAAGATTATTAAAATAAATAATTAAAATTAAAGTTAAAATTATTCTATTGTATCATATATCATGATATAAAATATCATTACATTAATTAAAGTTAATTTCATTGTGATTTTATGTCAGACATCATATTTCTAGAAGTGATTTACATACGTATGTAACGTCCAATTTGATATTCATTGATTAAAATAATGGAACTCAATTTTTTTTGTTAAGGTCTTAGAAGATAAATTGAGAAATACCAAATGTTAAATAGTGTGGAGTATTATTTTAAAGAATAATGATTTATTGAAAATGAATGTGTATATTTAAGGCACTTATTAATGTTTCTTGAATAATTTTTTAAATAAGAATTTTGAATTTATAATATTACTGATAACGCACTTTCATGGACTTTGTCAGAAAATATATGCAAAAATAATTTTGGCTGGAATAAAAAAATTTGTGGTTATTTTGATATGTCACATAATTAATCACAACCCTTCGAGAACTGAAATTATCAAGGTTATAGAGATTTTAATCCTGATTTTCTTTGAGGACACTATTTATGATTTGAATTTATAATTTTTTTATGCATCAATATGAATAATTCTTATAATCTTACTAATATAAACATAAATCTTACCTTTGAGTCAACCCACCTTAAACATTTTTTTCATGTAATAAAATACTTAAATATTGTCATATAAAAGTATTATAATAAATCATAACCAAACACCACTTGAAATATAATTAAAGACCCGATAGACCACTTTAGATATAACCAAAAATAGCAAAGAGTTTTTTGATTAATAACTAAAATAATACACCATGAGTTATAACTAAGTCATAATTTGTATATTATAGAATTTTTTATTATTTTTTTTTCAATTTTTTTTGATACAAGTGGAATTTATGATTTTTGATAATTTTGATTAATACAAATGAGAATTTGATTCAAGTTGAGAGTACTTTTTTTTAAAAAAAAAAAAAACTTTGAAAGAAATTGTTTTTATGAACCTTTTACATAGGATCACACACACAGTGACAAAAGTTTTCATCAACTATTAGAAAATCTATTTGTATTTGGCTTTTAATCGTCAAAATTTTCTAAATGTAAAGGATTAAGACTCAAAATTAATTTTCATTTAAAAATAAATTCTTGTGCATCGCATGGGTCACCTATTAGTGGATAACTAAACCAAAAAATAAAATTTCATTATCATTTTCCTAATTAAACCACAAAATAAATAAATTTAATTTCTTTCACTTCATTTTATTTTACCTATCTCTAAATTCAAAATTAATTATTTTAAAAATAAAAATTAATAGTTACTGATGAGAAATTTCTCTCTTTTCCTCTCCGTGCCAAAGTCCAGCTGAACTCATATATTCATAAAAGTGTAGTAGTGCCATAATTCTAGTCATTACCAATACAATGACTTTTATTTGTAAATACAAGATGTATTATATGTGGAGTTACAACTTTTGTGATATTTGTTTATTTATGATAAATAAATGAATTGTAGACCATTGATAATCGATTTAAAAAATAAAACAACAACTGAATATAATATAATATATTTTTATATATAGATAAGAGAATTTCTTTACAATTGTGAGAGACAAAAGATAAAGGGAGCTTTTTTGATAAGTATTCTTTTTAAGAGTTTTATTTCATCGAACTCATATTCTTTTTAACTATTTTATTAGATTCTATTTGAGGTAAGAAGACCAAAATACACTAAATCTCTCAGGTCTCCTATTAATATTGATATTTAATGTTGATTGTCATTATATTTTGATAATTTTCATGCATCGAGATGTTGATTGTCATTATATTCATATTAATTTTAAATGAAATTTTTTCATTGTCTTGTCAATTACATGATATGCATATTCACATCATGTAATTGAAATGAATATTCACATTAATTTAAAATAAATTTTTTACATTATGTTATCAATTACATGATATAAATATTCATACTAAAATTCATGAATATAAATGTTCACATCACTACATGAGTCCGGATCGTTTGACGCCATTTCCTACGGCCCTCCTTCCCGCCCGCCAAAACGATGTGGTTTTCACTATTTTTTTTTTTTTTTTCCCCTTATTTGGTTTTCAGCCCCTTTTTCGTTTTTGAACCCTAGCTCTGAGACAGATGAACAGAGAGGCGACGATCTGGACGACAGAGGCGACGAACGGAGAGGGCTGAGCCGATTTCCCAGCGAGGCGACGGAGGCGAGGAGAGGCGGCGACGGACGAACAGAGAGAGGCGGCGAGAGGCTGAGACGATTCCCACACTTGTCTCTCCAACCCAAATCCCAGGTGATTTTTTTCTATTTTCCCTCACATTCTTTCTTGGGTTTTCTTTATTTTTCTCTTTTTCATCTTTGTTAATGACTAATCGAGTTTGTAGGTTTTTTTTTTTTTTTTTCCTTTCCTGTTCCTAATTTATCTGTTTTGAATTGATTTTGAATTTGTGGGTTTTTGTTTGTTTGCTATCACTGGTAGGTGGTTTAGGTGTGGTATAACGCTCATGTATATAAATTTATATATTTATGTCAATTGAACGGTATATGATTTGTTGAAATTTGTGATTTTTATATGATGGGTGTGATTCATTTTGATGTGTTCTGACAATTCTTGAAGATTTTGATCTGGGTTTTGAGATTCAATGCTGGAATTATCATTTTGGATGGTGATAATCCTCAATTGTTCTTAAAAATTTTGTCTTGCAGTTGGATGGAATTGGGGGAAATGATTTGTTTCCAATGGCCATTTAACCCTTTCATTGTCTTTAATGTGGAGTGAAACACATTAGTGTTAGCTAATTTTTACTTTTTGTCATCAATGGCAAGACCCAATTCCGGATTGATTTTAGTTTTACTGTTGGGTGTAAATTGAAAAGTAGGCAGCCATTGCTGCTGCTGCTGCTGCTGCTTATTCTTCTTTGTCCAGTTTAGTTGCTTCTGTGATTTTTAATTCCCAAAAACACTTTGAAAATAATACACATTCTGTTTTTTAACTCCTACCTAATGAGTCTCTTCTCAACAAGCTCTCATGATCAGTATGCTCTGATGAGACTCCGGCAGACGACTCTGGCAGCGAGGCGAGGGGAGGCAGCGGCGAGGCAAGGGGGAGGCGGCGACCAATGAGGTCCCTTTCGTCCCTATTGTGTGCTCTCACGCACTCACATGCATGTGCATGCTTGCATTTATATATGAATAAAATTAAAATGCCAAAAAAAAAAATAATAATAATAATTGAAATGCCATGCTATAAATTTATATCTCATTGATGATACACGAAGTTGGCAGTTAGTTGGAATGGTCAATGGAGAAAATATATGACCTCTCTCTTTTCTTTGTCAGAACAATCACATAGAGGCTCATGAAGAGCAACCAAAAAAGACAAAGTTGTTTTTTATTCATGTGGTGGAGCACTGGGATGCTGAGTTCTATGCTAAGGTCAATGATGATGTTTATGTTAATATTGGTATGTGGTTCATTTTGTTGGATTAAATGGTGAAAATTGTAATGTGCCTGCATTATTCTGTGTCTCACCTGCAAGACTGCATGAGCCTGCTTTTGATATGAAGAAAAAAGAAAAGAGGAAAGAGCCCTTATTCAAGTAGAATCTCATTAGAGAATTTTGTTTTTTAAATAAGTTATTTTCTGATAGGATGCCAACTCTAGTTAACAATTTCAATAGCATTGTTATTCTGGAGTTATCTGTTTCTGGTTAGAAAGGTCTAAAATATTGGAAGCTTCTCTCTTATATAAGTATGATAGAATAAACAAAATTAGATATTTGTTTTAATTTTGTGTTTAGTTGTAATAAACTGATTGTTTCATAAAATGCTCTTACATTTAGGTGGCATGCTTTCCCACCACTGCTGCTTGGGAAGAAAGATTGCAAGACAGGTCATTATCAATAATTTCATGATGTTAGAAAGACTGAATTGGAAAAGGTGCAAGTGAAGGAATTTGAGTGAAGGGATTTCAAGATTTATTTACTGTCCAAAATTGCGACTTTGAAGGGAATAGATTTATAAATGTACATTGGAAGTCTTTTTATAGTATGAGTCTACGTACATAGATTTATAAATGTACGTTGGAAGTCTTGTTTCACATAATTCTTATTATATACAAAGCATTTCGTACAATTGATTATCATATTTTTCAATGTGGATGCGCAAGAAGAAAGAAGAAGAAAAGAGGTCATGGCTTATTTATTTAATCTGACTTGAGTATATTTTCATGCTACACCACCCCATGCCTCCACAAAAAAAAATTGTTTTTGAAGGATGTGTGGAAAGAATTCAAATAATCTCAAGTCAAGAGGGCATCACAAATCACCCACATCAGAAAAATCTATTACAGTGATAAGTTAATCTACAAAAACCAATCATATTCTCTCAAGTAAATTCTTCAATTCCAGTCTATCATTATACATGCATCTATATAAGTACGATTTATAATACATGAATACATACAACTCAATGTTCATTATTGGTTACAACACAATGAAAGCAGCAGATGATAAGAAGTTCGAGGGCAATGCTTCTCAAGCAAATGGAACATATTGTCTAAAGTAATATTGAAGGAGCATCGCCAAGGAAGGGCACGCTTCTCTGCAGAAGTATTTGTCATTCCTCTGGCTTTGCTATCATTGGATCAAATGGGTTGCGATCAGAAAGAACTAAACCTTGTTTGATGCGACCCACATACCGAGAATGCAGTACTTGCTTCGAAACAACTGGAAGCCGTATGGATTGAAATTCTCTGAGTGCTGAATGCAGATTTTCTGCTCCCTGCTTCTCAAGGCTCTTGCCTAAAACTGCTGCGTCTAATATTGCCATGTTTGTGCTCCTTGAGCTATGCGGGGTTATTGGATGAGCAGCATCCCCAACTAATACAACATTGTCCCAAACTATTTGTTCTAAAGGATCACAATCATATATGACATTTATGAATGGTTCCTTTGTTTCTTTCATGAATTTAACCATTTCAAGAACCCAAACCTTCTCTGCTTCTTCATACATTTCCTTGATCATGTAGCTGCTTACTTTCATGGTCACTGAGTTCCTCTGCATTCACATTTTCCACTAGTCAGTTCAAATTGGTTAAACAAGACCAGAGTCTAAGGATGAAACTTAAGGAATTGTAAAAAGGGCAATCTCCCATGACCTAAATAAATAAGTCAGATTAAATAACAAACCCTTTATCTTTCTATCTTCATTTTACCTCTCTCATTTTTCCCCTTCTACATCCAAAATCTGTAAAAGACAAAATAAGAGCATCAATGAAAGTTCAGATTTTCAATACAGAAGTAGAACACACACTAGCACACACTAGCAGCTGGGCAAACACATCAGTTGGGCAAACACCACTAGTAATAATAAAAAATGATCTACCAACTCTCTACCTCCTTTTTGGCTTTTTCTATTACAAATCAAAACAGTTTTTTGCTTCAAATTGACCAAACCATAACATATTTTTGCTTCAAAACTTCAATTTTATATAAACCAATAATACCCAATAAATCAAATCACTTAAATCAATAAGCTTAAGGGGCAGCTTCTACATTGGCAGTTTACACAACTAAGTGGGTGCACAGAGCCTACCTAGGCTGAATACGTATATATGTATAAAATAATGTCGAAATGAAACAGAGATTAAATGAAACAGAGATGAAATGGAACAAAAATCCCTGGTATATGTACGTATATATATATATATATAGCGGCCCAAAAATGAAACATAGATGAAATGGACCTCGTCATGGCTGCAATATCGACTTGCCGCCATCGCGTCGCCGCCGGACTCGTGTCCCTTCGCCATCCTCTATCCATCACCGTCGCCTTCCTCCACCATCTCTCACAGTTCGTTTCTCTCTCCGTCTTCGCAAATCCCGCAGATCGTCTCTCTGGTCGCTGATCATCTTGCGGTCTTCGCCAATCGTCTCTCTCTCTCTCTTTCTCTCTCTGTCCAGCTGCGCCTCTCTTCTCTCTCTTTGTCCAGCTCTGTATGTCGTAATGGTTAGGGCTAAACACAGTGACAAAGATGAAAGTGAAATAAACAAGCGGGAAAATCATTTTTTTTTTGGTTTGGGGGGGGGGGGCGGCGGCTACTTGAAAGTGCGGCCGGGAATCCTTACTCATCACTACATTAGATGAGAGAGAATGTTCACATCACTACATGTTGTGAATAAGAATGTGTTGTCAATTAAAAATAAGAAGATTCACATGTTGTGAAGTTCACATCACTATATTAGATAAGAGAGAATTTTTTAGAGAAGGTGTTGTGAACGTTAACATCAGAGAGAGAATGTTCACATTACTTTTAATGTGTTGTCAATTAAAAATATATTCACATTATATAATAATATAAAATAATAACATCAATGTTATTTAATTTGTGTATGAAATTTTCTATGTTTTTGTCCTTTCCCTTCTCTCTCCTCCCTTTGTGTATGAAATTTTCTATGTTTTTGTCCTTTCCCTTCTCTCTCCTCCCCCAACATTAAATATCAATATTAAATGTAAGGGCATAAGAGTCTAAGAAAATAATGTAAATAAAAAAAAAAAACTTTATGGAATAAAAATATAAATACATGGGACTAAGTGGGTTAAAAAATTTCTTCATGGACTTTTTGGGTTAGAACATTTCTAAATAGAATTTATCAATAAAAATCCCAAAGATAAAACAGAATATTAAGAAAAAATTAAAAAATAAAGAAAAAGGGGAGAGACATAAATGAATTAAAAAAATATATAAGAGAAGAAAAATAACATTCGGAGCCTGTGCTTTATAAATTGCTTCGGTACTAAATGTTAAACTGTCTCTCCAATGCATAATATTTATTATTAGTTTTGTTTGTTTTGTTAATTTAGAAATTATAAAATATTTATTAAATGGATTGATAGGATATGTTTGAAATGGTTGACAAATGACTAGACTAAAAAATGGCTTAAATTTGAATGATACTAAACCAATCAAATTGCACCAAACTGAACTGTTTCAATTGGTGCGGTTCGATGCGATTTGATAGGAGAAGCAGTTTGTATAAATATTCAAAATAATAAAATAGATATTATTGATTAGGTAAAAGCTTTTTACCTAAATACCAAACATACCAAACCGAACCAAATCCCAGCCAAATCCCAGTTCTTGTATATTTAAGGTTGTAAATGCACAGTCCCTGTGTGTAAATGGGGTGGATGGCGATCAGCCTCTAAAGGTTGTAAAATAGTGGCTCCACGTAAAAATTGTTGGTTTCCTAAGGATGTGTTTGGTTCTTGAATTTGAAAAAAGATTTGAGGAAAAGAAAGATAAGTGAAATATAAAAAAAAACATATACTTACACTGTATTTACTTTTACATTCATTTTCCCTTTCTCCTTTTAAATATCTTTCTAAATCCATAAATTAAACAAAACATAAGAGAATAACAAAATGAACAAATATCGAGTATAATGCTACCTTGTGTCACCAGCTAAAAAATAAATGATTCGAGGATAAAAAAAAAAAAAAAAAAAAAAGATCTTCGTCACTCGTGTATACCAGGAAAGAGAGAGAAGTTGTCTTAAGTTCAAAGACTTGAGAAGAAATTTATAATTGAGGAAATATCATTTTACCTTCTAAACTTTCACGCATTTTTTAATTTGATCCCCACACTTCGATTAATATTAATTTTACACCCAAACTTTCAAAATTGGGTAAATTATAATTTAACCCCCTGTGGTTTGCCTAAAAAACACGGAGCCCCTCTATAGTTTCATTTGTAACACTTAAACCCCCCATACTTCATACCAAAGTGCAATTTTCGACGGAACTGTTTGTTTAAACAGAACGTGTGCTACACGACCATGAATGGAGAGTGAAATAGTTTTTCCCACCCAAAAACATATGAAAAATGACCAAGATACCCTTATTGCCATATATATATACAAAATGGTGTAGTGCAATAAAGAGATACACGAAATTCAACAGAACACACGGCATGAGAGAGACACCCAGGACTCACCAAGCTCTCTTTCTCTCTCTCTCTCTCTCTGTGTGTTTTGTGAACCACTCTCCTCTCTCACAGTTGAACTTCTATAGAGATGGTGACAAGCATGGAGTCCCAAGGGGACTAAACTCCATCAACCCATCACACTCCCAACATCCTCTCACCCTCCTCCCTCCATAGCTGCAACTCCTTAGCTGTTTTGCTCTCTCTCCCTCACAGATCATCAACCCACATGCATCTATCCTCTCTCTCACTCTCTCGCTAGCTCTCTCTCGGCTCTCTCCATAGACGCACACCCACACACGACACTCACACTCACACGGAGCAACAAGCACACAGACACACACAGCTGGAGACACAGAAAAGATGCACTACTTTCTCTCTCTCTCTCGGGTTTGAGTGTTGAAGAAGAAAAAAGAGATACACACGACCCATCTCTCTCTCTCTGCACCTGGTCTCTTTCTCTCTCTCTCTCTCTCTCTCTCTCTCTCTCTCGCTTGAGTTGGCTCTGAGATGATCATACATACACTTCGCTCTCTCTTCGGAAGGAAGTTATCTCTCTCTCAGTGACTAGTTGAGGGCTTTGTGGGTGGGTGTGTTTTGAGAGAGAATTGCAATGTCAATACACCATGAAGCACGGACCAACTTCTTATTTTATGCAAAACCACCACTCAAAATCACCACCACAACTTCTCTCTCTAAAAATAATCCAAACCCACTTTTCTTCTTATAATTCAAATTAGTAACAAATCCAACCCATGAAATCAAACAATTAATATGTGCAAACATTTAGATTTTTGAAATAGCATTGATGGAATTCATACCAACCAAACCCACTTTTTCTTCCCGTTTCCGACATTTCTTTGGCCCATCTTTCGGACTCCATAACTTTCCTGATTCTTAATGATTTTATCCCGTTCTTTCACCAATCTCCTCACCTTACTTTATACTTCATTCTACGCTACCTCGTTTTTTCACTTCTTCCTAAAATGGGTGGTTTCGGCATACCGAAAGTTGTCCGAAAACTTCACACATTTCAAAAAAATATCTCCAAATCTATTTCTTTCTTTTTCATCATTCACTCTATTCTCTTGCTTCATCTATAGCACTTTGTAAATGGTGGTTCTTGGTTTTGACGAAGCTGGGCAATGGTGGTGATAATGGTGGTCACGGTGAGAGAGAAGATATATATATATATATATAGAGAGAGAGAGAGAGAGAAGTGAAAGCTTGGGTTTACCATTTATCCTTCTCCTCAGGTACACATGTTAACTTATCAATGCTTGGGTTCACCACTATCAAGACCAAATGGGGCTGTACCACCAGTTGATTGGTGGTTTATAATGGCATTAAGAAGAAAATTAGAGAAATAAATAAGGGTAATTTAGACTTTTTACAATTTCTGTTACATCTGTCCAAAATTGCATTTTGGTATGAAGTATAGGAGTTTAAGTGTTACAAATGAAACTATAGGGGGGCTCCGTGTTTTTTGGATAAACCACAAGGGGTTAAGTTATAATTTACCCTTCAAAATTTTGATCAATTTGGCCCATAATATACCTTAAAATTCAATTTGTCCCACATTAGCACATTTTGTCCAATTATAAAGGGAATGTGATGTTAGGGGTCAAATTGATCAAAATTTTGAAAGATTTGGTGTAAAATTGATATGATTCGAAGTTTGGGGATCATATTAAAAAATGCATGAAAGTTTAGGAGGCGAAATGATATTTTCCCTTTATAATGATAAAAAAAAAAAAAAAAATGAAGACATGAATAAAATATCAATTAAATTTTTGTCACTTTTCTTTCATTTTTCCTTCTGAAAAATTCTTATTCAATTCTAGATCCAACACAATTTATATTTGTGGTCCCAAACCCAGTTTTTTTCTACAGATGCAAACCAAACCACCCACCCTCTTATGGTTTCTAATAGTATCATTATTTATACATACACAACATAATCATATAAAAAGGTCTATAGTATTTATTTGTGTATACATATACATATCTATCTATCCTCTCAGAATATTACGTGGCCATACTCCCTCACCAAATATTATTTATTATATCTTCTCATATTTCTCAATCATACAACATAAATAATCAATACTTTACCTTTCCGTCAATCATAATATTATAGAGCATTATGTGTCTCTACTCTTGAATTACTGAATAATCACCCAAGAAAGAAATGATGGATCGAACGGTTTGAAAAGGGACTTTGTATATCATTTTTCATGTAATTAGCATGATTAGTTGACAATTAGAAATGATATGAGAGAAAATTACCTTAGATATTCTAAGGCAATACCACATTATTGGGTTTAAGAAGTAGGTCTAATTTTTTGGTCTAAATAGCATCACCTACAAGTTTATTTTTTAGACTAAACCCAATGATGTGAAAGTAAAATAATTGGTTGATAATTAGAGAAGATATGAGAGATGGAGTTACCTTAGATATTCTATAGGAAATTACTATTCAGAGTCAATTTTGAAAAATTATTACACTGCGGTGAAAAAGTTTATAATTTTAATTATTAATATTTATAATGTTTATCACTTTTTTTATAAATATATATATATATATATTTTTAACTACCACTAATATGTAATTCTCCTGATATTCGAAGGCAATGCCACATCATCCGAGTTGAAACCAAGGTTTAAATTTTTGATCTAAGTAGCATCACCCTTCGTTTTAGAAAATCCTTAAAATCTCTTATAAATAAACTTTCATTAAATTATTAAATAAAAAAAATTAAAAACTTAAACTATGTGATCAGTTTTAAAATTGTATTTGAATGATGAATTTAGCTAAGTATTTGCAAGGGCGAAGAAAAAAAACACGATGTATATGTTAATAAAATATAAACTATTTTTTTTTTTTCAATTCTAAATTTCTTTTCAAAAAAACTTAAGATTTTGGTCCGACAGTAAATTTTTTATTTACCAAACAACTTAGAAAAAGGGAAAATGATATAGAAGTTTACTTTTTTAAAAATGCTAGAGATTTCAAAAATTATTCCAAAATTTCTACCAAATGGGAGTGGGACCCATACTATATTGCTATCAAATGTCTCACATGTAGGTCCCAAACCCAAGTGAGACATTTGGTAAAAATTTTGAGAGAACTTTTGGGGTCTCTAACATTACTCTTACTTTTTAGACTCATTTTCTAAACCTAATGATGTGTAAGAAAGATGATTAACTAATAATTAGAAAATTTGTCTTAAATATTCAAATTAATTACCACTTAAATTTAAAAATTATCTCTAATTTTTAAACTTAAATGGCAATACTTTAAATAAATAAATAAAATAAAATGAAAAAACCTAACCGTATGAATAAAGTCGAAACCAAACACATGGAAGCTAATTGTCGGTCATGGGACCAACCAAAACATGACTATCAGTGTAGATATATATATTTTTTTGTTCCAAAAAAAAAAAGAAAAAAAGAAAAACGTAGATGTTTCGTTGCAAATGGACCATTTTTCTTATAAAAATGTTAGATATTTCAAAAATGTTATTAAAAATTCTACTAAATATCTCACATGAATGTGGATCGTCATATGTCTCACATGAGTGTGGATCACGCACCCATGTGAGATATTTGATAGAACTTTTAGTAGAATTTTTTGAGTCTTTAGCATTATTCTTTTTCTTATGGTTTGAGCCAAACAAGAAGGATGGAAGCCTACGATTAAAAAAAAACAAAAAAAAAAAACCTATACTATATTATAATATTATTATTTTTTAATTATCTCTAAATTATATAGATTAAAAATAAAATAAAAAACCTATACTATATGTGTGGGTAAATTTCCGATCACACTGCCCTCCTTAGTAATCCAGCTGTAGAACACAGGCAGAGTAGATGACACCCTGTAATCTGCACAGAAAGAAAAGGCTCCGGCGGTGGTTCTTCCTCCCGAGGGCACTCCGACGATCAAGTCAATATCTCTCAAAGACAAAACAAGTGCTTAAATTACTGCTCAAGACTTAAAATTGCGTACCTTAGACCCGCCGGGGGTGCCTCTCCTTTATAGTTTTTCTCTATCCTAGTCCCACTAGAAGTCCCACTTCCATGGACTCTAATTCTCGATTCATCTTGGACTCTTCAAGAGATAAGGATAGACTCCCTGAGAGTTTTACCTATATCCATCTTGTAGTCTTTCTTCTTTCTAGGACTCCTGTCCCTTATCCACTTATCTCGGATTCCGGTATCCTCGGAGATAACCTCGGCATCCCCCGAGATCACCTCGGCGTAACTGTCGGGACACGTGGCACCTCGGCTGACACTTCGGTGTCACCTCGGCCACGTGTTAGTACTCAGAAAATATATCCCCACAACTGCCCCCTAGGTTCCATTACCTCGGCATTCTGAGATGATGGAACCTATATTCGAACTCTTTCTCGTACGTCGGCTCAAGAACTTTCTAGCCGAGATCATTTATCTTCAGGCCGACATGTCTTCATCTAAGAACAAGAATTCAGATCAATTTTCCTTCGCGCATGAGCTGTCATGCACTATTTTTCAACCGTTTCATTGACGCGTTTGTCCCTTATTCGTCCGTGCTGGTGACGCGCCTGCAGGCCGTCTTTTCGCCGCTTGCGCCGTCTGACGCCCGCGTTACCCAGGCGCATTAAATGCTTCTGTTTTTGCCGCCGTTTCAAATTTTGACAAAAAGTCTTGCCTCCGTCTTTTGGCTCTTCACTTTTGCAATTGACTTCCTTGCCTTCTCTCTCTCTAAGCTTTCTTCTCCTTCGAATCTGCCATTGCCCCCAAGCTCTGAGTTCTGCAACCATCTCCATTTACCGTTTCTGCGAAGCTTTCGCCACTGTTGCCTCCGTCGTCTGACCTCGGCGAAGCTCATTCCGGCCTCACCTTTTCTGGTAAGCAACTGGCTTTTCCTCTCCAGTTCTTGATTATTCCTGAAATTTCTTGCAATTATTGTTCTGCTTCAGTATTTAATTTGCGAATCATTCACCTGAATGCGTCTTTATTTCTTGATTTTACATATGAACATTTGCACTGTTTCTCCTCTATTCTTGGTCTTCCACCCTTTGTATTCTTGAATCTGAAGCTTCGCTCTTGCTCTCCTGTTTTCCAGATTTTCTGTCCTTCTTACTCGTTCTTCGTAGATTTAGGTTTGGGATTTGCTTATAGATCCATCAATCCTTAGGAAAAACTGAAACCAATTTCACCAATATACACCTAGGTTTAAGCCGAGGTCCCCTGAACCCTTTAAGAGCACCCTGTTTCTGTAGTTAAATACTTGTATACCAAAACCATGGGTGTGTGGAGAGATAGGGTCAACAACCCAACCAAACTAGAATTTTTTAGGCAAGAGTTCTCCATCCCAAAGGATGTCCATCTAAGACTGGCTGGGGAGGATGACTCTATTATGCCCGAGGGTGATACCATGCCTTTTCCTGTTGTAGCCTTTATCCAGTGTGGACTTCGGTTCCCCTAGATCCCCTCTTTCGCGAGGTCCTTCATTACTATGCCCTGAACCCTATGCAACTCACCATCAACGCCTTTAGAACGCTTAATGGTATAATAGCTTTAGCTCGGCAAGAGAGTGTTAGGATCACTCTTGCCGACATCCAATATTGTTACACCATGTGTTCCCTCAACCTAAAGGAAAAAGGTTATGTGTATTACCTCAAGCCGAGGTCTACTGAGTATAAAATCGTAGCCGACCTTCCTGACTCCAACAAAGGTGCTGGAGATGACTACCTTATTGCATCTGGCAACTGGGAGTTTGGCCCAGATGAAGAGGTCCATCTTTTCCCTCTCCCCCGAACAGTAAAAGAGGGCAAGGGTAAGTGCCCAACGTCAACTGCTTAGTTGTTGCTTTCTTCAATTTTCAAAAAATCTTATCTGTTTCTGATATTGTGTTTCTTTTTGCAGACGTTCGCAAGCCTCCCAAGAACTTCCGCCAGTCCTATTACCCTGGGAAAGGCCTGAAGAAGCTCTTGGACCTTCCTCTCCAGAAGCGCAAGGCTCCCCTGGTGTTGAATTTCATCCCAACATACAAGTCTACATTGGCCGACGTTCCCAAGAGGAAGAAGAAGAGCCTCTCTCCATCTACCGCCACAACCCAGACTGCCTCTACATCTCGGGCTGATCAAGGGTCAACCTCCGATCCAGCCGATCTACCATCGACTTCTGCCCAATTCCTGATCCCAGTAACAGAAAGAAAACGTCGGCGACGACTTGTCAAAACAGCCGAGATGGTGCGCCCGAAGCCCGTTGCCCAAGATCTCTTAGCCGACCTCCCAGACGATGTCGACGCAATTCCTATTCAAACCGTGCCCCCTCCGAAGCCGAAAAAGACAAAGAAGCCCCCACCAAAATCCAAGGCTGCTGAGGCCGATGTCGAAGACGTTCTGCCCATCTCCCAACTAACTTCAACTGTGAAGACCACAGCTGCACCCGCCAAAAGATCAGCTGAAGCCCAGCCATCAGGGTCAACTCAGCCAAAAAGGCCGAGGTCGTCGTCTGCGACGACTTCGGGGTCCAGAGTTCCTAAGGTTCCCTGGGAGCCCAAAGTTACCCTTGAAAACAGGCCCGTCTATGCCAACGAGAGCGCCGCCGACGTCAACATCGGCGTGGCACTCAGCACTGCAGTTCTCCTTGAGGGCGATCTTGAGCGTAATGCCAAGATGAACGAATATGAGAACTACGCCCTCATGTTGCAGCGCTCTGTCCAAGTAAGTCTTTTGAATTTGATAACTTTTCTTACTGCCACTTCCTTCATACTTGTAAAGTCTTGTAATATTTTGTGATAACCTTTGCCTTGTGAACTTTCAGGCCATTCAACACGCCCACAGCTTCTCCATGCAAGCTTTTGAGACGAGGGAGGAGTTAGCCGACATGAAGAGGGAATTTGCTGCCCTCCAGAAACAAAATAGGGGTCTTCAAAATAAAATGAAAAAGCTGGAGGATCAGGCCGAGGAGGCAACTAAGGCTAAACAGATAGCCGATGAAAAGGCCGAGGCTGCCGAAGCTGTTAAAACCGTTGCTATAGCTCAGCAGAAAGAGGCCGAAGAAAAAGCGGCCCAGGCCGAGAAAGAGCTCCAGGAAGCGCTGGCTATAAAGGATGCCGAAATCAAGGCGGCCGATGACAAGGCCTATGCCCAAGGCATCGCTGATGTTACAGAAGACTACAAGTTACAAGTTAAACAGGCATGCAACAGGGGTTTTTCCCTTGGTTGGATGTCCTTAACTAAAAAACTTGATCTTCCTGCCGATTCGCCATGGCGCAAGGCTGAAGCTATTCCTCTTCCCTTCCCTCCGCCTCCACCTCCAAGTCAGCCTGAAGATGAGGAGGAATCCGAGTCTGAAGCCGACGTTGATGACACTGCTCTAGTAAGGAAGCCCAAAGATACTAATGAGACCAAGTCTCTTCCTCAGGATGATCAAATCCTAGACTTGACTAATGAGGAAGATGAGGAGGTTATCAAAGTGGCCACTCCTGAACAAGTATCGTCTGATGTCCCCTCAGTTGAAAAAAATCTTGAGCAAACGGTGGCAGAGATTGACGCCGAGATCGCGGCAGAAAAAGATGCCGAGGTGACTCCTTCAGAGTCCTCCGAGGTACCAGCCCATCAATCTGCAGAAAAAGATGCTGAGGTGGTTCTTCCTGAATCCTCCGAGGTCTTAATTCAACCACCTGCAAATGCTGAAGACGTTTGAGACATTTTTTGTTCTTCTTTTTTGTACTTTGTTTCTTCTCTTTGTTCTCGTTGATGTTTCCTGAACAATGTAAGCTTCTTCTGTATGGCCGATGTGCCTTTTTCATTCCGATGCTAGATACAACTTTCTTCTACTGAGTGTTTGTACTTTTATATTCTTGTGACTGCTTCTGCATAATTCTATACTTGGAGTATTTTGCAAGTCTCTCCTCCTTTGTATAATCTCCTTGGGGATACATACCTCGGGTATGTTTACCTGAAGATTTATCTCGGCAAGGACTTTACCTGTAAATTTTCCATAAACTTCAACAGGTATAAAGCATATAAACTTAATTTAACTTCATCTTGTAAATTGCTACAAATTTCAACAAGTGAAGATAAACAATTGTCTCGGCTTAACTTTAACTTGTAAATTGCTACAAATTTCAACAAGTAAAGATAAGGAATTTAACTCATCTTAACTTCGGTTAAGTATAATCTATATCTCGGCTTAACTTTAACTTGTAAATTGCTACAAATTTCAACAAGTAAAGATAAGGAATTTATCTCATCTTAACTTTAACTTGTAAATTGCTACAAATTTCAACAAGTAAAGATAAGGAATTTATCTCAGCTTAACTTTAACTTGTAAATTGCTACAAATTTCAACAAGTAAAGATAAGGAATTTATCTCGGCTTAACTTTAACTTGTAAATTGCTACAAATTTCAACAAGTAAAGATAAGGAATTTATCTCAGCTTTTATTATCTCAGGTTAACTACGGTTAAACATAATCTCGGGCTTAACTTTAGCTAAGCTTTTACTGTCTTCTCTCTGCCCCCAATGTGAACCTAAGTTCCACTTGGGTTCTCATTATTCAAAAAACAACATTGTGCATGGTTTCAAAAGTTCTGGAAAATTCTGCTCAGATTTTATTGATCATATTGACAAAAAATCAAAGAACATCTAATGATAAAAAAACTTTAAATTACAAGTGTTCCATGGTCTAGGCAGTGCTTTGCCCTCATTATCTTCCAGCCGATATGCCCCATTTCCTAGCACCGAAGTAATTCTGTAGGGTCCTTCCCAGTTTGGGCCAAGCTTGCCCTCTCTGGGATCCTTCTTGTTGCCGACGACTTTTCTCAAGACTAGGTCGTTGACTTGAAAATCCCTTGGATTGACCTTCTTGTTGTAAGCTTTGGCAAGCTGTTGCTGGTATGCCGCAAGCTGGATTGCAGCTTTCTCTCTTCTTTCTTCTAATAGATCCAGATCTCGGGCTAAGAGCACATCATTAGTCCCATTCTCAACTCCCTGTGTTCTGATCCCTGGGATGCCGATCTCCAATGGAATAACTGCTTCTGTGCCATAAGCCATAGCAAAGGGGGACTCCCCTGTTGATCTCCTCGGCGTAGTACGATATGCCCAGAGCACATTGGGCAACTCGTCTACCCACTTTCCTTTCGCTGCCTGCAGCCTCTTCTTTATTCCGTCCAGAATTACTTTGTTGGATGCTTCGGCTTGCCCATTACTTTGGGGAAAGCTTGGTGTTGAAAAGTAATTCTTTATCTTGAACTTTGCACAAAAATTCTTGATAAGTTTGCTGTCAAACTGCGTTCCGTTGTCGGCAACAATTGCTCTCGGAATCCCAAATCTGGTGATGATGTTTTTCCAGATGAAGTTCTTCACATCCACATCTCGGATTTTGGCAAGAGGCTCTGCTTCTATCCACTTTGTGAAGTAGTCTGTTGCCACTAGTAAGTACTTCCGCTGCCCAGTTGCTTGGGGCAATTGTCCAATGAGATCCATTCCCCATTGGGCAAATGGCCAAGGGCTGGAAACCGGGTTCAGGTCGGCAGCTGGCTGATGTATCAAAGGTGCAAACCTCTGGCATTGTTCACACTTCTTCACATAGGCTTCTGCATCTTTTTGCATATAGGGCCACCAATACCCCTGGGTAATGGCCCTGTGAGCTAACGATCTGCCCCCTGCGTGGCTTCCACAAACTCCTTCATGAATTTCATATAGAAAATCTTCGACCTGAAGAGGGTGTACACACCTTAAAAGAGGTCCAGTGAAGGATCTTCTGTAGAGATGTCCTTCTGCTGTCAGACTGAATCTTGCCGACTTCAATCTGACCTTGTGTGCTTCCTTTCGATCTTCTGGCAGCTTTCCCTCTTTTAGGAATGCAATAATTGCATCCATCCAGCTTGGTCCCATGTCCACACATAATGCCTCTTGCATCGTGTTCGGTGGCTCTATGCTCGGGCCTTCTAGGTAATCGATCATTATTGTCCTCGTCTTTCCCGTCTGCATGGAACTTGCTAAGTTGGCCAACGCGTCGGCGTGGTTGTTATCATCTCGGCTGACCTGAAGAAGTCGGCAGTTTTGAAACATGTCTGCCAGTCTGATGACTTCTTTTGCGTATGCCGACATCCTTTCATCTCGGGCAGCGAACTCTCCTGTAGTTTGATTCACTATAAGTTGTGAATCACAAAAAACTATTACCTCATCTGCCTCTGCTGCTGCTGCCAGCTTCAATCCAGCAATCAATGCTTCATATTCCGCCTCATTGTTCGAGGCTTTGAACCCCAGTCGAATGGACTGCTCCAATATCTCTCCATCGGGGGATATTAACACTACTCCTGCCCCTGCCCCCTGCCGGTTTGAGCTCCCATCAACAAAAAGTTGAAAGGAGTCGCCGATGTAAATGCTGCAGGGTCTGAGCTTTTCCTTCCTTGGTTCTTTAGCCTTTGGTTGGGCTGCTCCTTCTTTGTTTGGACACCGTTCATCTCGGCTCAACGGAGCCCGATGTTCGATGTATTCTGGCGAGAACTCGGCCACGAAGTCGGCCAAGACTTGGCCCTTTATTGCTGTTCTTGGCCTGAACTCCAGGTCATATTGGCCCAAAACTACGGCCCATCTTGCTATTCTTCCAGTTAAGTCTCCTTGTTGCAACAGGGATTTTAATGGGTGCTCTGTTAGAACCACTATCTTATGAGCCTGAAAATAATGGTTTAGCTTTTTCGAGGCCATTACCAAGGCCAGCATTAATTTCTCCAGTGGTAGATACCTTGTTTCTGCATCGGCCAACGTTTTACTTACATAGTAAACAGCCTTCTGCTCTCCCTTCTCTTCTCGGATTATCACAGCACTTACTGCGTGCTCTGAAACTGCTAGGTATAAAAACAGCTCCTCCCCAGGTTGAGGTGTCGAAAGGACTGGGGCCGTGGTAAGATATTTCTTCAGGTCGGCCAGAGCGGCCTCACATTCCTCCGTCCATAGGAAATCCGTGGCCTTTTTCACCAGATTGAAAAAAGGCTTACACTTGTCCGAACTTCGGCTTATGAACCTGTTTAGGGCGGCGGCCCTTCCAGTAAGCATTTGAACTTGTTTTGCCGATGTCGGACTCTGTAATTCCAGAATGGCCTTGATCTGGTCTGGGCTGGCTTCAATGCCCCTTCTAGTCACTAGGTATCCCAAGAACTTACCAGATCCGACTCCAAACGCGCATTTCGATGCGTTTAGTCGGAGCCGATATGTTCTGAGTATGTCAAAGACCTCTTCTAGGTCAGCAAGATGATCCTTTGGTTCCTTGGTCTTCACGACCATGTCATCAATGTAGACTTCTACAGTTCGGCCAATCAAGTGTTTGAACATCTTGGTTACCAGCCTTTGGTAAGTTGCTCCTGCGTTCTTCAACCCAAAAGGCATGACTCTGTAACAATACAGACCTTTGGGAGTGATAAACGCTGTCTTCTCCTCATCCGGGGGGTACATGGCTATCTGGTGATACCCCCTATATGCGTCCAAGAAACTCATCCTTCCATGCCCAGATGTAGCGTCCACCAACTGGTCGATCTTTGGCAGAGGGAAGCTGTCTTTGGGACAAGCTTTGTTCAAATTTGTAAAATCTACGCAGACCCTCCACTTGCCATTCTTCTTCTTTACTACCACGGTGTTTGATAACCATGTCGGATAGTTGGCTTCTCTGATGGCCCTGGCCTCCAGAAGTCTGTCTACTTCTTCCTCCACTGCTTCGACATGCATCAACGTCGGTCTTCTGGCTCGTTGTATCACAGGTTTGGCCGACCTGTCAACGTTAAGTCTGTGACATGTGACCTCGGGGTCAATGCCAGGCATTTCATATGGTGTCCAGGCGAACACCTCAATATTTCTTCTTAGAAAGGCTTCCAACTCCCTTTCCTCTTCTTCGGCTAATCCTGTGCCGAGAAGAAAGAAGCGTTCCTCATCGCCTTCCTGGACGAGGACTTTCTTCAATGCTTCTTCGCTTTTCTCGCCCGGCTCCTTGCCGACATCGTCTAGGACCTTCATGTCCTCTTCTTCAACTTCTGCCTTCCTTGGTTCCTGAATGCTGCAGGTTAACTTCATTGCTGCCATGGAGCAATTTTTTGCCTGCAACTGATCTCCTCTGATTTCCTCAATCCCATGCTCTGTTGGGAACCGCAGCAGTTGATGCAGTGTTGAGGGAACTGCCCCCATTGCATGCAACCACGGCCTCCCCAAGATAATGTTGTAAGGCGAGGGCGTGTCAATCACAATGAATTCTGTCTTGATCCTCTTTGTGCCAGCCTGTACCTCCAAGTTTGTTGCGCCTAACGGCCACGTCGGCGTTCCATTGAAGCCGACCATCGGGCCATTTGACTGCTCCATGTCATCAGGGTGAAGGCCCAACTCCTTGTAACATCTGACATACATGATGTCGCAGGAGCTGCCTTGATCAATCAGGATACGTTTCACCTGGCACTCCCCAACCTGGAGGGATACTACCAAGGCGTCATTGTGCGGGTGCTGGACCATCTCAAGGTCGGCTTCAGTGAAGGCTATCATGGGTCCTTGGCAATCTTCGTGCCGAGGTCTTTTCAGTCCGACCTGGTTGACGTGCTGCAGGTGTTTTACCCGCTGTGTCTCCCCCCGTATGTCGTTTTCATTCACCTTTGAGTGGATCACATTAACCACCCGAGGTCCACCTGCCTGTGGTTGCTGTGCTGGGGGAGGCGGGGCTGCTGGTGCTTGAGGCAACCGTGCCTGTTCTTCCCTCGTTTTGGCCTCATCCACAAGGTCTCTCAGATGGCCTTGCCTCACCAAATCTTCCAAGTGTGCTTTAAGGGCTCTGCAGCCCTGAGTTGGGTGCCCCTCCTCATTGTGGTAAGCACAACGCCTTCCGAGGTTTCTTCCCATAAATTCTCCTGGTGCTCTTGCCGGCGCCCTGAAGTAGGGCTGATTTCGAATTTGATCAAGGACTTTGTGGACCGGAATTCGGAACACCGTCGTCACTGCTTGCTTAGCCTTCAACTCTGTCTCCTGCTTGTTGGGTCCATTGTTACCTCGGCCTCGCTTCGGCGAGCCGTTGCCTTTTTCTGTCTTTGTCTCCTTGTTCCCCGAGGTATCTTCCTCGGCTCGTGCATACTTCTCAATTCTCGCCATGAGTTCTTCCATGCTCTTTGGCAGGGTTTTCGCCAAAGACTTCCGCAGCGGACAGTCATCCTTCAGGCCGTTCTTGAAAGACACGACGGCCACCTCCTGGTTGCATTCAGGTATTCTATTGAACACCTCATAGTACCTCTTTGCATAAGCCCTAAGGCTTTCGTCTTTGCCGATCTTCAGAGCCATCAATGCATCCACCCTTAATGGCTGCAGTTTGTTTGTTATGAATCTGGCCACAAACATCTCGGCCAGACCTTCCCAAGTCTTCACGCTCCCCTTCGGTAATTTGTGGAACCAGTCTGATGCAATCTCCCCGAAGGATGAAGGGAAGACTTTGCAGAGCAACGGCTCGTTCCCACTGTATAGTGCCATTGAATTCAAAAATAATCCAACATGGAAGTTAGGGTCTGACTTACCATCATATATCTGGAACCTCGGCATACTGAATCTTTTCGGCGCGACGAATCTGTCCAATTCCGTCGAGAATGGCGTCCTCGGCTTAACCGGGGAGGTTACTTCGACTCCGGCATTCTCCCGCTTCCTCTTGAGGTAATCTCTCAAGTCTTCTTTACTTCTCCCTGCAGCCCGGCTGTCTTCGGACTTCAGCCTTTTCGGCGCACTACTCTCGGCCTCATGGTGGCCCCTTTTCGATCCTTCCCCGCAGGACGCATCGAAACACAATACCCGCCCCGGAACATGCCGATGTTCTTTGGGGTCTGCTTCCTTCTCGCCATATGTCCTTCGGGACTCTTCTCTTCTCGGCTCTTCTCGGCCGACTTCCCTGGAAGGTCGGTGAGAGTGCCTTCCACTCCTCGTGTGCTGAGGTGCTTCGGGGATTTCTTTCTGCCCCTTCTTCTGGGCGTTTGCTGCTGGCATTGGTGTGTCCTGTAGCGGGTATGGCGGCTGCATGACGTTATTTTGCATCATGAAGTTGACGACCGATTGAAGGTCTGCCAACTTGTTTGCCATCTCCTTTACTTCTTCGTCCCTCCTCAGACATCTGTCTTTCCAGGTCTGAAGGTCGTCCTCGTTATAGTACTTGCCCTTGTCCGCTTTCTTTGATGTGTCGCCATCTTGGCCGACACCCTTCTCTGCGTGATTCTGATCACGAGCTTCTTCGTTGTGGTCTCCTCCTTCAGCGTTAGGGTCGACGGGCCTTCCACTCCCAGCAGGAGTGTTGTCCCCAATCTTTTCCTTCTGCGTGTTACTGGCCATCTACTCTTCTTTCGTTCCCACAGACGGCGCCAAATTGTGTGGGTAAATTTCCGATCACACTGCCCTCCTTAGTAATCCAGCTGTAGAACACAGGCAGAGTAGATGACACCCTGTAATCTGCACAGAAAGAAAAGGCTCCGGCGGTGGTTCTTCCACCCGGGGGCACTCCGACAATCAAGTCAATATCTCTCAAAGACAAAACAAGTGCTTAAATTACTGCTCAAGACTTAAAATTGCGTACCTTAGACCCGCCGGGGGTGCCTCTCCTTTATAGTTTTTCTCTATCCTAGTCCCACTAGAAGTCCCACTTCCATGGACTCTAATTCTCGATTCATCTTGGACTCTTCAAGAGATAAGGATAGACTCCCTGAGAGTTTTACCTATATCCATCTTGTAGTCTTTCTTCTTTCTAGGACTCCTGTCCCTTATCCACTTATCTCGGATTCCGGTATCCTCGGAGATAACCTCGGCATCCCCCGAGATCACCTCGGCGTAACTGTCGGGACACATGGCACCTCGGCTGACACTTCGGTGTCACCTCAGCCACGTGTTAGTACTCAGAAAATATATCCCCACACTATATTATAATAATATTATTTTTAATTATCTCTAAATTATATAAATTTGTTTCATTTAAGTTTTTTAAAAACTTTAAATGGTCCGTTCATTTGAATTTTTAAAAGTTTTAAATGGTTGGCTTTTTATAATATGAAACTTGGAGATCTAAACGTAGAAATTAATGTTGTAGCTTTTTTAAAAAAAAAAAATTTAATTAATATATCTGTTTACCCCCTCTATATTGAAATCTCACGTCTATCTATGTCACCAAGTATCAAAGTCTAACGTTTTATTATTGCATATGTAAGACTACCAAAAAAAAAAAATAAAAAAAAATAAAAATGCCTCCGCATGAAAAGCTTAAAGAGAAATATAAAGAGAAAGACCATTTTTATTAGGGGTGTTTGTGGTTCGGTTTGGGACAGTTTGTGATTTGGTTTGGATCCGCCTGCATCTATGCGGTTTGAGAAAAAGTCAACCCGTAACCGCCCGCAGTGCGATTTACAGTTTGTGCGGATAGGGTTTGCGGATGTGCGGGCAGTTACGGACGGTTTGTGGATTGGACTTTTTTTCAAAAATTTATTTTTGAACTTTTTTTTTTTTTCCCATTTTGTCAATATTTATTTTGGACCCTTTCCCCCCATTTTCTAAAATGTTCCAACATTAATAATTAATGAATTAAAACTTATAAAAAACTTATAAAATAAAAAACACAACAAAATCAATTCTTAATCCAAACAAATCATTCAAAATCTACATTCATGATTAACTTGCATTCATCCTACATTCATCATTCCTAACCCAAATAAAAAAATAAAAAAAAAGTAATTCTTCATTAACTTACATTCATCCAAAATGCAAAATAATAATAATAATAATAATAAATTAAACAATAAAAATTCATTAACTTATATTCATCCAAAACCAAAATGCAATTAAAAAAAAAAAATTTTGTTGTCAAACTTCATTCAATTTAAACCCATGAAATAAAATAAAAACATTTTTAAGATATCAAACTTCATCATGAATCATATCCAATCCAACTTTCAAAAATTCCAATTCCATGCATTTGGTTGATGAACCCTGAACAAAAACAAACTGAAAAAATATAAACTTTAATTTTCAATCTTCGTAATTCCTTTGAGACAAAAAGTGTAAAAGAATAAAGTAATAAAAAGATAAACAAATGTCTATATATTGCATCTCAATATAGTAAGAAAATGTGTTGAATATATGAAAAAATTACCTATGTGCAAATGTATATTAGAGTTCAATTACAACATCAACATTATAGGTTGAACTTGAAGATGAGTTTGACTCCAAAGTACCTAATTAGGAGTCAACAAGAGAAGATTAATAAAACTTACATTAGAAAATGAATAATACAAATAAAAATGAAGATAAATAAATTCGCATATAACCCGAGTCATATTGCTCAAATTCCTCCACATCATCCATCGCCTTTCGAAGAGAAATTGGAAGTTGCTTTGAAACCATTTTTGAGAACATACAAGAGCTTCAACCATAGAAGGCGAGAGTGAACTACGAAATGGGTCAAGAATACGTCCCCCTGTACCAAAAGCCGACTCTGATGCAACGGTAGAAATAGGCATGGCCAACACATCCCTTGCAAGTTGCGATAACACCTTATATTTGGTTGCATTCACCTTCCAATAATCCAAAATCTCAAATATTTGATTCTTTGCAAAATGTTCAACCTCGAATAAATATTGTTCCAATTCCGACTTAGATCCACTAGTGCATCGCCCCTCCAAATAGGAATTAAATTGGGAGTCAACCAAAGAATAGAGATTATCATCATCATCATCTTCCACTATATTCACAACTTCACTCACATTTGGAAGTTTCTCATTTGAAGGATAAAGTGTGTCATAATGGCTATATAAACGACTAAAACAACTCTTAACATTTTCTACCATCTCTTCCACCTTCTTATTATCTCCAAGAAATAAATTTGAAAAACAAAACTCCAAGTATGTCATTTTTTTGGTAGGATTAAGAACAACCGCAACATACAATAACAAATTGATCTTACTTCCATCCCCCAATACTTGCTAAACTTTTGTTTCATAGTCTTTGCCATTGTGCTCAAAGTATCATCCTCCTCCAAAATTAATTGGTTAATTTTGCTTTCAATAACAAACATTTCTTTGTAAAAAATATTGGAAGTAACAAAGAGAGACCCCAAAAATTTCTTAGTTGCAAGATAAAATAATTTTAGAAAACCTCAAAAAAAATTATACATTTTTTCCAATCCAACTCATTCGGACTTCTCCTTATGCCACCATCAACATCCTTGAAATAATGTTCAAAGTTAGAATCCACAAACTTCAATCAGTTAAAAGCCTTCTCATACTTTTCGGCGGCCTCTAACATCAAATAGGTAGAGTTCCATCTAGTTGGTACATCTAGGCATACAAGAGCTTTTGAATCAAGTTTGAATGTGGCCGCACACTTCTTAAAAACATCATGCCTTGAGAAGAAGACCTCACATATCTCACTGCAAATTTAATGTTGGCAATAGAATCGTCTATTTCTTTCAACCCATCACTCACAATGAGATTAAGAATATGTGCACAACAACACATATGAATAAACTCATGTTGCAAAATAGTTCCCTTCCAATCTTTGGTTATCGTTTTCAAATATTGAATGGTAAGATTATTAGAACTAGCATTATCAACTGTTAAGGTGAATATGCTATCAATGTTCCACTCAATCAAACGGGACTCAATTTTTCAACCCAATGTTTCTCCTTTGTGATCCTTAACTTATTGAAAATTTATGATTCTTTTTTAAAGTTTCCAGTAAGGTTGATCGGTCGATCTTGTGACAAGAGAGAGTCGATCGGTGCAGATGAAAAACGAGAGTGAGAGAGAGACTGATGAGATGAGAGAGTTCGTGTTTTTGAGTTTGAGAGATAGTCTATAGATTAGGGTTTTTTTTTTTTGGTTATAGTCTATAGATGAAGTGAGATGAACGGTCAGATTTGAAGAAGAAGAAAAAAAAAAATTAATGCGTGTGGGTGCCGTTCAAACCCGTAACCCGCATGCAACTCGAAAATTAGATAAAATCCAAACCGCACCCGACCTTAACGTGTTTGCGAAACCGCCCATACGTGTGCGGGTTGGATCGAGTAGGGTGGTTTGGGCCGGTCGGATAACCCTACGCCTGGCCCTACTTTTTATGTGGTGACCACCAAACCATGGTGTACGAATAGAAGGCGACTAAAGAAAAAATAACTAAATAAAATAAATAGAATGCGACTTGGGAAGACAAAATAAGAAAGATGAGTACACCATTCAGCCACACATTGTGGATTATATCCTACTGGGAAATTTGTAGTGCACAATTGCTACCTGATTAAAATAAATTAAATAAAATAAATGAAAGATATTTTAAGAAATCAGAAGTCTAAACCCAAAATTTATGATGAATGGTTCAGATGCAAAATGCTCGTCATGTAGCTAGGCCCAAACCAACCTAGATCTGTTGCCCAATGGACTTGAACGATTGAGTCTGGCCAAAACTTATGTAGCAAGATGAGCTTCAAATTCGGTGAGGGATTCTATTTGAACCTAAAATATGTCTTAGTACGCCCAATTTAAATTTATAATTTTAATTCCTAATATATCCTAATATGAGTTTACTAATAAGGATAACACATATTAAATTTCAAAAAATATATTTTTTTTTCTCATGGTACACTCTAATCAGTTATTCCTATTCAAATCTCTGTATCCTTTTCCCCCAAGATATCAAAGTTATTTATTCTTCTTCTTCTTCTTCTTCATCCTCTCTCCAAAACTCCAACCCACCCTACCAAAATTCACCATCATCATCAACATCATTGTTTTTTTTTTATTATTTTGAAATTCTAAACCTTAAAACAAAGTTTGAACAAAATCAAATAATGGATGAGAGTAATAATAAAAATAGTTTTTTGAAGCAACCCATAAAAAGGATGTAAATATTCATACAAAGGGGTTTCACAATTTTTATAGAACACCATCAATTATTTTTTATATCGTTTTTTGACAAAAATTAAAAGGTCCTGTAATTAAATTAACAATAACATATTATTGGAGTTGTTCTTATTTTTTCATTTAAATAGTACATTATTTGAGAACTACTCTTTTTTGTTAGTGCCTGATGCTTATGTACTTATAAGTTTGGTTTTTACTTTTTCATGAGCATTATTGTGAATAGAGCAGTGATTCGGACCCCCACTGGGGGTGTCACCCCCAGTGACGTGGCAGTACAGGGTTGGCCGAAAGCATAAAAAAAAAAATAAAAAAAAAAATTTTTTTTTGAACCAATCACGTGTGACCCCCAGTACCCCCACTGGGGTCTGAAGCTTTTTCCATTGTGAATAATTTATAATGTAATTTTTTTTATGTATTGAAAAGTTTTATAATGCTTATGCAAAAGTTTGATTTTTTATATATTTATAATGCTTATGTGCTTATAAATTTGGTCTCTTTTTTTTTCTGTATTTGAAAATTATTTTCTGTATTGAAAAGATTTGAAATCATTTAGTCTTTTTATTTTGTTTATTATTTATTATTTGGGTTTACCTTAAGGGTAATTTGGGAAAAATAATAAGGTATAATGAGAGTAAAATAAAATTTTAAATAATTAAATAAATTGTACTTAGAAAATGGGAGTACTTAATGATTTTTTGGGTGTAAATAGAATCCCCAAATTCGAGTTTTATGGGCTTGAATCTAAAAACCTAGTCCAATCCATGCAACGAAAGTTATTGTTGACTTCCATTCACACATGTGAGTGAGATCGAGATATTAGGATATCTCTTACTCAGTTCATGACAATAAGGTCATGTTTGTTTGGCGAATTAGGTTGGAGGGGATTATTAGTGAGAAAATAATTAGTGAAGAGATTGTTAATATATGGATTGTTAGTGAGGGGATTGATTAAAAGTGTGTTTATTTTAATAATAGTATGAGAGATAGTTAATGGTGAGATTGTTAAATTATTTTTAAATAAAATAAATTTAAAAATTATTTCTATATTAAAAAAATTAAAATAAATATTAAAATAAAAGGTGCACTTGGGATTGTTAAAAAAAAAAAAGTTGGCTGGCCAGCTATTTTTTTGTCCGGCAGAATGTTTTTTTGGCCGGCCGGCTATGTTTGTAAAAAAAAAAAAAAAATTTGCACTGTATTGGAAGTCCGGGAGAACAACCGGATAGACTGAAGCCACTCATTATTTTTTTAATCCCATTCGTTTCCCAACCAAGCTAATCCCCTTATTGAGGATGATTACTAAGCCGCCCAAACTGTGAAGCCGACCATCCCAAATAACACCAAACATGTTGTTAGTGGAACCCACAGCAATCCTACTCCAGTTCAGCGGCCAAACAAACGAGGCCTAAATAAAAGGGCAATTCTGCTCACCACACTTATCTATCTAGAATTTTTTAAGTGAGTGATTATGCTGTAGAGATTAATTTGTAGTGTAAGGTTCTTGTAGGATTCATGTAAAGTGTGGTGAAAATTATTTTTTACATCATTTCTGGGTTGATAAAGGCAGGTATTTCTTGTTGGAGATAATTTCGGCAATAATTTATTAAATCAAATAAAATAAATAAAGTAAATAACAAAATTAAATCTTACAGTACTTCTACAGATGGTTTGTGAACAAATTTGTGGTTGAGGCCAATATTTGAACACTGTGTCTTTAAGATAGAATTTTGTCCTCTCCAATGGTGCTTGAGAATAATATAGAATTTTGTCCTCTCCAATGGTGCTCAAGAATAATAGATGTCATGTCTCTAAGATAGGAATGAAAAAAATTGGAATGGGGTTGCCTTTATATGGGCTTATTGGTACCTGTTCAGGCAAACAACAAAGGCACGAAGAAGGGACATAACCCTTCCTTTAAAATAAAGAGATACCATGAAAGGTTTGCACCCTTTCATTTAAATGGAGTCTATTTCAATTCACTACTAAATTTCCAACATTATTCTAAATAAAAAGGTAAATGCTTAGATTGGTTAGGATGAAAATGGTAGAAAACGAAGGAAATTGAAAAAATTTTTTTTTCTAAATTTGTTTGGCATGATAGTGGTGAAAAATTACAATAAAGTTAATTTTCTTGTACAACTAAGCTTGTAATTCTTGCAAAAAGAAAACACAGAAAAATACAAGAAAATTTAAATTTGTTGTAAAAGTAGTTACTTATAATCAGAATTCTTATTTTCTTGCAAATTTTCATCATAATCAAATTTATACAAAAAAATTTATTTTCTTCTTTTTTACTTCACTTTATACCATTTTCACTTTTCATCATTTCTTGCTTTCTAATCAAATAGAGCCTTATAAATATAAATAATAAAAAAATTCAAAGTTTGACCTTTTAAAAAAATAAATCTTTAGTTTTTTTATTTTTAAAATTTTATTTATTTTTAATATAAACCATTTTCTTATTTTCGTTAAATAAAATTGATGGAAAAAAGGGTATTTAATTATTAAACTCAAAGAAAAAAAATATTTAGATATTTTATGTACACTAATATTAAGTTTAATAATTAAAATATCAATTTTTTGCTGATTTTACTTCATGAAAATGGACAAATAATTTAAATTAAAAACAAATCAATTGGCTTTAGTGCAGTTGATTTGGACCCGTCTCGAGTTTTTAGTGACAGAAAATTGTCTTGCTCTCTACTTTGGCTGACGTTTCAATGGATCCAAGAAAAGTGGTAGAAATTGATTTGATTCGCTCCAATTGAGGGAAAAATTTAATATCTAATCAAAGCATAAAATTTCCCCGAAAAAATAAATAAATAAATAAAAATGGTGATTGCTATAAATGTATTATTTTTCTTCTTTTTATTTTAGCATTAATCGCTTATTTTTTAACACTTATATAATCAAAATATAAAATCATTTTGCTACAGTAATTTCTTTTCAATCCGGTACTAAAATTGAAATTCAATTGATCTCGAAGCTTGGTTCACCAATTTTTTCTTATAGTCCTAGGAATATCACAACTTGGACATAATTCCGAGCTCGATTCATTGCTTTCCACTAGTCACAAATTAGACTATTTAACTTTGTTATTTTCAAATATTGCTTTGAGTTTGAGATGTGTACAAATATGATGATGCTAACAAAAAATTCCTTTATTAAAAATGATTTCATATCATATTACAATCTTTCAGGAAAGAGATTAAGCCGGATTTCCTGTTAAAAAAGAGAACTATTGTAGAGTAATGCTAGTTCAGGTTACAAAAAAAAAAAAAAAAACCAACAACACGCAATACATATGTATAAATAAGATTTTATAGAATTTATTAGTGGATCAATTTTTGAAAAATCTTGTCAGTCCATAGACATGTCTCCAATTTGTGATTGGCTTTTATTCTTTGTGTGTTGATGTTGGCACTGAATCGATAAGCACCGAGGTCACAAAACCTTTGAGCTTGGTTCCAGAATGTGTGTATCCATCTTCGTCCTTATATAAAACATTTATCACTCGTGCAAGATTGACTACTCGCAACAAGAGAGGCATTGGGACAGCTGTTGGGCGGAGGCACTCTTGATTTATGTCTTTCCATGCATTAGTAACCTGCTTTTGCAATTCAACAAGCACTTCTTCCTCTGATGCACCATATTGTTTCATGTAACATTCGACAGCAGAGACTACGTGACCTCTTTTTTGCTCAAACTACAATTAGTGTTATCATGAAGTTAGAGGATATGATATAAAATTAAGAATCTCTTCAAATTTCATAAATATTGTAATGTATTATAGTTTATCTATCTTTTAATTTATCTATTTTAATTTTGAGAGATAAATTTTTTTTACACCAACATCGACCAAATCCACCAAAATTTTATATTTAAATATTTTTATGTTCAAAATTTGCATTAAAATTTAGGAGAGGCATTCACAGAGCATTCTCTTCCATCTCTTTTCATTTACTTCTGATATTGGATTCTAGAAAATTTTATAAAATCCTTAAAATCTCTGGTAAATAATCCTTCATTTACATTAAATTGAAAAACCAAAGGATAGTTGGACTTAATTTTTATCAAGTCTTATTGAAAATAAGTCTTAGTAAAATCATCGTTAAAAATAATTTTGTGACGATTTTTTACATATAAAAATTGACAATTAGTGACTTTTTTTGTTAAATTTTTATAAATCGTTACTAAAACTTACAATTAGTAACGTTTTTCTGTGACGAATTTTTCAAACTATCGCTAAAATTTAAAAATTAATTACATTTTTTTGTGACGATTTTTTAAACTATTACTAAATCTTATAATTAGTGACATTTTTTGTGACAATTTTAACATGTCGCAAAAAATTAATAATTAGTGATGTTTTTAATAGTGTTTGATGAAAAATGGAATCAATTATTATAAGACCTATTGGATAATAAATCCACTTATTAAGACCTACACATAAGTCTGTCATAACTCAAACCATAATACATGATTAGTTTTAGTTCCTCAATTAACAAAATTAAAATTTTTGAATCGATATTAAATTTTTTCTGAACACCAACTGAACCGAAGTACTTATTCTGATAACTATATAGATCAAACCAAACAAAAAATTGGAATTAATTTAAAGTTGTTTTGGAAAATTTGTTAAATTTAGATTGTTTTTTCGTTTTTTATATTTTTTTAAAAAATATGTAAAAAATAAAGACAGTTCCAAATTAAGCCTTCGTCGGTGATGATTAGCCACAATGATGAGGGCTCAGTGTAGACTAATTAGTACCCACAAGCATATTTTGCTCATGTTTAGAGTCAAAGTTGGTGACGACGGGTTTGCCTTATTTTTTTTTTGGATTTTACAAGCTAAAAAAAAAAAAAAAAAGCACCTTGACGTGAGAGGCCAACCACCACCTCATATTACAGTTGTTTTAGAAAAATATCTAAGACTCTTAAAATTATATAGGATCCAACCAGTGACGGACACAGTGGGTGATGGGCAGGGGCCACTGCCCTCCCAAACTTTTGAAAATTTTCAGTTTTATCATACAATTTTGAATATTTATGAAAGAAGTTTGCATTTTGACTCCTTCAAAATATATATAATTTTACTCTAACCCTTTCAAAATTTAAATAATTTTACTTTTACTATCCTAAATTTTTAAAAATTTCATTATTTTCATGCAATTTTTAATAATTATAGAATAAATTAGTATCTTAAATTCCGTTTGGGGACTTACCTTTTTAGCCAATTAGCCAAAAAGTTACTAAATTAGCCAAAAAGCCAACAACTCATACCAAAAAGTCAAAGATTCTCTTTTCTCTCTACTTTTTGCACATCTTTTCGTAATTAGCCAAAAAGTCATCCCAAACATACAAGTTTTTTTTACCTACCTTTTTAGCCAAATAGCCAAAAAGTTACTAAATTAGCCTGTTCCCAAACGAGGCCTTAGTCACCTCAAACCTTTGAAAAATTGCATTACTTTAATGTTATTTTGAGTTTTTGTAAAATAAATTAATATTTTGATTCCCAAAATATATATAATCTTACTTTAATTCTTCTAAAATAAATTAATTTTGCTTTAAATGTTTTTTTTTTTTTTTTTAATTCAGTAAAGATGAACAAAGCTCACCATATTAACAATACCGCGTGATTATCGGGATTACATCATAAGACAAAATTTTGCAAGACTTCTGATTAATCTTATTAATTACCTTGTGGCTAACTATGTCATCCATGAGTCTGCAAACCACTGATGAAGCTTGAACAATTAAAGGATCACTTGAGACCCAATCAAAGGCCTCTTTGGACACCACCTCACCCATGCCCACCAAGGAAGTGGTTGCTAGCATTGTGTAACCACAGGTTACTAGTGCAACTCGCATATACTCTTCGATACTTGGAACATAGCCTTGGTGAAACCATTTGGCTTCTTCAAAGTATGCTCTAACTAAATTTTTCATCTGAGATTTAAACAAAATCGATCAGTATTATTGTTTTTTAATCAAATTTCACATATAATCTTATTGCTAATCACAAATTGTTAGTTTGTAACCAATCAGTACGAGTCTTACTGCAGATTTTGCGTAGTGGACGTGATATGATCTTCCTTTCCTGGTCATCTCTTCATCAATCATGTTGTAAACATCTAGAAGTGCTTGATAACATGGTTTCATGTACTCTGGAAGTTGATCTATGGCACTGATTTCCCACCTGAAATACAGATAGATAATGAACAATTGAAGAGATTTTGATACTTCTATGAGATCAAATGCAAAGTTCATTAAGGGAATGAATCGGTTTGAACCTCTCAATTGCATCAGTGAAGAGCACAAGTTCTTCTAAAGTACCATAGACATCATAGATGTCATCAATAATGGAAGTCAAGGCAATCACTTTGGTTAGCATCCTTCTAGCAAGTAGGTATTGGGGCTCAAAATAAACTCCCAATATCCAAAAATAGCACTCCACTATCCTGTCTCTTGCAAAAGGCATTTTCTTTGCAAAGTCCAATTCTTTCCACCACCTGAAATATGTAATAGGATCTATGTTAGTCAATTTTTAAACCACCTCAATATGACTGAAAAAGTTTGACTTAATTAACAACCTTACATATCCATAAAAAAATATTGAAAAAAGAGCTTAAAATTTAAAATATACGGATGAAAAAGTACACAATTTAAATTTATACTATACATTTAAATTCTGAGAATTTTCCAATTATTTTTTTTTCTGGGCGTAAATTTATGTAAGTCACTAAATTTATGTAAGTCACCTTGTGATTTCGCTTAGCTCCCATTGGTGCATTTTTTGCAATAGGTTGAAATCTAATTTTGCAAAATTCAGTAGAACTTTATTGTGAGAATCATCTTGCTCATAGAAGAAGAAGTAACGGGTTGCCTCTAGCCTTGTCAAGCCCTTGTGTATGGGCTGATTCAGAGCATGAATTACTTGTTCTTGAACAAGATTGCTCAAGTTGGGTACCATAGACTCAAGGTGAGTGATGGTAAAAGATAGTGCTTCATCCAGTATATCTTCTCCTCGCACCCTAAGATGTGCAGCCTCATACAAGCTTAACATTCCTCTCACATCACCAATTAAGGATTCACGAAATTTGCCATTGTCATCCTTGAATTTGTTAAACACATCTGCGTAACCCATCCGACACATGATATATTAGTGTGACACAAAATAACATATGGACTTGTATGGTTGTGTTCAACTTCTTTTAGCCTTGTTCAGATACCAAAACATCAAATGCATGACAAATGAGACTTACCACAAGAGATGGGATATCCTTGTTGCCTAAGTAACCGAAACAAGAGAGCAACAGTATAAAGATCATCGTTGGCTTTGTCATCACGATGATCATAATCGGTTTCATGTATGTGTTGTAAAGCTGTCTTAATCTCACTTTCAAAATGATAAGACATGCCTAGGCGTTGGATTGCATCAATGAAGTTTAGTTTCTGTGAAGGCTGATCATTAGCTGCCACTAGCATCTTTCTCACTTCTTCTTTTTGTTGCTGAAGTTGTTGGCCCATTTTAACATCCACTTCCTACATAAACAATGTGAATATAGGATATATACAAAGAAAATTATATTCTTACTCAAAATTTATACATAAAATAAAGCAAGAATAATTTGATAATGTTATTTTTGTAAATGAAATCAAACTTCATTGTTCATAATTAATGTTATTTTTCAAATGGAATATTGTGAATTTGAAAAATAATAACCAAAATTAGTTATTATCAAGTCTTTCTATATGAAACAGAGATATTAAATATGAAAACAAAGTTGTTGTTCCATGTTAACATCCACTTCCTGTAACATGAAAACATATACATAAATCAACAATAATAGAGAGCTCTAATTTTAAAACTCTAAAGAGAGCTCTAGTGATGTGGCAAGAGAAAAAAAAAAAAAAAAAAACACAAAAAACACAAAAAAAAACAAAACAAAAACATAGGCACACACATTACATCATATGTAGGCACTACTCCTTGCCGCGTCATTAGAACTCTCTTTAGAGTTCTAAAATTAGAACTCTTAATCTTTATTCATATATATATATATATATAAATTCATGTGTCCAACAAAATTCCATGATAATAAACATGGTAGTTCAACAAAATTCCATGTAGTTTCTTTTGTGTCCATGTTGTCAGATTTTAAATATCAGTTGATATGTAATAAGATTTTAGACTTTTGATACTAATATTTATAGATATATTGGTCAATACTGTTTGATATCGATTGATATATAACCGTATCCTTACTAATACCTCTTTTAATACTATTATCATTATAACATATAAGAGTTTTAGAGACCAAATGTTTTGGTCTCTAAAACTGAAAATTTTGTTACAAAAGATATTTAGGAGCCAATTTCTATCGTCATAAAGATAATCGCTAAAAGGTCGTCTCAAAAAGTCAAAAACAAGGCATTTAGCGACAAAATTTTGAAAATGTCACTAATAAATAGACTTTTAAGGACAAAATAATTTAGTCTCAAAATAGTTTATTTTTTGAGACAAAAAATTTAGTCTCAAAAAAAAAAAATTTATCACTAATGTCTAATTTTTGTTTCCAAAAATATAACAACGACACTTTTCACAACAAAAATATTTGGTTTCTAAAAAATAATTTTGTTCCTAAATTTTGATCTCTAAATCCTTAATTTTTTGTAGTGTATTTAAAACCATGCACAAAATTAAAGACAAACATTAAATATGTGCATTGCTAGCAAATCTAATTTTACCATAGCATGAGAAGCGTATGCGAGGAAATGATCTCCCCAAATGGTAGGATGATAATTGGCTGAGCGTCGAGTGACCTTAGGTAGCATATTTTTGGTTGAATCAGGAATAGGTAAAGCATGAGTAGATAATTCCATGTTTTTGTTTTTGGTTGTGTGACGAGAAAATGGAAGTGAACGAGAACACTCTTATGGCCACTTTTTTTTTTTTTTTTTCACTTCTTGCTTGTGGCTGATATGGACCGAGGAGCTCTAGTGCTTTGCTATTTATACTGCAATCCCATGTATTTGGAGGCGAAACATTAAGGAAGAATCCGAGTTTGTGCATGTGAAAGTTATGTTCCAATTTCTACTAAACCAAAAAACAAATGTGGATCTCAAGAATCTTAGTACAGTTCTTGTATATTTAAGGTTGTGAATGCATGATCCCGTGTGTGAAGGGGTGGATGGTGATCAGCCTCTAAAGGTTGGAAAATAGCAGTTCAACGCAAAAATTGTTGGCCTCCTAAGGATGTGTTTGATTCTTGAATTTGGAAAAAATTTGAAAAAAAAAAAAAAGGAAAAAAAAAGTAAAATGCAAATAAAATATATTTATATTTACTTAATTTTACACACCTTTTCCTTTTCTCTTTTCAAATCCCTCTCTAAATCCATAAACCAAACACAACATAAGAGAATAAGAGAATGAACATATATCAAGTATAGTGCTACATTGTGTCACCGACAAAAAAAGACATGATACAAGGGCCACACAAAAAAATAAAAATAAAAAAATAAATATTGATTTCCACCAGTCATGTGTACCTACCAGAAGAGAGGAGTTGTTTTGGTTCAAAGAATTGAGAAGAAATTTGTAATGGGAAATAAAAAGAAAAAATGAAGACATGAATGAAATATCAATTAAATTTTTGTCAATTTTCTTTCATTTTTCCTTTTTTCTAAAAAATTCTTATTCAAATCTTGATCCAACACGATTTATATTTGTGGTTCCAAATCTAGTTTTTTCTACACATGCAAACCACCCACCCTCTTATGGTTTATAATAGTATCATTATTTATACATACACAACATAATCATATAAAAAGGTCTATAATATTTATTTGTGTATGTATATACATATCTATCATCCCAGACTACTATGTGACTATACTCTCTCAGCAATTATCATTCATTATACTCTTTTATATTTCTCAATCACCCAACATAAATAATTAATACTCTACTTCTCCACCAATCATACTATCATAGAATATCAAGTGGCCATACTCCGAGACTACCGAATAATCACCCAAAAAACAAAAAAAAAAACAATTGATCGAACGGTTTGAAAAGAGAGTTTGTATATCATTTTTCATGTAATTAACATGATTGGTTGACAATTAAGAATAATATAAGAGAGAATTGTCTTTCTAAGGCAATGCCATATTATTGGGTTTAAAAGGTGAGTTTAATGTTTTTAATCTAAATAGCATCACCTACAAGTCCATTTTTTAGACTAGACCCAATAATGTGTAAATAAAATAATTTGTTGATGAGTAATGCTAGAAATTCCAATTTTTCTACCAAACAAATGACCAAATGTCTTACATGGGTGTGAGATCCGAAATTTTGTACACCCCACACTCATGTGAAACATTTGGTCATTTGTTTGGTTGAAAATTTGGGATCTATCGCATTTTCCTTTTGAAAAATTATTACACAAAGTTGAAAAAGTTTATAATTTTTATTATTAATATTTATAATATTTATCATTTTTTTGTAAATATTTTTTTCTAACTACCATTGATGTGTAATTCCTTTGATATTGTAAGACAATGCCACATCATTTGATTTGAAACGTAAGTCTAATTGTTCGGCCTAAGTAAGATCACCCATCATTTTATAAAACCCTCAAAATCTTTTATAAATAACCTTACATTTACATTATAAAATCAAAAAATTAAAAAAACTCAAACTATGTGATCAGTATTAAAAATGTATTCTTTTTTAATTAGAAAGAAATTTCCATTAATGAAGTCAAACGGCACATACAGAGAGGAATCCATCTAATAGATAAACTTACACTAAGCAAAGAAAAGATGAAATTAAGAAATACACGGAAGTAAATCTTTGAAAATATTTAGATGCAAACTCGTTTAGGTTAGTATTTGCAAGGGAAGAGAGAGAGAAAAAGAAAAAAGAAAAAGAGGTATATGTTAATAAAATATAAATTAATTTTTTTTTCTTCAATTCCATTTTCAATTCTAAATTTCTTTTCAAAAAAACTTAAGATTTCTGTGTGACGCTAAATTTTTATTTACCTAACAACTTAGAAAAAGGAACAGTTACCAAACAACTTAGAAAAAGGAACAGTGATATATATAAGTTTGTTTGTTTGTTTGTTTTTTATTTATTTTTTTAAGACTCATTTTCCAAATTAAATGATGTGTAAGAAAGTTGATTGACTAATAATTAAAAAAGATACAAGAGAGAAAGTTGTCTTAAAATATTCTAATTAATTATCACTTAAATTTAAAAATTAGTTATTTGGCATAACTTAAATATACTTTTCGACTTTTTTTTTTATTTATTAAAAAAGTACATAAAAAAAGATAGATGTATGAGATAACTTTTTACTTTTATCCCAAAAAAAAAAAAAATGTAAATAATAGTTAGTGGTGTTTTAGAAAGATGATAAAAAATTATCTTTTTAACTTTTTATAATTTTTTGACTTTTTTGATATAAAACAGTAAAGAGATGATATAACTCAAAAAATTAAAAAACCAAAAAGCTGATTTTTTATCAACTTTTCAAAATGCCCCCATAGTAATGTAAATTTATATTTTTACCCCCTTTTTGACACCAGAAAAAAAAAAAAAAAAATACAGTTCAAAAAAAAATGCAGCTTGATGAGACGTAAGGAACTTTTTTCGGTCCTTGCTCCTGCAACAAATGCAACTTGTTGAGACGTAAAATGTGTTTAGTTTCAGTTTTTTGAATTCAGTTTTTTAAAAATTGAGTTTTTTATTTTTTTTATTGTTTTATTTTAGTAAATATTTTTCAGATTTTAAGTAATTTTTTAAACTTTTTTAGATATACCTTATTTAGATGTATCTAAATAACAAAATATTTGTGAAAAAATATTTTAAAAAATTAATAAATACACAAAAATATAAAAAATATATTGAATTTTTATTTTTATTTTTATTTTTGTAATTTTGATATTTAGTGAATTTCTTAAAGATTTTTTTTGTAAATATTATACTGTTTAAATATATTTATATTAAGTGTGTCTAAAAATTAAAAAAAAAATTTGCTTAAAATATCAAAAAAATCATTGAAAATAAAAAAAATACAAAAAATAAAAAAATAAAAATTTTTAAAAATATTTTTTAAAAATCAAAACCAAACAAACTGATTAGCGGCTAATGATAACTTGTGTGGCTATTATTGCATACATGTTCAACACGCAAGAAATGAGGTCATCAGTGATGCTAGGGAGCTCGAAAACGAGCTCCCCCTAATCCCCCGAATTCCATTTTTTTTTTTTTTTTTTTTCTTCAATAGGAAGAAGAAGACGGAGGGGCAGCAGGAGGGGGAGGGAGACTGGAGGGGGCCTAGAAAATGGGCTGGAGGCGGAGGGCTGGAGGTCGTCGGCGATGGAAGAGGCGACGAGGCATGGCACGGCGACGGAGGGCAAGGCCGATCGGTGACGGAGGGCTAGACGATGGCGATCGGCGACGGATCTGCGACGATCGGCGGCTGGCGGGGCGACGATCGGCGGCTCTCTCTCCCTCCCTCCCTCTGCTTCTCTCTCTCTCTCTCTCTCTCTCTCTCTTCTCTCTTCCCCTCTGCTTCTCCCTCCCTCCCTCTGCTTCTCTCGCCGAAAATGGAAGAAAAAAGAAAAAAAAAAAAAAAGAAAAGAAAAAATCCCCAAAACGACGTCGTTTTGGGGATTAGGGGGATTAGGGGGACCCAAATTCGAGCTCTCAATCATTATTCGGTGATGTAATTCACACTTTTGTCCATTTGCACTTAGAAATCTCCGTCAAAATATAGTACATTTTGATTAGGAAGTTGTTTGGAGTGTCCTAAAGAAGTGCACGTTTTGACTTTTTGGACTAAGAAATAGAGGGAAAAAAAAAGATTGTTTGGGATAATTTTTTATCCTTTTACGAAAAATATATGTATTAAAATATTATATAAAATAGCAAAATTACGTTTTTACCCTTACGTTCTAGACTTATCAGTGACAGTGATGCAAAAGAACCGTACAGAATGGTTAAGATGGTGAGAACAATTTGAACCATATGCATATATAGCATGAGGCTTCACAGGTACTGTTGGGTCTGTGAGAGTCTACCACGAGTCCCGTTTTGATAATCAAAACTGTTAATGTGTAGAATTCGTTGAGTACTATATGCCTGTAAAAAATCACTTTGATTGGATATCGATAGTTATGTGATCAAAACAGTTTTGTATGAGAAAAATGGACGGTGAAAAATAAACGGCTGGAAAAAATCTGATTTGATCACATAGTTATCCATATTTGATCAATGTGATTTTTTTCAGGCATATAATACTTGACAAATTCTACACATTCAATGTTTTAGATTATCGAAATGGGATCCGTGGTAGGCCTCACAGGCCCAACAATACCCTCCAACTTAATGAATATATATATCTATTTTTTTTTTTGTACTATTACTGCGTAAATTTCTCATCACTTAGCTTTTTGGATTGTACTAATGTTGTGAAAATTAATTTTTTTTATATTTTTAATTTGTGAATAGTGATAAATTTTTTGACTTTTTCTCAACATGCTAAACCAATCCTAAATATTTTTTGGTTTTACTGTTTCAATTTTTTTTTTACCATGTTTTTTATTTGAAAAATGCTATGAATCCCAAGTAAATTACCAAATAAATTATCAAACCCCTCACATGGGTGCGAGACCCACACACATGTGATTTGTGTGGGTCCCAAGTAAATTACCAAATAGATTATCAAACCTCTGTGTGGGTCCCACACCCATGTGAGAGGTTTGATAATTTGTTTGGAATCCCTAACCTAACTCTTTTTATTTTGGAATTAGGATTGTTGATAACAAAATTTTTATAAACGCAAGCTTTATTTTTGTAAAAAATGCTATTCGTAATGTTTGAAATATGTTTTTGTGAAATAATTTATACAAATTGTAACAAATTTTTTTAATCATAATTTGTATGTTTAAATTTTTATTTTATTTTATTTTTTTGCGTTTTGCATGACGATTGAGATTAAAAATTTCACAAATTTTTTCAAAAGTCATAGTGAAACTAAATTTGTCAAATTGAAACTCTTTTTGCCCAATTTGTTGCAAAACTCTTATTTCGATGAAAAATACTAATATGAAACAAAAGTGTGTTGTGAAAATACGCATGTATTTGCAAAATAACACCATTGCTCCAATCTATTTGACCACATTTGTTAACAATTGTACAAATTTGTTTATCGTGAATTTGTACCATTTCGTTTTATTATGTTGGCATCACTATTTTGCATAATAAAAATTAACAATTGCCGAGTTTAATAGGAAAATATAACATGATGATTTAAAAGAAAGAAGATTTTATTTAGTAATCTATAAATAAAAAATAACTTGTTAAAAAAAAATTTATCTTTTTTTACCCTCAACGTTTCATAACATGATTTTTTTTTTTCTTTTCCCTTTAACAGACAAAAACATAATGTTTTAAATAATATAATTTACATTTCTCATATACACACAAACAATCTTGTAATCTACTTCCCATTGCCCCCACCAACAAAGCTACTACGCTTGCGCTCACGCTACCAACGCACATGCAATAGCCACCCTTACGTTGGCCATTTCAATGTCTTCATTTCCTGGCATCTTTATTTCTCCAATTATTGTCATTGTTATGTGGTCAGGAAGGTTCAACACTTCGTAGTCCTCAGCATTTTGGATATTTTGCGTTACTTCATCAATGAGGCTATTTCATCTTATAAAATTATGTAAGGTCATTGATGTTGCAGCTAAGGAAACTTGTACTGTTTGAAAATCATATTTTATCATGTTCCTCAAGATGCGCCACCTTAATTTCCACGCCCCAAACGTTCTCTTGATGCAACTATGCAACAACGAGTGTGCCCTATTAAAGCGTTCGTAATCATCCCATGGCCGTCGGTTGCGATAAGCCGGTTGGTGATACCGGTAGCCCTTAAATGGTGCCAAGAACCCTTTCTAATTATTATACCCACCGTCAACCAAGTAGTATTTATCTACAGATAAACAATTATCATATATCACGTAACATTTATATAAAGTAAAGAAATTTACAAAAACTAGTGCATATATATGAAATAATTATTGCATACAATTTTATTAACAATCAACTTTTGTCTAGTTCAGGATACGGGAATCGATACACGTCATTACTTATAATGTAATGCAAAATTGTACTGTTGTGCATACTCCCATCCTAGTCACAGGAAACAAAAGTAGAGTATAAATCAAAGTCACACACTGCAATAATAGCCACACAAGTTATCACCAAGCAAAGAAAAGATGAAATCAAGAAACACACAAAAGTAAATCTATGAAAAATGCCCAGATGCACAACTTGTTTAGTTTAGTATTTGCAAGGGGAAGAGAAAAAAAACGAGGTATATGTTAATAAAATATAAACTAATTTTTTTCTTCAATTCCTATTTCAATTCTAAATTTCTTTTCAAAAAACTTAAGATTTCTGTGTGACGTTAAATTTTTTATTTACCGAACAACTGAGAAAAAGGGAAAGTGATGATATACAAGTTTTCTCTTTAAACTCACTTTTTAAATTAAATGATGTGTAAGAAAGTTGATTGACTACTAATTAAAGAAGATACAAGAGAGAAAGTTATCCTAAAAATTTTAATTAATTATCACTTTAATTTAAAAATTAGCTATTTGACATAACTTAAATAAATATACTTTTGACTTTTTTATTAGAAAAGTAGGTAAAAAAAATAGATGTATGAGATAACTTTTGAGTTTTTTTATTTTTTTTATTTTATTATTATTATAAGAAAAACGTAATATAAAATAATAGTTAGTAATGTAAATTTATATTTTTACCCCTCCTTTTTGACCCCCCCAAAAAAAAAAAAAAAAAAAAAAAAAAGCAACAAATGCCGCTTGATGAGACGTAAAGAATTTTTTTTTGTTGGATTTGGCTTCCCTCTAGTCCGATCACGGACTGGAGGATGTTGTTGAGCCTGTGAGAGCCTACCAGGTCCCGTTTTGATAATTTGAATAATTCAATGTGTAGAATTCGTTAAGTACTATATGCTTATAAAAAATTGCATTGATCGAATATCGATAACTATTTCATCGAATAAAATTTTTGTCACCATTTATTTTTTCACTATCAATTTTTTGTCATACAAAACTGATTTGATCATGTAGCTATTGATATCCGATTAACGTGATTGTTTATAGGCATATAGTACCCTATGAATTTTACACATTGAACTGTTCGGATTATCTAACCGGGACCTGTAATGAGCCCCTACAGGTCCAATAGTACCCTCCAATCCGATCACAATTGGAGGGTAGCTAATCTTTTTTTTTTTTTGGTCCTTGCTCCTGTAACAAATGCAGCTTGATGAGACGTGTAAAGAAATTTATTCAGGTGTTTGGTTTCAATTTTTGAAATTTAGTTTTTTTTAAAATTGAGCTTTTTATTTTATTTTTTTTATTTTTAGTGAATATTTTTAAAATTTTAAGCAATTTTTTAAACTTTTTTAGATGCACCTTACTTAGATATATCTAAATAGCGAAATATTTATGAAAAAGTCTTTTAGAAAATCAATAAATATACAAAAATATGAAAAATATATTGAATTTTTATATATATAATTTTTGTATTTTTGATATTTAGTGAATTTTTTTTAAAAAAAAATTATAAAAATTATACTTTTTAAGTGTATTTATATTAGGTGTGTCAAAATTTTTTTTAAAAAAATTACTTAAAATATTAAAAAAATTCATTGAAAACAAAAAATATAAAAAATAAAAAAGTAAAATTTCCTAAAAAATATTTTTTAAAAATCAAAACCAAACAAATATATATACATATATATTTTAAAGTCCTTGCTCCTGCACCGATCAGTGATAACTTGTATGGCCATTATTTCATACATGTTCAACACACAAGAAATGAGGTGTAATAGTCACACTTTTGTCCATTTGCACTTAGAAATCTGTGTCAAAAGATAGTACATTTGGATTTAATTTGTTTTTTGGTTTTACTGTTTCAATTTTTTTTGTACCATGTTTTTTTTATTTATTTTGGGATTAGGATTGTTGATAATAAAAATTTTATAAACGCATGCTTTATTTTTGTAAAAAATGATATTTGTAATGTTTGAAATATGTTTTTGTGAAATAATTTATACAAATTGTAACAATTTTTTTTTAATCATAATTTGTATGCTAATTTTTTTTTAATTTATTTTTTTTTGCGTTTTGCATGACAATTCTGATAAAAAATTTCACAAATTTTTTCAAAAGTGTCACGACCCAAACCCGTTCCTGTAGGTTTAGCATCGTAACCGGCCAGTAATCCGTGAATTACCAAAGGCCTCTTAACAAATAAGCACATAATAAGGGGCTACGGAAGCAATTATACAAAATAGACAATGTCCAATGAGCTGTGATAACATACATGTGACAGAAGATTTCAAAACTTGCATATACACAAGTGTGTCGGTCGAAGGACATCAATATTTGCAAAACATTTACAAAAGTGTAATTCCCAAGACCCGACTTTACAAAACAGACAGAGTCTAACATAAGTACAAAAACAGCTATGTAACTAGACTTCGATCGGAACCTCCTCAGGAGGCACAACGGTTGGCTGACAAAAATAGAAATGAAGACCGTCAACTCTAGCCCTGATCACGTGCCAGCTCACCTAAATACATAATATAAACTGTGAGCGAAAGCTCAGTGAACAATAACAGAGTAAAGGGGTTTCAATGAATGAGTCCGTACAGATTCAGAAATCATAATTCAGTTTCGTATCAAATTCATAATTTGTCCAGATCATATACAGAAATTATGAGGTACACTTAAGTATACGTAATACATCCATTAGCATTAACAGAGCAGATACAGAACAGATGCAGACACGTGAGGGTTACGAATAACCAGTTTTATAAAGGAACCTCCGGATCCGGGTAACAGAGAATAAACACGCTGAGCTCCATAATGGAGCCTCCAGTACGGGTAACAGAGTGCAGACATATTAAGTTCCATGATGGAACCTCCGATACCGGGTAACAGCCAACAGATATCACATGATGCTAAGGATGTCACGAATACATATCAGAAATTGGACAATCATTCATTGTACAGAACATATCATTTCAGAAAACAGATCTTAATTTATCACACAGAAAATAAGTAAAGTTGAACATAGCTTTACTATGTTATTACTCACAGTTGGCCTTGAGACAGATAAACGGAGCAGATTGGTCAAACGGTACGCGGCACGTGACCTACATAACACATAACAGACACACACTTGAAACACACATTCTAATTGTACATAACTTACATCGTTGGCTTTTAGTGTGTGTTTCTAACCTTTAATCTTCATTATGGAATCTTAAACATGGCCTAGGAATGCCTAGGATGGAATGAAGATGCAAGAATGCATTGGAAAACATTTCTTGAAACTTGCTGAAAATAAGGTCCACGCTCGAGTGGACATGCAGACAATGAACCTCCGCTCGAGTGTGACTTTACCTGCTCGAGCAGACTGCAAACTAGAAAAAGTACTGGTTATATGTTTTTCACGCTCGACAGACGCTCGACCCCCGCTTGAGCGTGAGACTCAGATCCTCGCTTGAGCGTAGATCCCCTCGCTCGAGCGGACTGCAAAACACAAGAACTTCTGGGTATATGCATTTCACGCTTAAGCGTAAGCATCATCGCTCGAGCGGAAGTGCATGTACTCGGAGTGCACGCTCGAGCATAAAGTTCCTCGCTTGAGCGTGGATCAAATTTTTGGAAATTTCAGGTTTGATCACCAAGCTCAAATTCAACCTTTAAAGCATCCAAAACTCATTTTTCTAGGCCAAAGCTTGAGGAAATACATGAAAACTTATAAAACAACATGTTTTGAAGATCATTTTACAAAATCAAAGCCCAGAAGTATGCCAATTGAACACAATTATCAATGAAACTTGAAGAATGATGCAAAAACATAACATGCATGAGTTCTCATGAACTCTAATGCTCCAAAACATGACCAAATGCAAGATTGAGCTCAAGAACATGGTAGGTTCTAAGATTACAATCTAGACATGCATGTGGAAATTTTATGCAAAACAACTTCAAAATTCAAGGACATGTACATGCATGTATGAATTCACTTGGCTACTTCAAATTCTAGCTTAATCAACCCATGAATTCACCTATTTCATTCATACATAAGCTCTAGGTGGCCCAAAAACAAGATTAAAGGGGTGAGTTCTTACCTAGGCTTTTCAATTAAGCTTTACTTAATCAAGGTTCCTGAGCAAATGAACAATTCTTCAAAGTTTCTTCAATTCCTTCCAAATTCAAGCAAAATTCCTAGATGAATTCAATTTTTCCCTATGCACCCTCTCTCTCATGGTTTGGTCTGAGGAAATGGTAAAATGATAGTGCCAAACATGAAATCAACTAATGGCTTAAAAAGTGCCCACTAATGGCAACAATGTAATAAATTCAAACTAATGTAATTAACTTACATTCAATTAATCTATATTCAATTGATCTAGCATTATTTAATCTAATTTAATCATTCCAAATTGGATTTTAATTAAACTGCCATAAAATCACATAAATCCTAATTACCACATAACACTAAACAATTTCTGAATCGGTCGCCGATAAGGCTTTCAATTCGTAAACCGAAACTAGGACGCGGACAGATCTTCCTATGCCTAACAGATATTAATACAACAATGCAACACACACATGCATTTTAATTCAAAATATCTCCTTAATTACTAATCAAGCATACTTAATCATGGATTAACGTTAATCAGAGGTCGGGGTTGTTACAAAAAGTCAAACCTAAACCAAACTTGTCAAATTGAAATTTTTTTCACCCAATTTGTTGCGAAACTCTTGTTTCGATTAAAAAAAAAAAAAAAAAAAATGTTGTGGAAATACTCATGTATTTGCAAAACAACACTCTTGCTCCAATCTATTTGACCACATTTGTCAATAATTGTACAAATCTATTTATCATGAATTTGTACCGTTTCGTTTTATTATGTTGGTATCGCGATTTTGCATAATAAAAATTAACAATTGCTAAGTTTAATAGGAAAATATAACATGATGATCTAAAAGAAAGAAGATTTTATTTAGTAATCTGTAAATAAAAATAACTTGTTAAAAAAAAAATAATCTTTTTTTTACCCTCAACGTTTCATGACATGATTTTTTTTCCCCCCCCTTTAACAGACAAAAACAGAATGTTTTAAATAACATAATTTACATTTCTCATATACACACAAACAATCTTGTAATCTACTTCCCATTGCCCCCACCAACAAAGCTACTACGCTTGCGCTCACGCTACCAACACACATGCAATAGCCGCCCTCACATTGGCCATTTCAATGTTTTCATTTCCTGGCATCATTATTTCTCCAATTATTGTCATTGTTAGGTGGTCAGGAAGGTTCAACGCTTCGTAGTCCTTAGCATTTTGGATATTTTGCGTTACTTCATCAATGAGGCTATTTCATCTTATAAAATTATATAAGGTCATTGATGTTGCAGCTAAGGAAACTTATACTGTTTGAAAATCGTATTTCATCATGTTCCTCAAGATGCGCCACCTTGATTTCCACGCCCCAAACGTTCTCTTGATGCAACCATGTAACAATGAGTGTGCCCTATTAAAGCGTTTGTAGTCGTCCCGTGGTCGTTGGTTGCGATAAGCCAGTTGGTGATACCGGTAGCCCTTGGATGATGCCAAGAACCCTTTCTAATTATTATACCCACTGTCAACCAAGTAGTATTTATTTGCACATAAACAATTATCATATATCACGCAACATTTATATAAAGTAAAGAAATTTACAAAAACTAGTGCATATATATGAAATAATTATTTCATACAATTTTATTAACAATCAACTTTTACCTGGTTCAGGATGCGGGAATCGATGCACGTTATTACTTGTAACGTAATGCATAACTCTACTGTCGTGCATGCTCCCATCCTAGCCAGAGGAAACAAAAGTGAAGTATAAATCAAAGTCACACACCGCAATAATATTTTGTGTGGGAATTTCTTTGCGGCCGTAGTACGGCCTTGCGTCCGATTGTTTTATCCAGGCCACTACATGCGTGTCGTCCAAAGTACTAATGCAGTCTTATCTCACATGTGTGTGGTAGTACAGAGTTACGTTACACATTGTTGCAGAAATGTAAATTTGTGAAGCACGTTGTTAAAGAAAAAATACAAGTATTGCATCTGGAATGGTAAGTATTATGTGTGCAACCGTAGATGTGGATGTTGACGTCATTGCACAACCGTTGGGTCTAAACTTCTACTATGGACGTCTGTGAAGGATATCATTGCCTGCAACACTTCATGGAAATTTCTTGACACCGTCTCCTCGGAGTGCTGAAACCATTCTATTAATGTCTTCTAGGCAAGCCCCTGCAAAATATTTACGAAAATAGCCACCTTCTGTTTGACCTCTAAACTGTGCTCCCATTTAGGTATTGGTAGGCCAAAGTCCACAAGAACTTAGCACAACAATAAAAAAACGCTCTTCAGCATGCCTATCACATCTTCGCAACGCCCATGATGGCCCTGAAACAACTCGTAAATCCATAATTGTCCCGTTAGTATAGAAGTATTTTGTGGTGCTTTGTGGAAATTGTTGTAATAATATGTTGTTGCACTATTGCACGCTACCAACAAGTTTGAATCAGTTCCCTCTACCATGTCGGCAACAATTTCATCAATTGAGCCTTGTAGTGATTGGTTACCGCTGAAGTTACTAGGACCAGTTGAGAATAGTAATCACAAACAATGTGCAACTCATAAATTTGTGAAGTATTCTAACAAATATTGCAATAGTTGGTTGGTGTGTCATACTGTTCACAACTTGAAACTAAAACCATTTATTTAAAAAAATAAAATAATATATATATAGCAAACAACAAATCCGTTGTTTGCATAAAAAAAAAAAATTTATGTAAACTTTTTTTGAATTTGTCTTTATTTAACAAGCAAAAAAATATAACGAAGGCAATAATTATTGCATATACCAAATTTTTTGGTAAAACAAGAGAAAAAGTAGTTTATTTGGCAAACATTTTTTTGACAGCTAAATGAAAAATGCAACCCAAAATCCAAAAAATACCCTCAATTATGTGTTTTCAATAACCAAATGAAATAACCCACACCCTTGCTATATGAAAAATAAAATAAAATTATTACAAGACAAGTTTTCTGATAAATACTAAGGACCAGGACAAAAAATGAACCTTACTTTATGTAAAACAAATTGGTATTTGTTTGTGAAACATTTATATAAACCGCAAGTGCAGACATTGCATTACGAAATAAGTTGGTGAAAACTGGTTTTTGTTATCCAAAAAAATACTAATTTCTAGTTGACATCTTGGTTTGAACAAAAAAACAATTCAAACAAAACAAAAATGTCAAAAACGGGTTGAAACACATAATGAAATAAACAAAATGAGCATAGAATGAGAAACCAATCATTGTGCGTTTTGAGGACAACAATATAAAAGAAAGAAAAAAAAGAAAACCAGAAATGAAAACTTCTTACTGCTGCAAATACCACCGGAGGAGGAAAAAAAAAAAAAAACTAAAATGTCCCAACATATTGTTCACATTCTTTCAATTCTTGCACACAAAAGCAGTGGGACGAGCAACCAATTCAAACCACCCGTTTGAGCTTGGTATATGCTAATCAATAATTTTTTTCTAAGTTTGTAGCATGGTAGTAGTGAAAGAAAAATACAGAAAATTTGTTATAATAGCATGATAACTAAGCTTCTATATTCTTGCAAAAGAATACAGAAAAATATAAGAAAATTTAAATTTGTTATAAAAATAGTTATAATTAGGATTCCTATTTTCTTACAAAATTTTCATCTTAATCAAATTCATACAAGAAAATTTATTTTCTTTTTTTGACTTTACTTTATACCATTTTCACTTTTCATCATTTATTTCTGTCTAATCAAACGGAGCCTTATAAAAAAATTAAAAAAAAAAATTCAAAGTTTGATCTTTTAATAAAATAAATCTTGAGTTTTTTTTTTCATTTAAATTTAAATTTTTATTTATTTTTAATCTAAATCATTTACCTATTTTCGTTAAACAAAATTGATGGAAAAACAGTATTTAGTCATTAAACTCAACGAAAAATATAATTAGACATTTTATATACACCTATATTAAGTTTAATGACTAAAATATTAATTTTTTGCTAGTTTTATTTAATAAAAATAGATATTAAATTGAAAACATATCAATTGGCTTTAATTCAGTTGATTTGGACCCGTCTCGAGTTTTTGGCCACAGAGAATTGTCTTGCTCTCTACTCTGGCTAAAGTTTCAATGGATCCAAGAAAAATGATATTTGATTTGCTTTAATTGAGGGAAAAATTTAAGAGGCATCTTAATAGGTGGATTTATTGTTCAATAGGTCTTAATGACCTTTTTTTATGAAATAGTATTAAAAAATGTCACTAATTGTTAATTTTCAATGACAGTTTAACAATTGTCACAAAAAATGTCACTAATTATAAATTTTAACGACAGTTTAAAAAAATCGTCACAAAAAAAGTCACTAATTTTCAACTTTCAGCGACAGTTTGAAAAATTCATCACAGAAAATTTCACTAATTGTAAGTTTTACCGACAATAAATACAAATAGATTTGCTGTTATAACTCATGAATATGTGTTACAAAAAAAATAATATTAATTTTAAATTTATTTTAAATTAAATTGAAATTATTTATTTTAATAATCTTAGCATTATCGTTCTATAAAAGTATTTTTTGAATACTTATATATAATAAATTTAGTTAAATTATCTATTCATTTTGATAATTTTAGTTCTATTGTGCAATAAAAGTGAAATTATCATATAATGATTTTATAATATATATATATATATATATAGATTAAGTTATAAGATAGTAAAATAAACATTCATTTTGATATTAAAAATAATAGTTAAATTAGAAAGAGAATTAGTAATATAAAACTAAAAGTGACTCTAATTATTTAATTTTATTTTTATTTTATATTTATTTAAAAAATAAAAATATGTACAAATAGAAGTACACAAACTTTATTTAAAAGATTAAATATAAATATGTTGTAATTGGATTAAGAAAAAAATACAACAATTAATTATGTAGTGTATTTATTTTTTCTTTAATACTCTTTTTGAATTTTTTTATACATATTGTATATAGGTATATTAAATTTAAATTGAATATAAATATTTAATAATAAATAATTTCATGTTAAATAAAAAATTAAATATAAATTAATATTAAGACATCAATAAGATAGAGAAAAAATAAAAAAAAAAAAATTAATTTGATGAATACGATACACATAATTAAGCACATTTTCTCTTATTTATATATATATTTATTTATATATCGGGATAATTTTTTTTTTCCAAATATCATAATAATTAAATTAAAATATTAATTATATAAAAGAAATTTGACAATTGCAAAACTGAATACACGATGAAAATATATGAAAAATAAGTATTTTTCAAATAGAGTCCATATAAAATCAGTTGATATAATTGAATTGAGTTTGTGTATAATTTTATATGTAAATAGCAAAAGCATGTTGATGTGGTTTTCTTATAATAAAATAAAAAAATAAAAAATAAAAAACCTTTAACATGTGTCACATAAAAAAATAGAAAATAAAAAAACTACTTATATATATATATATATATATGATCCGGTACCAAAAACTAAAATTTAGTTGATCTCGAAGCTTGGTTCACCAATTTTTTCTTGGGAGCGGCTCCTCTCCAGTTGGGTACCCCAATTGAAGGGTGTTGTTGAGCCTCTATGGACCTACCACAGAGCTTGGATCTATAATCCGAACCATTCAATGTGTAAAACTCGTCTAGTATTTCATCTTTACAAAAAATCATATTGATTGGATATCGATAACAACTTGATTAGATCACATTTGTATAAATAATTACTGTTGACACAAATGTGATCTAATCAAAGTGGCTATCGATATCCGATCAATATGATTTTTTTTATAAGGATGAAATACTTGATGAGCTTTACATATTGAACAGTTCGAATTATCGATACAGGCTATGTGGTGAGCCCACAAAAGCCCAACAACACCCTCAATCCGATTTACTAGAAAGATGCTATGGCCTTTTTTTCTTACAGTCCTAAGAATATCACAACTTGGACATAATTTTGAGCTTTATCCATTGTTTTCCACTTGTAACAAATTAGACTATTTAACTATGTTATTTTGAAATATTGCTTTGAGTTTGAGATGTACAAATATGATGATGTTAACAAAAAATTCCTTTATTAAAAATTAATTAAATGATTTCATATCATATTACAATCTTTCAGGAAATAGATTAATCTTGACTTCTGGTTAATTCAATCGCTCTATAAAAAGAGAATTATTTGTAGAGTACTGCTCAGTTCTGTTACAAATATTAAAATAAAATACAAAAAAAAAAAAAAAAAAAAAAACACACACACACACACACAAACACAATACATATGTATAAATAGAATTTATTGGTGGATCCATTTTTGAAAAATCTTGTCAATCTATAGACATTATGTCTCCAATTTGTGATTGGCTTTTATTCTTTGTATGTTAATGTTGGCACTGAATCGATAAGCACTGAGGTCACAAAACCTTTGAGCTTGGTTCCAGAATGTGTATATCCTTCTTCGTCCATGTATAAAACATTTATCACTTGTGCAAGATTGACTACTCGCAACAAGAGAGGCATTGGGACTGCTATTGGACAGAGGCACTCTTGATTTATGTCTTTCCATGCATTAGTAACCCGCTTTCGCAATTCAACAAGTGCTTCTTCCTCTGATGCACCATATTGTTTCATGTAACATTTGACAGCAAAGACTACGTGACCTCTTTTTTGCTCAAACTACAATTAGTGTTATCATCAAGTTAGAGGATATGATATAAAATTAAGAATCTCTTCAAATTTCATAAATATTGTAATTTATTATAATTTATCTATTTTAATTTTGAGAAGTAATATTTTTTACACCAACATCGACCAAATCTGCCAAATATTATATTGAAATATTTTTATATTCACATTTTGCATTAAAATTTAGGAGAGGCATTCACAGAGCATTCTCTTCCATCTCTTTTCATTTACTTCTGATATTGGATACAAGAAAATTTTATAAAATCCTTAAAATCTTTGGTAAATAATCTTTCATTTACATTAAATTGAAAAACTAAAGGGTAAACTACCAATAAGTTCTACTAGTTGGACTTGATTCCCATTAAGTCCTATTGAAAATAAGTCCTAATAAAATCATCGGTAAAATAATTTTTTGTGATAATTTTTGACATATCGCTAAAAATTGACAATTAATGACCTTTTTTTTTGTCATAGTTTTTATAAATTATCGCTAAAACTTATAATTAGTGACATTTTTTTGTGATGATTTTCAAGCTGTTGCTAAAACTTATAATTAGTGACATTTTTTGTGACAATTTTTAAACTGTCGCTGAAAATTAACAATTAGTGATGTTTTTAATAGTATTTAATGAAAAACGTTATTTATTATTATAAGGCCTATTGGACAATAAGTTCATTTATTAAAACCTATACATAAGTCTCTCAAAACTAAATAACCCAAACCATAATACATGATTAGTTTTAGCTTCTCAATCAACAAAATTAAAATTATTGAATTGATATTAAATTTTTTCTTAACACCAATTGAACCGAAATACTTATTCTGATAACTATACAAATCAAACCAAACAAAAAATTGAAATTAATTTAAAGTTATTTTGAGAAGTTGGTTAAAGCTGACTTTTTAATTTTTTTGACATTTTTTAAAAAAACGTGTAAAAAAAAAATTAAAAAATGATATAATCCATAATAGATTAAAAAGGCAGCATTTAACTTTTAACGAAGTTCCTAAATTAAGACGTCGGTGATGAATTAACCACAATGATAAGGGCTCACTGTAGACACACAAGCATCATTTTACTCGTGTTTAGAGTCAAAGCCAGTGAAGATGGGTTTGCCTTATTTTCTTCTTGGATTTTACATGCTATTAAAAGAAATTAAAATAAATAAAAAATGCCTTGACATGAAAGGCCAACCACCACCTCAAATTAAAGTTGTTTTGGAAAAATGTTTGAGAGTCTTAAAAAAATTCACACAATTATATGATAAGACAAGTGTTGATTTCTAATTTGTAACATATTGATATAGATCCGACCAGTGGCGGACATGGGGGGTGACGGGCGGGGGCCACAGCCCTCCCAAACTTTTGGAAAATTGCAATTTTATCATGTAATTTTGAATATTTATAAATAAGTTTGCATTTTGGTCCCTTCAAAATATATATAATTTTACTCTTAACCCTTCCAAAACCTAAATAATTTTACTTTTGCTATCTTAAAATTTTGAAAATCTCATTATTTTCATGCAATTTTTAATAATTATAGAATAGATTAGTAATTTAGTCACCCCGAATCTTTGAAAAATCTCATTACTTTAATGTTATTTTGAGTTTTTGTAAAATAAATTAATATTTTGATTTCAAAAATCTATATAATCTTACTTCAATTGTTCTAAAATAAATTAATTTAGTTTCAAATGTCTTTTTTTATTTTTATTTTTAAATTCAGTGATGATGAACAAAGCTAACTATCGCATGATCATCGGGATTACATCATAATACACAATTTTGCAAGACTTTTGATTTATCTTGTTACCTTGTGGCCAACCATGTCATCCATGAGTCTACAAACTACTGATGACGCTTGAACAGTTAAAGGATCACTCGACACCCAATCAAAAGCCTCTTTGGACACCACCTCTCCTATCCCAACAAAGGAAGTGGTTGTTAGCATTGTGTAACCACAGGTTACTAGTGCAACTCGCATATACTCTTCGATACTTGGAACATAGCCTTGGTGAAACCATTTGGCTTCTTCAAAGTATACTCTAAGTAAATTTTTCATCTGAGATTTGAACAAAATCGATCAGTATTATTGCTTTTTAATCAAATTTCACATATAATCTTATTGCTAATCACAAATTGTTAGTTTGTAACCAATCAGTACGAGGCTTACTGCAGATTTTGCGTAGTGGATGCGATATGGTCTTTCTTTCCTGGCCATCTCTTCATCAATCATGTTGTAAACATCTAGAAGTGCTTGATAACATGGTTTCATGTACTCTGGAAGTTGATCTATGGCACTGATTTCCCACCTGAAATACAGATAGATAATGAATAATTGAAGAGATTTTGATACTTCTATGAGATCAAATGCAAAGTTCATTAAGGGAATGAATCGGTTTGAACCTCTCAATTGCATCAGTGAAGAGCACAAGTTCTTCTAAAGTACCATAGACATCATAGATGTCATCAATAATGGAAGTCAAAGCAATCACTTTGGTTAGCATCCTTCTAGCAAGTAGGTATTGGGGCTCAAAATAAACTCCCAATATCCAAAAATAGCACTCAACTATTCTGTCTCTTGCAAAAGGCATTTTCTTTGCAAAGTCCAATTCTTTCCACCACCTGAAATATGTAATAGAATCTATGTTAGTCAATTTTTAAACCACCTCAATATGACTAGAAAAATCTGACTTGATTAACAACCTTACTTATCCAATTATTTTATTTTTTTTCTCAAAAAAGTGCTTAGAATTTGAAATGTATGGATCAAAAAAGTGCACAACTTAAATTTATACTATAGATTTAAATTCTAGGAATTTCCAATTATTTTTTTTCTGGGCATAAATTTATACAAGTCACCTTGTGATTTCATTTAGCTCCCATTGGTGCATTTTTTTGCAGTAGGTTAAAATCTAATTTTGCAAAATCCTGTAAAACTTTATTGTGAGAATCATCTTGCTCATAGAAGAAGAAGTAACGGGTTGCCTCTAGCCTTGTCAAGCCCTTGTGTATGGGCTGATTCAGAGCATGAATTACTTGTTCTTGAACAAGATTGCTCAAGTTGGGTACTGCAGACTCAAGGTGAGTGATGGTAAAAGACATTGCTTCATCCAGTATATCTTCTCCTCGCACCCTAAGATGTGTAGCCTCATACAAGTTCAACATTCCTCGCACATCGCCAATCAAGGATTCGCGAATTTTGCCATTGTTGTCCATGAATTTGTTGAAAACATCAGCGTAACCCATCCGACACATGATATATTAGTGTGGCACAAAATAACATATGGACTTGTATGGTTGTGTTTGACTGTTTTAGCCTTGTTCAGATACCATCAGATACCAAAACATCAAATGCATGGCAAATGAGACTTACCACAAGAGATGGGATATCCTTGTTGTCTAAGCAACTGAAACAAGAGAGCAATAGTATAAAGATCATCGTTGGCTTTGACATCATGGTGATCATAATCGGTTTCATATATGTGTTGTAAAGTTGTCTCTATCTCACTTTCAAAATGGCAAGACACCCCTAGGCGTTGGATTGCATCGATGAAGTTTAGTTTCTGTGTAGGCTGATCATTAGCTGCCACTAGCATCTTTCTCATTTCCTCTTTCTGCTGCTGAAGTTGTTGGCCCATTTTAACATCCACTTCCTGCATAAACAATGAGAATATAGGATATATACAAAGAAAATTATATTCTTACTCAAAATTTATACATAAGTGTGCGGAGAAATCCCACATCAGTCTGTGAGGGACTACTTTCCCACCTTATATGTAGACTGCCTCCTCTTACCTTGCATAGGCCTTTTCCCCTAGTGGGGGAGGAACAAAACCATGAGGCGGGCTTCGCCAAAGCGGACAATATGTGCAAGGCACAGGGAGTGGTTGCTTCATTTGGCGGCGTCTGTGGGAACTCCCTTCGGCGTTTGGTTGTATTGCGCCGGTGCCGGAGCCAGCTCGGCTGGGGGCTAATGTGCGGGGAAATCCCACATCGGCCTGTGAGGGACTACTTTCCCACCTTATAAACAGGCTGGCTCCTCTTCCTTGCATAGGCCTTTTCCCCCAGTGGAAGAGGAACAAAATCGTGAGGCGGGCTTCGCCAAAGCGGACAATATGTGCAAGGCATGGGGAGTGGTTGCTTCATTTGGCGCCGTCTGTGGGAACTCCCTTCAACGTTTGGTTGTATTGTGCCGGTGCCGGAGCCAGCTTGGCTGGGGGCTAATGTGTGGGGAAATCCCATATCGGTCTGTGAGGGACTACTTTCCCACCTTATAAGCAGACTGGCTCCTTTTACCTTGCATAGGCCTTTTTCCCCAGTTGGGGAGGAACATAACCGTGAGGCGGGCTTCGCCAAAGCGGACAATATGTGCAAGGCACGGGGAGTGGTTGCTTCATTTGGTGCTATTTGTGGGAACTCCCTTCGGCGTTTGGTTGTATTGCGCCGGTGCTGGAGCCAGCTCGGCTGGGGGCTAATGTGCGGAGAAATCCCACATCGGTCTGTGAGAGACTACTTTCCCACCTTATAAGCAGGTTGGCTCCTCTTACCTTGCATAGGCCCTTTCCCCCAGTGGGGGAAGAACAAAACCGTGATGAGGGCTTCACCAAGTCGAGCTGGCTCCGGCACCGGCGCAATACAACTAAATGCCGAAGGAAGTTCCCACAAACAGCGCCAAATGAAGCAACCACTCCCCGTGCCTTGCACATATTGTCCGCTTTGGTGAAGCCCGCCTCACGGTTTTGTTTCTCCCCCACTGGGGGAAAAGGCCTATGCAAGGTAAGAGGAGCCAGCTTGCTTATAAGGTGGGAAAGTAGTCCCTCACAGACCGATGTTGGATTTCCCCGCACAATAAGATTAAGCAAGAATAATTTGATAATGTTATTTTTGTAAATGAAATCAAACTTCACTGTTCATAATTAATGTTATTTTTCAAATGGAATATTGTGAATTTGAAAAATAATAACCAAATTAGTAATTATTAAGTCTTTCTATATGAAACATAGATATTAAATACGAAAACAGAGTTGTTGCTCCATGTTAACATCTACTTCCTGCAACAAGAAAACATACATGCATACATATATATATATATATATATATAAATGCATGTGTCCAACAAAATTCCATGATAATAAACATGGTTGTTCAACAAAATTCCATTTAGTTTCTTTTGTGTCCAGTTGCCAAATTTTAAATATCAATTGATATGTAATAAAATTTTAGACTTTTGATACTGATATTTATAGATATATTGGTCGATATTGTTTGATATCGATTGATAAATAACCATATCCTTACTAACACCTATTTTGATACTATTATTTAAAACCATGCACAAAATTAAAGACAAACATTAAATTTGTGCAATGCTAGCAAATCCAATTTTACCACGGCATGAGAGGCGTATGCGGGGAAGAAATGATCTCCCAAAATGCTAGGATGATAATTGGCTAAGCGTCGGGTGACCTCCAGTACCATATTTTTGGTTGAATCAGGAATAGGTAAAGTATGAATAGATAATTCCATGTTTTTGTTTTTGGTTGTGTGACGAGAAAATGGAAGTGAACAACATGACTCTTGTGGCCTTTTTTTTTTCTTCCTTTCACTTCGTCCCTGTGGCTGATATGGACCAAAGAGCTCTAGTGCTTTGCTATTTATACTGCAATCCCATGTATTTGGAGGCGAAACATTAAGGAAGAATCTGAGTTCGTGCACGTGAAATTTACGTTCCAATTTGTACTAAACCAAAAAACAAATGTGGACCTCAAGAACCATAGTATTAGGAGGTAAGAAAAATTGAAAAAACTAATCAAATCAATTGAACCGAACCAAACCGTCTGTATTTGGTTTGTTTTTTAACAAGAATTAGTCTGTGTTGTTTTTAAATTTGATTTTTTGTTTCATATTTCTAGTTCAGTATTAGTTTAAGCAGCTTATGCACCGAACTAACCAAAATCCACCGTTTTAACATATATTATATTTATAATATATATATAATTTAATAATATAATAATATTGATAAGTATAATAAATTATCAATATCAATTAATAAACCCGATCATCCTATAACCTAAGTTAGTATATTATTATTATATATAATATTAACTCTAACACACTATTTTTGAAGTCTTAGGTAGCATTTGGTAACGTTTACGTTTTTTGTTTATGTTTATAAAAATTTTATAAACTGGTTTCTGTTTATTTTTAGAAAAACATAAACTACAAACGTGTTTGGTTTGAACAAAATGTTTGAAATTTTTTTAAAAATAAACTAAAAAAATATGTTTGTTCAGACTTAAAATATTTAAATTTATTTTTTATCACTTATGACAATGGGATCATACACATTATAATTGAAAAAAAAAAATTAATTGGAAAAAAAATTAATTGGGAAAAAAATTTATTAGTCAAATTTAAAAATTCTTGTTTAAAACTAACGTAAACTCATTTTTTTAGTTTACATTTTTTTCTCAAATTTATAAGCTGAGAAAATCATTTATAAACAAAAAAATTTCCAAATAAGTTTTAATGACAGTTTTTTAAAATTTTATAAATATAAACTAAAATCTTAAAATGAAAATGATTACTAAATAGGCTTTTTAGTAATTGGGAGTCCATGCCCACGTCATCTTTGGTAAAATCAAGTCCACCACGGGGACATTCATAACAAGTTCTGCAATAGTTCATAACAAATAATCCCAAAGTGCAAAAAATAATTTGTAGCACATAACCCCAAAGTAAAAATAAAAGAAAAAAGGAAATTCGGCATGGTGCTTACTAAACTTCTATAATATTTAACAAGTTGAGTTTTATGCCGGTCATATGAGAAATTTTATATACACATTCTTTGAAAAGATTATATTATATACACTTTTAATTATATTATTTTCTTATTTACTTATGATATTATTTTAATTATAACTCATTAGATATTTAATTATATCTCATATGATATTTGGTTATGATTTTTTTTTTTTTTTTTTGGTTTCAGAAAATATAAAATTATAAAATTTTCTTTTGGGCGTGTATTATAAGCTTTTCCCTAGTCATATGGAACACCACCAACACGTAAAAGAAGGATTGAAGAAATCAGTCCATAACTCAACATATTCTCACCAGTCAAATTGGGAGTCAAACAAGAACTGAACTATTTTTCATAGGTTTGGTTTGATTCAGTTTCGTAATTTACTCGATTTTTCGTTTTTTTTTTTTTTTTTTTTGGGCACAGTACATGATTTTTTGTTTGGCTAGGACTTTTTGGACAAAAAAAGCACAAAAGTCAAAATCAATTAAAAAAATTAATAAGACAAAACATCACATTTAAACCATAATCATTTTACTTTTTTTTTCATTTTTTTTTAATAGAAGTCGGAAAAAATAAAAAAGTTAATCCAAACGAGTTCCTACTCAAAAAAGTCAACTAAAAAAGCTCTAGCCAAACAACAACTTAATGATTGACTTGGTTTCACCTAGGGCTGTGTCAATGGATTGGATTTAATCGGAATCCGATCTGAAAATCCGAATCCATTTACAAAATATCCGATCTGACAATTCGATAATCCGAATTCGTTTAATTGGTTTATTAATCGGATTGAATATGCAAAATTCGATCCGATCCAATAATATGATTATTAATTTGAATGAAGAAAATATAAAATGAAAAAAAATAAAAAAAATAAAAGAATAAATTAAACTAGGAGTGCCTATATTTTTGTCATTGTGTCGTTGTAGTCTCTATAATTTTAATTATTTCTATTTTGATTATAAATTTATGATTTTGGTCCAATTGATTTCAATTGTTTTTTTTTTTTTTAATGCACACATAAGTGGCATATATTATATTTTTATAAGTAAAATAATAAATTTGTTGAACTTGGTGACGAATTTTTTTTTTCAAAAATCCTAATTGACATTAATAATTGAACTTAATTGATATAAAATCTAAAATTAATAATCAAAATTAAGTTAATTGAAATTATAAGAATCAAAATGATATAAGAAACTACTAGTATAAATAAAATAATGCAAAAAACTTATGGGATTATACATTGGTGCGGCAGATGGGACAATTTGAGTGAGAGTAGTGCCACATGTCGATACGGGATACGTGAAACGGGTGCAAGCAGTCAGGCAGGACCCGAACCAGTTCGCCATCGATGAAGTCACACGAGCACACAACACATTTTTGTCATCATGGGTTTTTGAAACCATGCCAATAACTTCATTTGTGTAATTGTATGAAGAAAATTGAGTTGTGATTCTGAAACCATGCTAATTGAAGAAGTCTCTATCTCTATCTCCATCCTCCTCATGCAAGGCATTTCAAGGTCAAAATGGGTCCTCCTCCTCCTCCTCCTCGTTGGTGATGACAACCCGATGATATATAGGACGAAGCTCGCGGTGCTGATTGTGCTGATGATTGCGATCACCCAAACTACTGAGAGACAAAATATGTTGAGAATATCATGAGCCATTATTATTGTTATTATGGATATTGTGGAGGACGAAGGGGATGGTTCGCTATTATATAAGAGGTTGAGGGTGATGTCTGGATTTGTAGTGACTCTGTCTAACCCGTGATGAGCTCGAATGGAGAAGGAAGGAGCTTGGTTCGCAAATTAAGTAAGGAAAGAAGGGTGTTGGAAGGTGTTTTCTAGGCCCGTGATGGATCCCATTTTGATAATCTAAACTGTTTATTTTGTTGGACATTTTGTATAAATAATTTAAATAAAAATTTAAGTTAATTCGATAATCGTAACATATTCAATTTATCGCATTGGTTACCAAAAAAATGAATGATAATTGTGTTTTTAAAAATAAACCATTCATTTTTTTAGTGATAAACACGCTAAATTAAATATGTTAGATTATCAAGTTGATCTAATTTTTTCTTATGAATGATATGTACAAAATGTCTGATAAAATAAATAGTTCAAATGATAAAAAAGGGACTTGCAGTGGATAGCATAATCCAATCCAAATTATGAACTGCAAGGAATTTACTTCTATTATATAAACATTAGGACTTTGATCCTCTTCATTTTACATATGTGATGAAGGATTTTCATTATATATCTAATAACTATGAAATAATAATGTAAATTTATAATTATTTTAAAATTAAAAAGATCATTACATTCATCATTGAATCATTGTGGGATGCTTTTGGGGTTACCAAGCGTGCCAAATAGTTAAGACTCCCAATTTCCTGATCTAGTCTCACCAGTGCAATGTGAAACAAAAGATGAGAGTTCAAATCCGGTAACTTTGATAGAAAATTCATTTATTGCAAAATATGTCAGAAATGGAATGTATCACCAAATCTCAAAGTCGCTACCTAATCTTTCGGGAAAATTAAGAAACCTGTGACTCGTGCCAAAAGCCATTGTTTGTCATAACCAAAGATGCCTCGGTTCGAAATCTTAGGTATGAAGGGAGAAGGTCATAAATTGAGCACATCCACTCATCTGATCAAAATATCAGCCTCTACTAAGCTATGATATGAGTTTTATAAACTTTATATGCTCATGTTCTGGTTATTAATAATGTTAACATTATTATGTGAAGCAAACAAGTATAGACCATGTCACATATTTTGGTATGCTTTGATTATATGTATTTTGAAAGAGTTTTGAGATATATACAACTCAAAGAAAATTGAGCTCACATGCATATCAATCAACATCATTACAACCTAAGCAACACAACTTTCATATACTGACATTCAATGAGGTATATCATTTAAGCACTTAATCGCATGGTAGGGTGCTATACATAGTAAGATAACATACACAACCGGGATGCTAAAACTGTAAATGCTCACCTAATACTCCTTTGTGGCAAGCCAAAAAATAATATACTATATATATATATATGCATAATCCTATATACAAATAGCTAATGCAATACGTATACAAGAATTGTACGAGCACGAAATATTCTTCTCGTATAATCCTGTTGATCAAGTATGCGCTCCTCCGTACGTTGTCGCTTTACTCCCTGAAAACACAAACGTGAGCTAGCCGGCGGGTGTGTGCCGGATACCTCTCCGATGCCTAAGTCTGCAAAATAGACAAATAGACAAAAGCTCTGTGTATTCGAGAATCAAAGTTGTGTTACCTCTCCATAGGTGATGTTTGTGAGCTTTTATAGGTTCCGTGTGGCACAATCCTAGTAGGACTCTTACTCCTCCATGTAGAGTCCTCCTAGGAATCATATTCCTGAAAGATAATGCTTATCTTTTAACACCCCCTTACTGTTTAAACCAAGTGAGATGGTTTTACCATGGTTGGATGTCAATACGACCGAGCAAACTTGACCATGCTAAAGCCGCAGACTAGACCGAGCTCCAACTAGCTCGGTTCTTCATTTCACTACGTGTACCTCGGTTTGACATGCTTCAACTAGGCTGTTTACTTAATACCGAGTTAACCAAGTACGAGGTAGGAGTTAGCTCGGTGCTCCAATGCACAATGCCAAGCTAGCTTGGCTCTCCCAAGAACAGTGCCTAGCTAGCTCGGCCCACAACCGCTTAGTCTTTTGGACTGAAGTAAATCTGCTTTTACCTCGGTCCATCTTGCTGCCCAATTACCAAAGAAGTCTCCTACTTAGCTCGGTCCAATTTAGACATAAATTACCCTCTCAAGAATGAAACTATAGATTCGGTTGCTAAGTACATGATATATGAATCGTTTCAAGACATGAGTTAGCGCACAAAGGTACATAAGAATTGATAAAAACCCACAGATGCAAATTAATTAAATCTTAATGAATGAAAGATGGATGCAAAGTATGTACATAATAAACAAAACATGATGCTACATAGATAGAAAGCGTATAAATAAAAGGGATAGAAAGACGTGGGGTTGGAAGTTATTACAACAATTCGAATGAAAAGAAAGAAGAAATTGGGGGAAAGAAATTATTACAACAATTGAATGAATAATAATAAAAAAGAAGAGAAGTTGGGTTGGAGGAATTATTACAACAATGAATAGATTCAGCCAAATTATTGCTGAATCTAACAAATCATACAAAATAGATGAAGGAAATTGATTCGCAGCTCCAGAACCACCCGGAGACTACCCCCAGAAACTGTCTGCTCTGTTCTTGGAGAAGTTAGCTGACTATACATAACAGTGGCCAACTGAACAGAGAAAGGGCTGGCCGAATTCATCTTCCGGCTAAGATTTAGGTTAGTGCAGGATTTCCAGAACAGAAGCCACAAGACACTTTCTGACGGGTGTTCACCCCTCTTTCCTTCTCTGCTCACAAGGATTATTTAAGGAAGAGACTAATGGGCCCTAACTGTGACGACCCAAACCCGCCCCTATAGGTTTAGTGTCGCAACTGGCCAGTAATCCTATATTACCTTCGGCCTCAAAGACAAAATTTCAAAATATTTATAATCATATCGAGGCCTAAAACGGAAGCAAAGCAAAAATAAAAATGTCCATTGAGCATGTACCTACATGATACAATAATAATTTATATACATATACAAATCTTATATATCTCACACACATATACATTTAAGACTCAGCAAAATACAAAACTCTGACAAAGCTAACGGGCTGATTTTCTTGGCTATACTCGAGCCTAATTTGCTCTATTTAGGAAGCTCTTCAAAAGGCTGACACAAGTAGACTCTGAGGCTTTCTCTATCCTTGTTGTTCAGCTTGCTCACCTACATATACATATAAATAGTGAGCTAAAGCCCAGCGAGTAATAACAGAATAAAGAGGTTAAATGAATAAAGTTCAACAATAATACAAAAACCCGCCTTATGATTTCAAAATGAATCTTAAATCATTTTCAAAGTAAGGCATTTGCTATATTATATCAAATTTATAATGAAACATTTTACATATCAAATCATATATTTCAATTTCTGAACAATCCATTTCCATAGGCAAAAAAATTCGATTAGCCATCATATCAATCCTTTGCAATGACAAAACCGTTGTTCAATAGCATTTTCAATACAATTCCAATTTCAATTCAATTCTCAATGATCCATGTTAACTTAATATCAATACTCACTCAATGACAATTTATGTGGTACATCCAATAGAGTAACAATGTATCAATAAAAATGGGACTACAAGGGTCAATCAATAAGACCACAATGGGTCAATCAATATATCATATCCAATGTGACCATTAAGGTCTAACAGCAGAGGTCTCTGTGTTTCAATTATCCAATGGGCCACGATATTGTTTCTCCCGGGTGAGGGCCAATGGGCCATGGTATTAATCTCCCCCAGGCAAGGGTCGATGGGCCATGATATTAATCTCTCCCAGGCAAGGGCCTCACAAAAGGATAATACATTTTCAAAAGGGAACTTCATTCATCCATAAGAAACTAGAGTTTCAATAAACCATTCGATGAACAATAACAGTTTTGATAAATCGTCATAACGTTTCAATAAACCAATCGTTTCATTAAGCCATTCAATCATTTATATATCAATTTCGATAACAGTAACATTTTCGAAAATAACTTGAACATATCTTTATAAAGTCATTACTCATTGTGGGTTAAGTCGATATAAGGCTTCGGACGTCCACCTATACAAATCACATGACAAAGAGACAATAGAAGCACCATTCAATATGCATTTCATTTTAATTCAACTCTCTTTATGTGTTTCTACCTTATTCCATGACTATATGAGTCCTATTGGTGCCTAAGAATTCTTAGAATGTCATGAGGATGCAAATAGGCACTTAGAAGAGTCAGTCAAAAATTGCTGAAAACAGGGTCTTCGCTTGAGCGCACCTTTGGTCGCCCGAGCGGTCTGCAAAACTTTGTAAAAATACTAGATGGCCTCAATGTTCGCTCCAGCGGTGACTTTTCCGTTCGAGCGATCTGCAAATTTTTTGTGTTTTTTGAAAACCAACAAAAATAATTTCCAAACACATTTTCAAAACTTAGACTCTTGTATGAACCAATTTAAACATGTAATTTTATTAATAAAGATGAACCCATGACTAATTTTCCAATTTCTAATACAAAAATCTCTTTGGTCATTAAGATTAAAACCAATAATTTCATGAATATAATAATTCCAACATTCTTCTTTCTTTATTTTATAAAACATAAATTTAAGCTATAAAGCCCTTTCAAAAATATTTACATGTAAGAAATTTAAATCAAAATCAAACTAACTTTTGATTCTCAAATATAAATTATAATTTATTTCCAAATTTGTCCAAATTTGGATTTAATTCATTTTCTTCATATAAAACCCAATTTCAAACTCGTAAATTCTAAAACATAAATTAAGCTTTTTAAAACCCAATTTCATGTTCAAAACTCATGCAAAATTTCATCAAAACATGAACATAATTATGAGCCATGATCAATCTTCAATAAATCTTTGTTGCATGTAATTTATGGAGCATAATTTAACAATAGCTTTCCAAATTAAACCCAAAATAATTAATTTCTAATTTAACTTCTTGAACATAGCTCCAATTCTTCATTTTTTTTTTTTAATTACATAAAATTGACTTCAAGCTCTTTTCTATTTTTCTTCAAAACATGAAATTAAAGTTATAAACTTTTTAAAAAATCATTTGCATGTATGAAACATTTATCAAAATCCAACCAATTCTACATTATTAAGCTCAAACCATAATTAAAATCTTGAATTGCTCTAATTTAGATTTTTATTAATTTTCCTTATATCAAATCCAAATTTAAACTCATAAAACATGAATTAAAATCTCAAAACCTTGAAATTTCATGATGCATGTTAAGATAGAATTCAAATTACATGGAAGAGTAAAGAAATTAAACCCAAATTGAGAGGGTAATTTATATGCTTAAAGTTGGGTCGAGCTACGTCCATTTGTTTTAAGAATTGGGCCGAACGAAGTAACCTCGGTTCGTGGGGACACGCTTCAGGCCGGGCTAAGAGCTTCAATAGCTCAGTCGTGAGGTGTACCCCGCGTTAGGCCGAGGTCTGGAACAGATGATCAAGATGTTATCAGTGGCTCGGACAGGGGTATGTTAGTAACATACTGGGCTTAAGGTTATCTCGGTCGAATAGTATCTTCGGTCCGTCCGGCGTAGAGCAGGGCTAGGATAGCTTGGTTGAGTGTACTACCGAGTTGAGGTTGGAGGTTTGGGTCCTCTCACTTGGTGGAAGTGAGTAGAGTGTTATTAGGAAGATCGTGACAGATAGGTCACACCATCGCAAGCAGAAAGTAGGAGCCTCAGAACAGGTGACACTCAATCAAGGACTTCTAGGACTCGTTACTCCAAGTTTGAGAGAACGAGGATTGAAAGGTCGTATATGGAGGGAAGCAGTTATCGGCCCCCACACACACACCAAACGATATTTAGGCATACGGAGTTGCCCAGGTTAGCAGACTTGCGAACAGTGCTAGAAGAGAGGGCCCGATGGAAGGAGGATACCAGGGCTCGCGACCCTCGCAGAGTTTTAGCCCTACAGCGATTGGCCCCTAGGACACATGGGAGTGTCGAGGTAGGGATGCCAATACCGCGCCTTGCTTACGAACCAGCAGATAAGGTGTTAGCAAGGTTACAGAGCTCGCCGTTCATTCCGACAATTGAGAACGCACGACTACCCTCAGGCTTCCACCAGCCCAAATTCACCACCTATGAGGGGAAGTCAGACCCCTATATGCAATTAAGCCACTTTCGCTAGGTTATGGCGGTATATCGGCGAAATGAGGCTCTAATGTGTATCCTGTTTCCTTCCAGCCTTGGTGACCTAGGTCTAACATGGTTCGAAAGGTTGTCAGAAGACAGCATAGCCTCATGGGCGTAGTTGGCAGAAGCGTTTATGACTAGATTCAAAAAGAATACCAAGACGCCAGTGGAGATTGACCAGCTACTCTCCATTGACATGGGCGAGAAAGAAACATTGAGGTCTTACAACAGTTGATATTGGGAGACTTTCAACTAGATTGGGGAATGCCCTACAAATCTCGCCATTGCACAGTATAAATGAGGTTTACCAATCGGTAACAAGTTGAGGGACTTAATGACGATGATGCTACCCCTCACGATGGAGGCCTTAATGGAGAGAGTGCATCAGCATATCCGGGTAGAAAAAAATAGCGCCCACGCCAAAGCAAAATCTGGCACAACAACGATGCCAGATAAAAAGACTACAGCAAAAGTCAATACGGTAGAACAACCAAGCAAAAATGGGCAAGGCAGGCGAGCGAACAGAGAGGATCCCCAAACAAGGAAGTTAATAGTCCGCACTGCCATTACCACAGTATTCAATAAACCTATCTACCGAATTCTTAGTGAGATACGCAATGAACCCTTCGTTCGGCGGCCAGCCAAGTTGGGAGAAGCACAAAGAGGTTATGATGAGAGGTACTGTTGCACCTTCCATGATAAGAAGGGATACCGCACTGAAAATTTCATACCATTAAGGCAACATCTGGAGGAGTTAGTAGCCGCTGGACACCTGGACCAGTATATAGAAGGGGGAACACAGCTAGCCCCCCAGGACCTCAACAGACCAAGCGGGATGCCGATCGACGGTCCACCCCAAGGCATAATCAACGTTATACATGGGATCGTCGAACCTGAGTGGATGTGTGAGCTCAGAGAGATGATCAAAAAGACTGAGCACTTGAGAGAGGTATTGAGTGCACAACCTACCGTCAAAGGACAGAACAGAGGCTACGAACGTCATATCCTTTTCAGATAGGGATCTGGCAAGGCTACATTGCCCTCACAATAATGCACTGGTGGTCACTTTGCAACTGATTCTGATCGACCAAGGAAGCTCATGCGAGATAATCTACTACGAGACCTTCAAACAACTAAAATTGGAGGACAAGGACTTGGCACCTACGACATCTCCCCTCGTCGGTTTTAACTCAATGCCAAAATGGCCAGTGGGCCAGATAATCCTGCCAGTCAAGGCAGGAACGATGACAAAACAGGTGGAATTCTGGGTATTGAAGGTCCCTTCCACTTATAACATCATCTTGGGAAGAGCATGGCTGTACGTCATGCGCTCGGTGGCGTCAACCTACCATCAGGTATTACGGTTCCCTAATGAAACCGGCGTGATTGAAGAAGTCTTAGGAGACCAAATCATGTCGAAACAGTGTTTCGTCACGGTAAACGGCAACTGTGCTGCAAAAGGGTTTGTTCAGATGGTGGAGGAGCCAGAAAGCAACGAATTGTTTGCAGATGTTGGCAAAGCAGCAGAACAGAAGGCAGTGGAAGACTTAGTTGAGGTCAGGATAGATAAAAAGAACCCATAAAAGTTCTTTTTGCTCGGCTTGTCTTTGTCCTGCACTGAGAAAATAGAGGTCATGGAATTTTTAACCTCTAACATCGAAGTGTTTGCCTGGACACCATACGACATGCCTGGCATTGACCCAAATTTCATCTGTCATCAACTTAATGTCTACCCAACTGCCAGGCCAATTATTCAGCAAACTCGCCGATCGGCACTTCACCATGCAGAGATAGTAGCAGAAGAAGTAGGAAATCTGCTGGAGGCAGGAGCTATTAGAGAAGTACACTATCCCAGGTGGATCTCCAACACTGTAGTAGTGCCAAAGAAGAATGGCGAGTGGTGCGTTTGTGTGGACTACAAAATGGTCAACAAAGCATGCCCAAAAGACAGTTTTCCCCTACCGCGGATAAACCAACTGGTGGACCTGACAGCAGGGCATAACCGACTTAGCTTTCTTAATGCGTATCGGGGTTACCATCAGATCGCTATGTATGAACTAGACCAGGAGGTCACGTCATTTACAACGCCCAGAAGACTATACTGTTACAAGGTCATGCCCTTTGGCCTAAAGAAAGCAGGGGCTACATTCCAACGGATAGTTACTAAATGGTTTGAATCGTTGTTAGGAAAAACGATAGAGGCTTACATAGATGACATGGTGGTCAAAAGCAAAGATGAGAAGGACCATCTCAAGGACCTAGATGAAATGTTTCAAATTTTGAAGTCCCACAAGTTGCGTCTAAACGCATCTAAGTGCGCATTCGGCGTAGGATCAGGTAAATTCCTAGGCTTTCTAGTGACCAACCGGGGTATAGAAGCTGATCCCTCTTAGATCAAAGCAATCCAAGATCTTGAGAGGCCCAACATAGTCAAAGAGGTACAATATCTCACTGGCCTAGCAGCTGCGCTCAACTAGTTCATAAGTCGGTCGTCAGACAGATGTCGACCATTTTTCCAAGCATTGAAGGCCAAATTTGAGTGGGATGAGGAATGTGACCGCGCCCTAGAAAGCTTGAAAGACTACATGACCTCTCCTCCGTTGTTAGTAACCCCGGTACCAGGAGAAGAGCACTTTTTGTACTTAGTAGTTTCACAGCATGCAGTCAGCGCTGTGTTGGTCAGAGCGGAAGAAATCCAACACCTACCTATCTTTTATGTTAGCAAGACCTTACTGGACGCTGAAACAAGGTACCTACCATTGGAAAAGCTGGCATTAGCTTTGATGATGGCCTCAAGAAAGTTGTCACACTATTTCCATGCCTACACCATGATCGTCCTAACGACTTTTCCATTAAAGGCCTTGTTTGAGAGGGTGGATTTTTCTGGACGAATCTTGAAATGGGCAGTGGAGTTGGGGGAGTTCGATATCAAGTTTCAACCCAGAACCGCAATAAAAGCCCAAGCTTTAGCAGACTTTGTGGCTGAGTTCACGCTAGGAAGTCATCACGTTTGCCCCATCGATTTGACTGACGCAACAAAAGTGAGGGGGGAAAGTGCCGCGGGAACTGCACAACCCCTAATGCAGGATGCCCACCTACATTGCAAGCCATACAGGATTGAGGACAGGAATAAAAGAACAAACAATGCTATTCCCAGTGAGGACTTATCTAAAAGTAAAGACTTGAGGCAGTCAGACAGTGAAGTTCAAACCCCAACAATAGGCATCAACTTGGAAGAAAACATCAGCAACACCCATGATCCCAAGACATCATCCGAGCCCTCTATCTGTTGGAAGCTATTCGTCGGAGAGATGTGGAAACTCTTCGTGGATGGAGCATCCGATAGGCACGGTGCAGGACTTGGCATAGTCTTCATCTCACTAGATAGCCTAACAATTGAATAGACAGTCAACCTTGGCTTCCCAGCATCCAACAACGAGGCGGAGTATGAAGCACTGTTAGCAGGCTTAAAATCAGCACTTTACATGAAGGCTACCGAGCTGATGGTATACAGTGACTCCTAGTTGGTAGTCAACCAGACTTCAGGGGACTACGAAGCAAAAGATGATAGGATGGCTAAGTACCAAGAGTTAGTCAAAAAAGAGATCATGAAGTTCGAAGTAGTCCGGATAGAGCAAATTGGACGAGAGGAAAATAGCAGAGCAGACGAGTTGGCAGGTTTTGCTTCAATGGCAGATACATCTATCCCACACCCATTACTAATCGACTTCCTGCCTAGACCAAGTATTGAGGAACCCGAAGCAGCCGAGGCATATTGTGCCGAACTAGGCTCATCCTGGATGGATCCCATCATAATGTTTTTAAAAGATGGCATCTTGCCTGAAGAAAAGAAAAAAGCCAATAGAATTAGAGCCAAATCACAGAGATTTTGGCTCTCTCCATCACTAGCATTGTATAAAAAATCCTTCACAGGACCCTACCTGAAATGCGTCCATCCCAGCAAGGTTGAGGCATTTTTGTTTGAGATACACGAAGGCGTCTGCGGAAGCCACCAAGGGGGAAGATCATTGGCTTACAGAGCAATTTCACAAGAATATTGGTGGCCATACATGGAAGTAGATTCAGAGAAATATGTCAAGAAGTGCGAGAAATGTCAGAAGTTCGCACGCCAAATACATCAACCGGCCAGAGAGCTCCTACCACTAACTAGTCCGTGGCCCTTCGCGATGTGGGGCCTAGACATAGTGGGACCACTTCCAACTGCACCCGGCAATAGAAAGTTCTTCCTCGCAGCGATGGACTACTTTACAAAGTGGGTAGAGGCAGAAGCACTTACATCTATAAAGGAGAAAGACGTTAAAAAATTCATCTGGAAGAACATCATCACTCGATTCGGCATACCTAAGGCTCTAATATTCGACAATGGCACTTAGTTCGATAGCAAAATCTTCAGGGGCTTTTGCGAAGAGTACAAGATAGAATTCTACAATTCTACACCAGCATACCCTCAAGCGAATGGCCAGGCGGAAGCTTCTAACAAAGTCGTCTTAGACGGTTTGAAGAGGAGGTTGGAGAGAGCAAAAGGCAAGTGGGCAAAGGAACTTCCTCATGTTTTATGGGCTTACCATACCACACCTTGGCGGTCAACTGGAGAAACGCCTTTTTTCTTGGCCTATAGCATAGAGGCAGCAATCCCACTAGAAGTAGGCCTCCCCACTATTAGAAGTGAAAATTTTGACCCAAATTTGAATGAAGAAGCCATAACCTGGAACTCGACCTTGTAGAAGAGAGAAGGAAAAGAGCACTAGTTCACATTGCCTCATACCAGCAGGAGTTATCCAGAAAATATAACAAAACAGTGCATCCAAGGCAATTCAAGATTGGAGATTGGGTACTGCGCAAAGTAATGGGCAACACTTTGGTACTTGGAGATGGCAAGTTAGGACCTAACTGGGAAAGACCATACAAAGTGGTCGGTTTAGCAAGAAAATGGGCATATCACTTGGAAGATGGAGACAGCAAAGCTATTCCCAGGCCATGGAACACTGTCAATCTCAAACTATTTTATTTTTAGCTTTTTTTTAAAATACTTGTAATTTTTCCTTTTTCAAATAAAACAAGTAGTTTTTTCAGCATAATCTTTCTACTGTAAAAGTTGTTCTTAGTCATTGCCAGCTAGGGGCAATCAAGAAGTTTGGCAGGATTGGCCAACATTCAGTTCTCTTCTTCAGCCAAGATAAAGATCTAGGCTGAAGAAGGTTGGCAGGTTTGACCAACATTTAGCTCTCTTCAGCCGAGATAAGGATCCAGGCTGAAGAATGTTGACAGGTTTGACCAACATTTAGCTCTCTTCAATCGAGATAAGGATCTAGGTTGAAGAAGGTTGGCAAGTATGACCAACATTTAGCTCTCTTCAATCGAGATAAGGATCTAGGTTGAAGAAGGTTGGCAAGTATGACCAACATTTAGCTCTCTTCAGCCGAGATAAGGATCTAGGTTGAAGAAGGTTGGTAGGTCTGACAAACATTTTCAGCTGAGATAAGGATCTAGGCTGAAGAAGGTTGGTAGGTTTGACCAACATTTAGCTCACTTCAGCCGAGATAAGGATCTAGGCTGAAGAAGGTTGGCAGGTATGACCAACATTTTAGCTCTCTTCAGCCAAGATAAGGATCTAGACTGAAGAAAGTTGGCAGGTATGACCAACATTTAGCTTTATTAAGCCGAGATAGGGATCTAGGCTGAAGAAGGTTGGCAAGATTGACCAACATTTGTTTCTCTTCTTCAGCTGAGATAAGGATTTAAGTTGAGGAAAGTTGGTAGGTATAACCAACAAGTTACCGGGCTCATGGACCGAGATAAGTATCTCGGCCAAACAACGATAAATCATAGCAACCGAGCAAAGAGTTCAAACTTGACGCAATTAAAGTTGAAAGATAATTATAAGTAGGGCATGAATCGAACAAAAAGATTGGAAAACTTGCAGAGTTCATTCCATTTTTAAACATTCATTACAAGAGGAGGGGCTTGAGCCCGATTACAATTGAAAGTGAACATCAAAAGAAATAAAAACAAAATCAAGCAAAGAGATAGTCCAAGTCAGCATCTAGGTCAACCCGAGCTGCGCCACTCGGTAGCTGGTTCCAATGGGTAGGTCGGTCACAGGAGCACCCTCAATCGTACTTGCCACCAGTGGCTCCACCCAAGCTATTTGACTGGTTTGGAGACCGTGATCACTGATTGCAGGTGGGGCATTGTTTGGGACAAAGGGATTCTTCTTCCTCCTCCCCCTCTTGGAGAAGCTTTTGTTGAATGGCGTTGGTGTAGTCCACCATGTAACTTGGGATGAAGTAAGGGGGAGGGTTCTGAAAGACCTCGGTCTCTTGCCCATGACCGAGCTTGATGACGGCTGCTTTCCATCCACATTTGAAAAAGATATATTTTGCAGCTTCACACTGCAAGACATACGTGGCCTCTCATTCTTTGTAGCCACGGTCTTCAGTGTCTTCCACGCTCTTTTTTAGCTCGGTTATCTCGGCATCTTTTTTCTTTTCAAGCTTGGCCAGTTCGCGCAGATAGCGGTCTTTCCTTTCAGCCAGCGCCTTCTGCTTGTCCGCTTCCGCCGCATTGACCAGCACGGTGAGTTGTGTGTTTTCAGATTCGAGCTTGGTCATTTTTTGCTTGGCCTCATTCAGCTCGGCGGTCTTAGCGTTGGCGTCTACCACGGCCAGCTGCGTTGTATTGTGAAGCTCCAGCACGCGCTGATGAGCAATATGGTTTTTCTGCATGGCTTGCAGAAGGAGAAATAATAAATATTACTAAAACCGAGCAAACAGTATAAAATGGAAAACAAATAGAAGGAGCACTTACCAACACCATTGATTTAGTTGCCGAGCGGATGGCCTTGAGCTCGGTTAAATGGTCATGGTGCTCTATGTCAAATGGCAGGTACACGCTTTTGGCAAGGTTGAAAGCAAGTGTGTGGTCCTTATCAGCCACCATCGAGTCTGTGGTGGTTATAGCTCGGTTCTTGTAAGTTATTTTTGGTGCCCATTCTGAAGGGCTAGCTCGGTCAGAATGCATTGGCTCAGGGCTCGGCCGCATTGTTTCAGGAAGCACGCGGTCCTCCTCATCGATCAATCGTTGCGGCTCGGTCGAAGCAGTGCGCGTACGCTTGTTCGGCCGAGATGACGAGGCTCGGGTTGTTGGGAGGGCCACCACAGCCTCGTGTGTTTGACCGGCTTGTGGTACCTCGGTTTGAACCCTGTTAGTTGGAGTTGGTGTTTGTTCGGTGATCAGGGCACGAACAACACGACGCTTGGCCATTTCTTGTTCTTCAGTGAGGGGAATAAAGTTGATTTGGGGCAAGTTTGGGTCCAGTTCAGGTGATGGTTCTAGGAGAAAGTCAGTCACCCTCGTCTTCCTCCTACCACTATACCAGTAGGTCGGTTCGAAGTTAAGCAGCTCGGCCCAACCGCGTTGATGGTATCGGAGCGTGACACGAAGGGCGTCTTGGTTGGCGTATGGGTAATGTGATTTAAGTTGGTTTAAGTCTGCACAAAAGAAAGGTAAAATGTTGTGTTAGCACGATGTAAAATTATAGCCTGGAATAGCGAAACAAAAAGAAAATTAAACCGAGGTATTCTTACCAGTAGTCCCCTTATTCCAATTTATATTATAGCCCGGTATTTGGACTTCCTGGTCTTCAAAATTGCCCGAAACCCAGAAAAAATCGTTGTCATTTAAATCTTTATCCGGTGTATTTTTTATGATTTTCTCGTGGCCTCTCCGTACTCTTGAATAGTACACCTAACCGTCATCATTTTGGCCGAGCAAATATTGGTGAAAAAGTTCGGCCAATCTGAGGTTGAGGCCGAGCCGGTGGTTTAGCTCGGCGATGCTATTTATTATTCTGTAAGTATTGGTGCTGAGTTGGGTTAGGCATAATCTTGTTTGCTTGAGGAACTCGCATATTAGTGGCTGTACAGGGAATCGGAGACCGGCCTCTACTATTGATATTACGGTGAAAGGAACAAAGCCCGGTTTTCCCCAAGGCATGGTATCTAGTTCGGCCAAAGAGACGTGGACGTCGTCAGGAATTTGGTAGTCCTTTCGGAACTCGGTTATGTCCCCAAGAGAGTCAACTAGAAACCGATATGTTAACTTAAAAGTTGTAAATGAAGTTCACAAGTTGCCTAGCTCGGCGCGGCTGAGGCTTTGGTCGGCTCAGTTGAGCAAAGCCGCCTAGGGGCAAGGTACAAAGGTGTGCCTGGCCAACCTAGCCAAGTCTGCAAAGGGGAAATAAGAAGTGTTATGCCCAGACAACTGGACCGGGCTAAGTAAATAGTCAATTTATAGAAGAATAGTAAAAGCTTAGCTTGGTTACATCTGGGTGACGGAAGCTCTCAATTCGGTCGTGAAGAAGGGCCAACTCAAGGCCTCTAGCTCGGTTGGAGGTTAGTATGCAAGTTATAACCGATTTCTTAGTTCGGTTGTGTTCAAGCCTAAAAGTCGTCTAAACAAATACCTAGTTCGGTTACAGCACGACTTTGGATTAAACATTATGTTTTTTTGAATCCAGTTGGTGTGCTTTTGAGTTTGAGCATAAGGTTTTGGGTTTATGGTATTTGCTCAACACTCTAGTGTATATAAACACGCATTTATGGAGATTAAGTGCTGAAAGTATAGAAATAAATAAAAAGGAACATCAGAAAGAGGCACTAGCAACTTACGAGTGTGAAGGCGTGAAAACAAAAACCAACCAGCAAGAAGGCCAACGAGGATGGAGGGGTGGGTATGGAGCTCAGAATGCAGAGATTCTCTGAAGAACGAAGATGAATAGTAAAAAGGTGACTGTTCGAAATAAAGGGATGGTATTTATGTGAAAGACAAAACGGCGGGCCTTTTTCAAATTTTTTCTTGAGCAGTGTGATATGATTGTTGCAGTTTAAGAGGGCAATTAATGCACGCCACGTGTCCCAGTAAGGACACGATGTCAGACATGAGACGACAGGCTGTTCAACCGGCGTGAGTTTTTGAGGCCGAACTAAAAATAGCCCGGTTGAGTAAAACATTTTTTGGACTCGGTAAGTTTGAGGCATTTTAGCGCGGCTTGAAGATAATAATCTCAATCATGCTTGGCAGTTGGAATTAAAGGGCAATTGAGAGGGTAATTTATATGCTTAAAGTTGGGCCGAGTTAGGTCCATTTGTTTTAAGAATTGGGCCAAACAAAGTAACCTCGGTTCGTGGGGACACGCTTGAGGTCGAGCTAAGAGCTTCAATAGCTCGATCATGAGGTGTACCCCGCGTTAGGCTGAGGTCTGGAACAGATGAGCAAGATGTTATTAGTGGCTCGAACAGGGGTATGTTAGTAACATATCGGGCTTAAGGTTATCTCGGTCGAATAGTATCTTCGGTCCATCCAGCGTAGAACAGGGCCAGGATAGCTCGGTTGAGTGTACTACAGAGCTGAGGCAGGAGGTTTGGGTCCTCTCACTTGGTGGGAAGTGAGTAGAGTGTTATCAGGATAGACACTCTTCACTGGGAGTGTGATTCCTAGGAGGACTTTTATAAGGAGAGTTGGAATCCTACTAGGATTGTGCCAGGTAGAATCTATAAAAGCTCATAGCAGGACTTATGTACAGGTATCACAAATTCTGCTCATAGCAGGACTTATGTACAGGTATCACAAATTCTTACTCTGGAATACACAGAGCTTTTTTGTCTATTGTCTATTCGTTGACTTAGGCATCGGAGAGGTATTCGGCACACACCCGCTGGCTATCTCACGTTTTTGTTTTCAGGAAGCAAAGCGACGGCGTTTGGAGGAGCGCAAACTTGATCAACAGGATTATATGAGAAGATTATTTCGTGCTCGTACACAAATAATGAAATTCCTAAGTTATTTCTTTGATTGTTCAACTAAATGTAATTTCTTCATTCTTTTCTTAATTTCTTTCTATTTATATGACATTGAATCCACTTGCTCATTGATTTTGGTTATTAGATAATGAATCTACAAGAATCTAGCTTAAAATCCTTACCTATAATCTTCAATTTGGTGAATTCCTCTTCAATCCTTCACTTTCCTAGCTTTTCTTTCCTTAGCTCTCTACCTTATCTTCAATTCTTAGCACAAAAGTGGGTCTCTCTCTCTCTCCCTCTCTCTACACTCTTGAGCTCTCCAACTCACATTCTCTGGCTTCCTCTCTTTTCCCTTTTGTGTTTCTCTTGAGCTTTTTCAAAAGTTCCAGCAAATTGAATTCTTCAACAAAGAATTGAGCTCTCAACTCTCTCTCTCTCTTTCTCTCTCTCTCTCTCTCTCTCTCGGTGTTTTTTTTTTTTTGCTTCTTTTCCACTCAAAATGAGTACAATGACTTGAACTCCATCAGGTTATATACTCACACATACACTTCTTGTCATCAACATAGCACATGTGTATACACACTCTCACAAAAAGCTTCAGCACAACATCCTCCTACACATACACACACAGATTTCTCTGTACACACAGAATTTCTGTGCACACCAACACCCACATCTATACACACTCTCTGTAATTTGATTTATAATTAAGATTAATTCAATTTAGCAACACTTAGTCTTAATAAATTTTGATTAACACATAATTAAATTAATCATAGCTAATCACAAATCTCACTTAATTTAATTAGTCTTATTTGACTTCCTTTAGAGTCCAATAAATTATATTTAATTTTTACCATTCTGAATAAGATTTTTAATAAACTCCTAAAAAGGCTCCAAATATTAAATTAAACTTATTGCCATCATTAATTTTGATTTCCCAAATCATTTAGGCCTTCAATTACTGATCAGACTCCAAATTTCCGTCAATAAATTATATATTCAAATTGAACACCCCATAAATAAATTTAATTCTTAATAATCACAATTCTCAATCATCATAATTTAATTGACTTAATTAACTCTAATTCGGACCTAATTAATTAAATCTCAATTTTACTAAACTAAATCGAATATTTAATTAAACTCTTATATTGTCCGATACTCGAAATTCAACTGAATCAACTAATCAATTTTACCTTCTTGAGCCACTTAAGCTTTTAATTTCTAATTCCAAAATAGCTCTTTTATAAAATTATGTACGAATTAACACCAATATTGTCCATCAATTCGCAATCAAATCAAAATAATAATTAATTAAAATCCCAATCACCTTAATTAATTAAGTGTAAACTATTATATGTGGTGGGGTCATCACACTAACCCTCAACAATGATATAAATAGATATATACAACAGATATTTTACAATAAATCAACAATTAAAAGAATCAAAGTCAAAACAATTCAAGCCCAAGAACTAGATAGGAACCTACATCTTCTCTTTGTGAATAAAGGCAAATTAATAACCAAATCCATGCTATTAAGTGAAGAGTGTAGATTAATACAAATTATTTCTTCGTGGAAGCTTTGCTTCAAAGTAAGAGATTCATTAAAGCATATTGATAACTCATCTCCTATTCAATGAAACAAGGGTGTTTCCACCCCTTTTCATGTTCACAAATGATTGATAAGGGAGTATTCAACAACTTTGACATAAAACCTCTTACCTTACTTCCCAAAAAAAAAAAAAAACCCAAAAAAAAGTAAGGACACAACTTTCTCAACACCAAATCCCATGGATCACTCAAGCAATCCTATGAAACAACCCTAATTAGCACCCATTGATATTAAGTAAAGAGTTGGAACACATGGATTGATGCACTTGAGAGATAGGAAGATGAAGGAGATGTGAATGAATGGCTAATAATTACTCCCAAACACATCCACAAGGGTCTAAGATGTACAAAAATAATGAAATTTAAGCTATGGAAAGCAAGAAAATGAAGAAAGAACTATTAACTCAATGGATAGGTGGATAAATTCTACTCCGTCCATATTCATGAGGACTTACAACAATCACATGATTAAAATACAAGAATAATAAAATACAAAGCTTATAAATGAAGAACAAGATAGAAATATGAGAAAATTGTAAAACTTCACATCTTGAAGAGAGGATAAGCTTTCTTGTCCACAAACTCTCTCCTAGTGCCCTCAAGGTTCTTGAAAATAGCTTAGAATCTCAGTAAGAAGTTTTAAGTTCAAGCTTCAATGGTGTTTAGGTAATGGGTGTATGAAAAATGGAGGTTGAAGATGAAGTGTAGGAGGTGGGTGTAAACAAAGCTTTTAGCTTTTACAAATATTATGTAACCTTTTAGAAATATTTCTCAACTTTAATTTTAGCTTTAATGGAGATTTGGTTGGTGTATCAGTGAAAAAACATGAAGAAAATGAAGGAAAAGGTTGAAGATGAGGTGTGTGTATAAACAAAAATTTTGTAACCTTTTGAAATGAAGAAGGAGAGGTGTATTTATAGACTTTTGAGGCAAATATAATATCTGCGATATTTGCAGAGGAAGACTAAGGCAAAATATCTAAGATATTTATATAAAATTCAGAGAAAATGTCTAATTTCCTGAAACTGCTCTGTTTTCTGGAGAAATCATCCAGCCAAACAAAAAAGTGTTTGGCTAGACAAAAAATTATTTGGCAGACAGTTTTTTCAAAGGGGAAAACATGTTTTTTTTTTTTTTTTTTTTCTCCAGAAAATTCTCATTCCTTCTACTCATTTCCACTTTGTTCTTGCTCAATTTAATAAGAAAGTATGACACTTGAATTTTGAAAATATGAGCATCGAACTTTGGAGAAATGTTTGAATCCACATACAAAAAAAATATTTTGAAAAAGATTTAAAAATAGTCTAAAATATTTTGGCCAAAATGGGTGTAAGGTTGAGATTAAAGCTTGAATCCGGCTCTCCTGCTGAGGAATTCATAAGATAGCATATTCCAACTTTCATCTTCAGGTGTTCGGAAAAGAGAGTCTAAGTTTTAGGACTGATCAAAATGGGGTACCTACAATCATATAATAGAACTTTTCCATTACAAATATACAATGGAAAGAATCTCAATTCAAATGTCATTATTAACTCCTTGAATATTATCGATGCCCTATAATAATTAATTGAAATGTCCAATTCATAATCAAGTCGCAACAAGTCTAATCGGACAAAAAAAATTAATGCTATTGTCAAACATTACCATCATGATCAATTTGGAACTCTCCTGTGACTAGATAAATATTATGCTATATTCCAAAATTATTAAATTTTATGTTGAATTTGACACAAGATTTAGTTACAACAAAAATTTGTCAATCTTTTTGTTTCTTCATTTCATAATGGAACCCGCCAATAACATTTATATTTAATATTTTGTGCGAAAAATAGAATAAATTACCTTTACACTATTATATCGACATTGTTAAAATATTGCATTTGACACTATTCCTTACTAAGAATGTACTATGATTTATAATTAGCTAATCATATTCTTCATTTTTTTACTAGTTAAAATAAGAAAAAAGTAATTTTTTTATTTTGCCCATTTCCTTTTTTATTTATGTATTCCAACGCTACTCTTTATTTTACCTATCTATACACACAAACTGTTTAAAGAATCTCTCAAGACTCTTCAAATGTAACACGCCTTGAAGAATCTTGTTAAAGTAACTATTGTAGTAGCTAACCCATTGGAGTGACTAAAATAAGATAATACTGTGGTATTTCTTAATAAAAATCTAAACCCAAGATCTCAAGTCAAATCAATAGAAGAAAACAATAACAGTTGCGTACCCTGACACCATTGATGAAGGTAATCTAAGTGGTAGACTTTTTAGTGGTTATTTTCTTCAGCTCCAAAACCCTATTCTTGTTTCTCTTACGCACAAATGAGAAAATATGAGATGGAGGCTAGAGTTGGAGTGGGGACCTTAACCACATATTTATAAAGCCCTAATTACATATTAGCCCATCATAAATAAATGGAATTACAAGTAGGCCTAAACTGGTCTCTACACATATGGTTTAGCCCATACTCCTTTAGTGCACATATCATGACTAAAAATATGCGCTACTAGAGATGTGTCAATAACCTGGACATGTTTATATATGGATCATAATTTAATGAGTTTAACCGACACCACTCATACTTCATTTAACAATATACAATGTATAATTATTTGATCTATGTAGGCCCACTGTAGAGGGTTAGAAGTTAAGTTCAAAATTAAGTATGGACATAAGTGTAGAGGTCGCCCATGTTAGGTGACCAAGAATGATTAAAGGAGTATGAGCTAATAAGTCAAGTTGCGGAGGCAACACTTGTAGCAGTCAAGTTGCTGAGTACTTTGTCTCAACGTTGCCATTCTTAGTATTGTTGGCGCCACCATCTCAAGTATTGTCAGTGCTGCCATTTGAAGTTGCCGAGGGAAAGAGAAAACTTGTCACGACCCAAACTCACCCCTATGGGTTTAGCACCGTAACCGGCCAGTAATCCGAGATTACCGAAGGCCTGCTTAACAGTAATACAGTAAAACAGAGTACAGGGGCATGGCGGAAGCCAATACAATAATAAAACAATGTCCAATGAGTTGTGACAGTCTGTATGCGAAAAGACTTTTCAGACATATTGTTAGGTTTTTATTCTTGGCAACCCCGTTTGACAAAACTCCTTTCAGATGTATTTCTTTTCGCACTTTTATTTCAGTGAGGTTTTGAGTTTATTAGATGCAAATCCAAACCCGAATCGAGCCTTGCAGAGAAGTTTGTGATGTCAATGCTTTCAAGATTGCCACTTCGCTGATTATTACGGGGGTCGAGCTGACCGGTCAGCTCGCGGCCGAAGCAAAATGCAAAATTGCATTCAAAATTGCATTCAAAATTGCATGTCTGCCATTGGTCGCTCGAGCCAAGAAGATCTCGCTCGAGCGAAGGTTTGCTCGCTCGATCCAAGGAGTTCTCGCTTGAGCCAAGGATTGCGTCCATACAAAAACCTGAAGAAGTGTATTCCTCGCTCGAGCCAAGGATCCGTCGCTCGAGCCAGGGCACTAGTAGAAATCATGAAAATTACTCTCCTCGCTCGAGCCAGGAAAGCTTCGCTCGAGCGAGCCTCAGAATCCGGATTTCTCAAGGAGTTTGTTTTCTTCCCAATCTTGGATTACTTTTGGTTCTCTATAAATACTTGGTTTTCTCCCAAAACTAAGTAATTCATTGAAGTCCTCCAGATCTTCTTTTTGGTTCTTAAAGGTTTATATCTGGGGATATTTTGATTTTTTCTTTGATGATTTATTGAGTATTCAACTCATGGTTTAAAGAGAGTACATCAAAGATTTGTTTGTTATACACAAAAGAGAGAGTTGTTCTTCAGTTGTGAATTCTGAAGAATTCGAGCCTGAAGCTTTGGTGGAATCCGGAGTGGCTCATCAGAAAGACAATTCCGTGCTGAAGATAGGGTTGGAAGAGGCACATAGAGGTTGGTTCAATTAGGCGTTGTGGATTCGCTAGATAATTGAGAGTATACCTGTGTAATTCCTTTAAATCTTCTTAGTGGATTGTTCTTGTGGCTGTTGCCCGTGGTTTTTTAATCACAATTGGAAGGTATCCAATTGTGGTTTTTCCACGTAAAATCTTTGTGTCTCTTTCTCTTGATTGTTTGATTGGGATTGTTATATTCTGCTTAAAATTGTTACATAATCACAAATCAACATCTAGGGGGTTTCTAGATTTTTCACATATAAACCTTCAGTACAGAACAGTTATGCACAATATTTACATTCATTCAGTACAGGGACTTAATCCCTACTAAATAGTACAGTATGGTGTTGTCAGTCTATACAGTATTACAAAACAGTACAGAGACAGACGGGGAAATAAAAAAAACACCCCTAAGCCATAGCTTGGCAGGCTCGGAACCTCGCAGTGAGGCACTTTGGTTGGCTGACAAAACTGGAGTTAACCCTGACGCTTCTAGCTTTGATCCGGTGCCTGTACACCTACATATATATATGAGCAGTGAGCTAAAGCCCAGTGAATAACATAAAGCGTAAAGGGGTTTAGAATGAATGTCCTTACAGTAATGAAAACAGTTCATTAAATCAGTATATCAGTTGTTCAGTACAGTAAACAGTCATATGTGGTACATCCATTAGCATAACAGTAAACAGTAGGTCTTAAAAGACCAAACAGTAAGTGATGGCCATCAATCAGTAAACAGTAGTGGTTCCAATGAGGGAACCGACAGAGATCTCTGTAATAGTAACAGTAAACAGTAGGTGCTAAGGATGCCACAGTACAGTTCAGAATATAGGACATACATTCATTCAGTAAACAGTAAACAGTGCAGAAGACAGTACAGTTCAGTTGTTCAGAAGATAATCATTTTGAACATATCTTTACACAATTGTTACTCACAGAGTTCTGGGCTACAGTAGGCTAGAGCGTCTCCTCGAAATGCCAACCCTAAACAGTACAGAACGAACACACACTAAGCTACACTGTTGGGAAGAATAATAATAATTTAATCTCTAAACGCCTCGGTGTGTTCTACATCTATATCCTCATTAAGATGTCTTAAACTAGGCCTAAGAATGCCTAGGATGGGATGAGGATGCAAAGATGTATTCAAAAAACATTTTCAAAATTTCAAAAAAACAGAGTCCCGCTCGAGCGCAGGTTTCCCCGCTCGAGCGGACATGCAATAAAGGTCCCCGCTCGAGCGTAAACTTTCCCGCTCGAGCGGACCAAAAAGTACTGGATAGGTGAAATTCACGCTCGACGCCCGCTCGAGCGTATCACCCAGTCCTCCGCTCGAGCGCCCAATACTCTGCTCGAGCGGACTGATCACAGTGCAAGATGCTGGGAGCTCGATTTTCCCGCTCGAGCGGCATTTCCCCCGCTCGAGCGGACGACCAAAATCTGGAAATTCCAGACTTGAGTCCCAAGCTCAAAATCAAGTTTAAATGCACTGAATTCGATCCTCTTGGGCCAAATTTCTGGAAAACATTTGTAAACACATAGAATAACATAATTCAAAGCTTAATTTGTGAAATCAAAGCCCAAGGGTGTTTAATTCAAACTCAATTTCGAACCAATTTCATGAACATGCAAACATGCATGAATTTAAACCAATTTAGAGCTTCAAAGCTTGCTCAAATGAGCTCAAATCTTGCAAAACATGATGACAACATGAACTATAACAATATTTTGAACATGCATGTGAGAAATTATGAGCTACGACCACAAAACTTCAATATAAATACATGCATGCAACAATTGAGCTCTAATTCAACACTATTGGACCAATCCATGACTCAATTCTTCAAATTGGCATGAAGTATGTTAGAATCAACTCAAAGACACAATGAGGAAGATGAATTTCTACCTTAAGTCTTGAATTAAAGGTAAGGAGGCTCAATTGATCAAGAACTCTTCCAATCCTCTCAATTTCCAAGCATTACAAGATGAATTCACTCTAGTCTCCTACTCTCTCTCTCTAATTCGGTGGGAACAAGAAAAGGAGCTGATGAAATGTGTGAAATGAAATGAAGGCAAGTCTCAAATGTTCCATGTAGTGGGCCACTAAGTGGCATTTTGGCAATTAAGTCCACTTAATGCGATTTAGCACATTTTAATCTAATTTAATCATACCAAATCAATTTTCAGATAATTACACCATAAAATTTCATAAATTCTAACTAACACAGAACATCAATCAATTTCGGATTCGGTCGCCGATAAGGCCTTCAATTTGCAGTTCAAACATAAAGACATGAACATATAATCAAACAGGCAACAGATAAACATGCAATTAAACGGATACAGTCAATCGATTCAGTTTCAGATCTCAGTCAGTTAGTCCAGTATTTTATTCAGTTCAATTACTTCTCATAATCAGTCTCAGTTTAGCGGTAAACAGTAATTAATCGGTAAGTAGTAGTGAGGGTTGTTACAAAACTAGAACAACTAAGTTGTAGAAATAGCACTTGCAGTGGTCAAGTTGCTGAGATACTTTGTCGGCGCAGCCATCTCTAGTAACATCGGCGCCATCATTTGAACTTTCCATGGGAAACGGCCACCACAACAACTATAATTGCCGCAACTAACTTGTGGAGGGTAGACGGTACCAAGGTGATAACAGTCTTTCACAGAAGTTTCCTTTCCATAAGAAGAGGCTAATACTTGGTGCTGATAGCACCCTAAGGCATTACTAGCTTAGGGCTGATAGCAGGCCTCCAAAGTCATCATTAGCTCGGTATTGATAGCCGGCCCTGAAGCTTACTAGTTTGACGCTGATAGCAAATCCCAAAACTTATTGATTGGAGCTAATAGCAGGCCCAGAGATACCAGTATGCCACAGGGATTCTGCGAAGATGGGAGCAGGGTAGTTTGAGAGTAAGGGACTCCATTCTCATTTACCTAGGTCATAGACCTGCGTTGGTTGCACAGGTAAGACCAAGGAAGTCCCCTTGGGTTTGGTACTAAGGCATAGCATGGCTGATAGCAGGCTTGGATGTGGCCTTCGCCCTGTGAAGCTAGGGAGTTTGTGGTTAGGTGGCTAAGGGTGGAGGCGTCGCTAAGGTAAATAAAACTGACAGCAAGCTATGAAGTCCTAAGAATGTATGTCTTGGCTAAACGAACTGAGAAGGCGAATGTAGTAGAAAACATTACCGCCTCAAGTGCACTTGCTGATGTTCAAGCTGAGGAGGCAAGTTGTAGCAACAAACACTTCTGCCGCAAGTGCACTTGATGAGACATTTGTGCCAAACAGATAGTACATAGTACATGCAGAGGGACACGCGATACCTTCAGTCTAGTGGTCCAAGGTAGAATATTTCATGTGATTCTTAGGGATGCATGTCCTTATTTTATTTGGCCACTTGACATCCTTTGGTGCTAAGGAAAAACCTATAAATATGACCAATTTCCCAAGGTCTAATAGGAGAATTTTTGGGGACTTAGGGAGATACTGCTCATTTGTGCACTGCCATTCTCTTCTCCTTGAACCACTTGCTCCACCCTCACCGAACTACTCATTCTCCACCTTTCCCAAATTTTGTTGACTTATTTCTCCAGCCATTCCGACTTTATTGGATCATTAACATAATTTTGCATCTCTAATCACTATTCACCTCAAATCCCCTACACCCACCTACAAAAAATTCCTTACAAATACTAGTTATAATAGCTAACAAGCCTCATTTAAAGAGTCCGTTGAAAAGGCTCTTATATTTTAGTAATACATACAATCAAAATGCTATATTTATCAATGTTGCACCATTGGTACAAATGTTATTTGTTTTATTTGCTCACAAAATGCCAAGTATAAATGTTATTTGTCTAAATTTGAAGGTTCTGCTGGCACTACAACAATATGCACTTTTAGCGACCACTTTCCGCGACCAATATAAAAGTTGGTAGCTAAAAGTTACCTTTTGGCGACCAAATATTAATTAGTCGCGAATGATCATTATTTTTGGCGACCAAATATGAGTTGGTCGCAGAAGGTCATATTTTGGCGACCAAAAAATGAGTTGGTCGCAGAAAGTGGTATGGTTTTGGCGACCAACTACAAATTTGGTCGCGGAAGGTCACATTTTGGCGACCAAAAAATAAGTTGGTCGCGGAAGATAAAAAATAAGTTGGTTGTGGAATTGGTGACCAAAAGTTTGGCTGCCAAAAACTTATTTTTAGCGACAAAAAATATTTTAGTCACCGTATATTGAGTTTTGGCTACTAAAACAATGTAGTCGCTGAATGGAAAATAATTTTTTTTTTATCTTTTGGCGACCAAAATTTTGGTCGCCAAAAAACTTATTTTTAGAGACTAAAAATATTTTAGTCACCGTATTGAGTTTTGGCTACTAAAACTATTTAGTCGCCGAATGGAAAATAAAAAATTATTTTTTATCTTTGGCAACCAAAATTTTGGTCGCCAAAAACTTATTTTTAGCGACTAAAAATATTTTAGTCGCCGTATATTGAGATTTGACTACTAAAACTATTTAGTCGCCGAATGGAAAATAAAAAATTATTTTTTATCTTTGGTGACCAAAATTTTGGTCGCCAAAAACTTATTTTCAGCGGCCAAAAAAAAAATTAGTCGTCGTATATTTATTTTTTCTGACAAAAAAAAAATTAGTCGCCAAATTAATATTTTTTGGCGGCTAATATTTTAGTCACCGTTAATTAAGCTTTGGCTACAACAAAATTTTAGTCACCAATTATTAACATTTGCCGACCAAAAACTACTTTTGTCGCCAAAGGTGTGAAAATTTTAGAGGGAAACCATTTAATATTGTCCCTGCCTATTCTTTGTTTAAACAAATCAAATTGTTCTCTTTCTCACACAGATTCTCCTTCACCCCCACCTCACTGCTGGTGCCTCTCTCTTTCTCTCTCCTAAACACCCACTGCACCAACTGGGCTCATCTTCCTTCTCCTCCATTGGTGCCTCCGCCGAATTCGAAAAATCGTGAGATCCGAATCAGATTTGAGTCCTCGTCTCGATTCCTGATCTCTCTCAAACTTCTCTCTACCACACCCCTCGAAACAAGCCAAACCCTAACCTAACCGCTCAATCTTGACCCTCGATCGGAGTCCTCTCACCCTCTCTCGAGCCCCAAATCGCCGTGAAATCGACCAAATGCACTTGCATTGTCGAAGTCGCGCTCGATTGCTACTTCAAACAGATCTCTCAGATGCCTAGTTGGTCTAAAAAATAGCTTAGAAAACATGAACCAGCTTAGAATACCCAAAGTTGTAGGAATGGGCCAAGTGCTTTGGGTGTTTTTCAAAAGTGTTTTCGAAAATCTTCATTTTCTTCCTCTTTATCATCAGTTAGGGTTTCCTGGTTTTCGAGTTCTTCGAAGATGTCAATGGCGTCGTAAGAGCATCTGGACAAGATGCAGCACCGCCAGAACTACCGTAACCTCTGGCACACCGATCTTATGGGCACCATTCAGGTCGACACTCCATGTACTCTCTCTCTCTCTCTTTCTCTCTCTCTCACTTCTGTACTCTAATATGGTATTAATTTTGGTTTATTTTCTTTGATGCAGATTGTTGCCTTGCATTTTGGTGGTGAGTACTCTGATGATCCATTTCTTAGATCTATTTTTTTGTTCTCAATTTCTCTTATTTTGTCAGAGATCTGTAATTGCTTATGGACTTACTGTTACTACGGTTGACTTGATCTGTGCTTTGAAAATTGAATCTTGCTCTGTTTCTTATTATTTATTTCTTTTGATGGAATTGATAGAATCTGAAGTACAAGAAAATACACAATTTTCGACCACTTTTGCTGACTAAAAATATTTTGGTCGCAAAAACTTGACATTTGCCGACCAAAAAAAATTTCGTAGCGAAAACTTGACACTATTACCGACTAAAAATATTTTATTGCCAAAAAGTGATTTTTAGCGACCAATTTACTATTTTAGTTGCAAAAAATTTTCATTTGGCGAAAAAAAAATTTGGTTGGCAAAAGTCGAAGAGGGAAGACAAAAAAAAAAGTGGGAATGAAAAACTTTTAGCGACTAAAATATTTTGGTCGCAGATAATAGCATTTGCCGACCAAAAACCAATTTTGTCACCAAAGGTGTGAAAATTTTAGATTCCCCCGGCTGTTCTCTGTTTAAACCAATCAGATTGTTCTCTCTCTCATACAGATTCTCCTTCACCACCAAACCTCACCCCACCTCACCTCACCTCACCTTGCTTCACCATCAATGTTGCCGTCCGCCGTTCTCACCTCTCTACTGTCACCACCGCACATTGCACTCTAGGCCCTTTTCTTATACGTAAGCCGTAGCCCATTTTCTTATGCATTGTTCCTTCGATGTTGTCTTTCTTGATATCATTCTCTCTGTTTCAAGCTCTCTCCGTTGCCATGGTGATCTGAAGAACAAGAGCGGTATGAATCTCTCTTTCTCTCTCACACACAATCTATTTCTCTCTCTCAATCTACCTATAAATATTTATAAGTGCCAGGATACTTATAAGTGCCAAAAGTTGTGGAATTGGCGACCAAAAATTATATTAGTCGGGAAAAGTACAAGATTTAGCTACTAATTCTTTTTAGTCGGGGTATATTGATTATTGGCGACTAAAAATATTTTAGTTGCTAAAAATGGCACAATTGGCGACAAAATTTTTTTTTAGTCGTTGTATAGTTAGTTTTGGCTACTAAAATTATTTAGTCGCCGAATGAAAAATAAAAAATTACATTTTATCTTTGGCGACCAAAATTTTGGTCGCCAAAAATTTATTTTCAGCTACTAAAATATGATTTAGTCGTTGTATAGTTAGTTTTGCCTACCAAAATTATTTAGTCGCTGAATGAAAAATAAAAAATTACATTTTATCTTTGGCCACCAAAAATTTGGTCACCAAAAATTTATTTTCAGCAACTAAAATATGTTTTAGTTGCTGTACATTTAGTTTTGGCTACTAAAATTATTTAGTCGCCGAATGAAAAACAAAAATTTTAATTTTATCTTTGGCAACCAAAAGTTTGGTGGCCAAAAATTTATTTTCAATGACTAAAAAATATTTTTATCGCCAAAAAACTAAAATATAAAGAGGAAGTCATTTCAAATGATTTATAAAATTAATTGGCGACCAAATTTATTTTTAGTCGCCAAAGGTGTGAAAATTTTAGAGGGAAATAACGCTCGCCTATTCTCTGTTTAAACAAAAACAGATTGTTCACTCTGTCACACAGATTCTCCTTCACAACCAAACCTCATCTCTCTTTAAACCCATTCCTCTCCCTCTTTAAAATACGCCGAACAGAACCACCGCCTCCACTTCCCTCCGGCGACGTGCCTCCGCCTTATCTACTTTGCCACTAGAACCACTGTCTCTCCCTACATCTTCTATTTCATCTCTCTCTCTCTCTCTCTCTCTCTCACACACACACACACACACACACACACACACACACACACACACACACACACACAGAGTTCTAATCGTAAAACCCTAGCCGATGCTACGAGATACGACGGCGTCAGCCATGTTTCGGCGTAGGTCTGACAACCGTAGGCCGAGATCTGAGTCGATCCACATAGATCTGTGAGTGATCCACACAGATTGCAGATCCATGCCCCATCTCTGTTACAGCTAATTACCCTTTCCATGGAAGTAGTAGTCTTCTTCTTCATCTTCCCTCTCTGCATCGGACAGAATTCATCAACTACCTGGCCAACCCCAAGTTAGTTACCAGCAATTTTCTGGGTATGTGACCGTTGATGCCAAGAAACAGAAAGCTCTGGTTCTTGAAGCTGAATTAAATCTGGCTTCCAAGCCTCTTGTTATCTAGTTAAATGGAGGTACTCCAACTTCTCACTTCCTCATACACACCCACATTATGGGTATTTAGTTTTAATTTAAATTTTTTAAAATTTTGATTTCTATTTTGGTGGTAGGGCCTGGTTGTTCTTCGTTGGGGGTTGGGGCATTCTCTAAAAATGGATCGTTTAGGCCTAGTGGGAAGGCACTGGTCAGGAATGAATATAGTTGGAACAGAGGTACTATACTATACTATACTTTATATATACCCTTACAAGTTATATAGATGATTTGGCTTCTAAGAATTGATTTCATGTGATTGTCTGCTTATTGATCCACAAAAACAAATATGTTGTATTTGGAGACACCAATTGGAGTTGGGTTCTCTTACTCATCTGATTCTTCCTCCTATGCGGCTGTAAATGACAAGATCACAGGCATGTCTGTCCAATTTTACCCACATTTTCCCAACTTTCTTCAATTTTCTTGAAATTGTTTTCTAAAAACATTTATCTTCTTTCTATGCTCAAAATACAGTCAACTTGTTCTTCTTCTTTTACACTTTTCATTGTTTAGTAGTAAGAATCCTATAATGGTTTAGTACTGAATACTATGTAAACTTTTCACTTTTTTGTCATTTTTATGTTTACTGTTTTTTTCTTTTCTTTTTGGGGGTTGAAAAAAGTCCCACTTTATACACTGCCTTGGAATTCTAGAACTTTAAATCTAATTGTCTGAAATTTTTTGTATTATAGCCGGGACAATCTAATTTTCTTGCACAAATGGTTTGTCAAATTCCCACAATATAGAAACACAAGTTTGTTCATTACAGGAGAAAGCTATGCTGGTAATTTCTTTTCACTCAAAACAATTTAGTTTTTCCAACTGAAAAACGATTAAGATTAAGAGTTGAAGACTGATACTTACTTTTTCTTCGCTTCCACACCCCATCTCTGTCCTGATGGTCGTGTTATTGGTGGTAGCATTGCTAGTTTGTTAATGGCTGCTAGCCCAATCAAGTAAGAATTTATCTACATATATACACTTGTGATTCTTACTTTCAATTGCATACTAATTATGATAATTGAACATTGTTCTGCTAGATGTTAAATAAGACGGTGAATCATTATGTGGAGTGATTGTAGCATGCTATGAGAAACCAAGGTTCTGCTTGGATTAATGCATTACAAATGAAGGGATTTCAGATTAAACTTTATAAAAATATGGGAGTGTTGATTATTATATATAGATTGACAAAAGGGGAAGATGGAGTAGAGTAAGAAAACAAAAATTTAATTGTAAATTACCCAATAAGAAAATAACAGAAAAGGGAGAGAAGAGAAAAATAGTCATTTTTGAGTAGAGTAATGAAATTCTCTCTACTACAGTCCTATGATAAAAATATTTTATGTTTCCCTCCTTCTTGGATCAAAAAGATGTGCTTTGGACCCAGTTTATAATTTTTGTGCACGTCTTTATAATAAGTCGTTAATAGCTTCAAGATGATGCCAACCATTCTGTCATGTACAAACTTTGGTTGGCAATTTATTTGGTTAAGGTATGAAGCTTTTCTTAAGCTTTCAGCATTTTGAATATTATTTAAATAACTAAATTAAAAAGTCATCTTGTGGCTTCTCACTCACAGTGCTTGTGTTCACATTCAACTAGTAGTGTCTTCACATCAAATCACGCAGCTACATGGTGTTTGACATTATGAAAAATTCTTGTAGTGTTGATTGTTTCTTTTTCCATTTTTAATTGTGTGCATTCATATCTGGAAATCATAAGAACTTTTTTCTATTAATTTGCCTTGTGATTGCAACATCTACCTAAAAGTGCCAGGATATTTAACAAGGGACAATTACTTGATAGTTGGGTCAGTGGAAAAAAATTACAAATTAATAAAAAAAAAGTTTAAAATATTGATTATTAATGTGTATAATGTTTTTCACTTTTTGGTAAATAAGTGTAACTGACACAATGTAAGTGTAATTCTCCCATTTAACTAAATTTCAGTTTCTTATAGACACCACAAGAGTTGCAGAATGAGAATGTTCCCCCTCATCTTATCCCTCACAAGGTAATTTGGCAAAAAAAGACTTCTTATTTTCTAGAATTATTTAGGTTATATTTGGATCGTGAATTTGGATAGGAATTTGAAAGGGAAAGGAAAAGGTGAGGGAAATAGAGAAAAATGTGGGTGGTTCTTTAGGACTTGAAAATTGTAGAGTTGGTGGGACTTTGGTTCTTTAGGACTTGAAAATATAAATGAATATATTTTAGTAGTTGTGTGCACCCAAGTTAATTATTAGCTGTCACTGCATTAATCCGTAATCCTATAAGAATAAGGCATCCTTGACTCTTGAAAACCTGGTAATCATTTTCACATTATGATTTTGTATATAAATGTTTTGTCATTTTTTTTTTTTGAAATTTTTTCTTAACATGGAAATGTTATTTTTTTTTTCTTTTAGTTTTGGTGCAAGGAAATTGATTAGATTTATCTCACATTCATCTTCATTTCATGTTAACATTAGGAATGGTGTGAAAAACAAATGGAATTCTCTCTACTGTTTGGCAAACCGGAAAAGACTAAAACAATGAAAGCTGGTATTGCTCGCCATGCAGTACTTGAGGAAGAGGTATGCTTATGAACTCTAAAGTAGATATCATTTAAATTATTTGATATGCTTAGCTTATCCTGAAAATTATAGAATTCTTTCATGTGAGCATACTCTTTGTTGACTGTGACTATCAAAATTCTTATGTATGCTTGTAAAATAGTTCTTTTCTGAGATCATTCTATCATCTTCTTGACAAATTTATTTTAACTATGACAGTTAGTTTAGTTGTTTGCTATCATTGAAATCTTGCTAGAGAATTTTCTTGCAACAGAAGTAACTTTTCAAGATGGAAAATACTTTTTACGAACATAATGGTACCAAGATCTAGAGTCTGTGTAAGGTTAGACCTTTTTTTGTTTTTGAAAAGTTCTGATAGAATTTAACTTTTATATCTTTTGCCTTGCATAATAAATATGGTCATGGAGCTGCTCGAGATTTTCTATAGATGGTATTTGGATTGAGTAGTTTTGATTTGAGCTTGGAAATCAAGTCTGATGCTGGAATTATTGAGGATATGGATCTTGGTGAAACCATTGTTGGATTTTATGACCGAAGTACATGGACTTGAAATAACAGGTGAGTGACCTAGGCCTAGATCATAACTGTCACCTAGGCCTAGATTAAACAAACTTGTGAGAGCAAGCGGCGCATCGATAGGATATACGGTTAGAGATATAGACAAAAAAATGTGAGAGAAAAAGGCAAAAACGAGCCGTATGGGGACGAAAATTGGAAATAGCACCCAAACAGCCCTGAGATCATCACAGTCACATCGGCCTAGATTAAACACACTTGTGAGAGCAACAAAACATCACTTTTTCCACAATTCCTGAAATACTAACAAAAACAAACATTTCTGTAAAGAACAATAAAAAAAAAAAAAAAAGCCTTATTTGAGTAAAAGACCACAAATGAAAAAGTTTGGGGATGTGGTTGGTATTAAAACTAGACGACAAACATTGGAAATGATGATATTGATAGAATTGTAGTGTTGATTGGATATATACATATGAATGTTGTTTTATTTATAAAATGGTATTGATAGTCATTTAATTTGTTCATATTACCTTTATTTTCCTTTGACATTTTCCATTTTTTGTCCAATTTTATAATCATTTGATGTGCAAATATTTTCATAAAAAAAGTACCCGACAATATTTTTGTTTTTCTTTGGTACAGATGGATAAACTCATGCATGAAGCTGAATTGTACAGGATTAGTTGGCACTTGTTACATTTTTTGAAGGATTATATATTTTTGGATAGATGTGTATAGAAAATATTTGGATAGACTAGTAGTTATATTTTTAGATAGATGAGCATGGATTAAAATTTAAAATATAATAACAAGTACTTGTTATGTTTTAAATTTTTTTTACTAGATGGGTGTGAATTGGATGATTATATAGATTACATGACTTTTAATTGAATGGTTATGTAGTTTGGAATTACTTGTGGATGGAAACTTATAATAATTGATGACTTTAATTAAACAGATTAAGGATTTGATGATTTATGTATTTTGTTGGATGTTCATGATTCAGTTGATTTTGTTGGTTTAAATGATTCTTGCAAATTACAGGTTATATTGAATGGATTTGATGGATTATTATATTTTGATAAACAAAAAGAATTGAATTGGCGACTAAAAATTGGTTTTGTTTTGCCTCTTTTGGCGACCAAGTGATTAGTCGGGAAAGATGAGTAATATTTTTGCCGACTAAAGTTGTTAGTCGGTGTATGACTACTCACATTTGGCAACCAAAATGTTGGTCGGCAAAAGGGTATATTTGGCAACTAAATAATTAGTCGGTAAAATTATTAATTTTAGCAACCAAAGAGTTTGGTCGCGAATAGGTCTATTGCTGACTAAATTTTTAGTCGCGCAAACATTACTTTTGGCGACTAACCGATTTGGTCGGGAAATGTTACTTTTGGCAACTAACCGATTTGGTTGGGAAATGTTACTTTTGGCGACTAACCGATTTGGTCGGGAAATTTTACTTTTGGCAACTAACATGTTTAGTCGAGGAATGGTATAATTAGCAACTAACATATTTAGTCAGAAAAATATCACTTTTGGCAACTAAAGTGTTTTAGCTACAAAATGAATTAGTCGTGGTAATTATATATTTAACGACCAAAAATTTAGTCGGCAAATAGAACTTTTTCCCGACTAAAAAACTTTTTAGTCGCTAATTACTTTTTGCGACCCTCAATTGGTGACCAAAGTGGCGACCAAAAAAATTAGTCGCAGATAACTTTTGCCGACTAAAAATGGACTTTTGCCGACTAAATTTTTAGTCGGCAAAAGTGTGAATTCCTGTATGGGAAAAAAAATATTAGGATGGCTAAGGCTCAAAGCTTAGGGCTTGGGGTTTGAGATGTGCTCCCTCTAAGGTTTAAATTCTCTTATGTGTAAACAATTTCTTGAGACTAGTTCATACAAGATTTTGTCATGACTTAATTGGGACCTCCGCAAGTGGACGGTAGGGTTGATCTCACAAATTAGGTTGATCTCACAAATTAAATCTTACTCAATATATATAACAGTTTACTTAATGTGACAACCCTCACCACTATTTACTGATTAACCACTGATTACTGCTAAACTGAGACTGATTATGATAAGTAATTGAATCGACTAAAATACTGAACTGACTGATTGAATGTACTAGTTTAAATGCATTTCTATCTGTTTGACTGTTAAATTATCTGTCCATGTTTTATGCTTTAAACTGCAAATTGAAGGCCTTGTCGGCGGTCGAATCCGAAATTGATCGATGTGTTATGATCATTAGAATTTATGTGATTTTATGGTATATTAATTGAAATGTGATTTGGTATGGTCAAATTAGATTAAAATAAGCTAAATCACACAAGTCCAAGTATTTACCCTTTTGCCATGCTTAGTGGGCCACTACCTAAGACTTATTGAAGCCTTATTTCATTCAAACAAAACATTTCCTCAGCCATTCCATGAGACCAAAACCGACCAAGAGAGAGGAGAGGGAGAGAGTGAGAGAATTTGAGTTCAACTTGGAGTTTTGCTTGGTGAATTAAAGAAATTGAAGGTTGATTTCATAGTTGAGCTTCCTACACTTAATATTCAAGGTCTAAGGTAGAGAATCCATCTTCTTAAACTTGTCTTTAAGTTAGTTCTTGCTTAATTCTTGTTATATTGAAGATTGGAGTCAAAATTAGCTTAATGTGTTGAATTATAGTATAAATCATGCATGCATGTTTACATTGTTGAATTTTGGAGTTGTTCTTCATGAAATTGCTTCATGCATGTCCATCTTTTGACCATAGTTCATGAATTCATCTTGTTTTTGAGGCAATTGGCTCATTTGAGCATGTCTTTGAAGCTTGAAGTTGTTTAAAATTCATGCATGTTATGTTTTACATCATGTTCATGAGATTGGTTTGAAATTGGATTTAATTGATCTTCCTTTGGGACTTTGATTTTACAATTGATCCTTGAAACATGTAATGTTATGAGTTTTGAAGTGTTTTCCAGCAAATTAGCCCAAAGAGGATCGGATTTGATGCATTAAAACTTGGTTTTGAGCTTGAGGTTCAAATTTGGGATTTCCAGAATTTGGACTCACGCTCGAGCGGGGAAAGTGGCGCTCGAGCGGGGAATTCGTGCTCCCATCACTTTGCATTATTTTACAGTCCGCTCGAGCGGGGTTTTGTGTCACACGCTCGAGCGGGTGTCGAGCGCCCATCGAGCGTGATTTTCACACATCTAGTACTTTTGCCCTGTTTTGCAGTCCGCTCGAGCGTGGGAAGTGACGCTCGAGCGGGGAACCTTTGCCTGCATTTCCGCTCGAGCGGGGAAAGCCATGCTCGAGCGGGACCCTGTTTTTCTGAAAATTCTGAAAATGTTTTTAAGTGCATCTTTGCATCCTCATTTCATTCTAGGCATTCTTAGGCCTAGTTTAAAGCATCTTAATAAGGATATTGATATAGAACCACACCGAGTCGATTAGGGATTAAGTCTTTGATTCCCGAATGTGTAAGTTAGTGTGTGTTCGTCCTGTAACTGTGTAGGGTTGACATCCGGAGACGCTCTAGCTTATCTGTAGCCCAGAACTCTGTGAGTAACAACTGTGTAAAGATATGTTCAAATATGAATATCTTCTGAATGGTTAAACTGTACTATTTCTAAATTGATACTGTTAACTGAATGAATGTATGTCCTCTATTCTGAACTGTATTGTGGCATCCATAGCAACTACTGTTACTGTTACTGCTACTGTTATAGAGATCTCTGTTAGTTCCTATCTTGGAACTTTTGTTTACTGTTATGATGGCCATCATTGACTGCTCGGTCTTTCAAGACCTACTGTTTACTGTACTGTTCTGCAAATGGATATACCACATATGACTGTTATGACTGAATGACTGATATACTGAATCAATTTACTGTTTTCAAAACTGAAAGGACATTCATTCTTAACCTCTTTACGCATTATGTTATTCACTGGACTTTCGCTTACTGCTCATATATATATATATATATATGTAGGTGTTCAGGCACCGGACCGCTGCTAGGGGCGTCAGGTTAAGTACCGTTTTGTCAAGCCAACCACTGTGCCTCACTAGGAGGTTCCAAGTCCTTCAAGCTAGGGCTTTTGGGGTGTTTTAGACTTCCCCTTTTTGTATATGTTTTGTAACACTGTATAGACTAAATGATGTTTTACTGTACTGTTCTAATAGGGATTAAGTCCCTGTCCTGGATGACTGTATATGGATGTATATGTACTGTTTATGTGTATATGTATGAAAAGTCTTTTTGCATATAGACTGTCACAGCTCATTGGACATTGTTTAATTACTGTTTTGGCTTCCGCCATGCCCCTATACTCTGTAATACTGTCTTACTGTTAAGCAGGTCTTCGGTAATCACGGATTACTGGCCGGTTACGGTGCTAAACCCATAGGGGTGGGTTTGGGTCGTGACACTTAATATATAACAGTTTACTCAAAAAAAAAAAAAAAAAAAAAAACCAAAACCAATCTTGTTATTTGTAAATCTTATATATGCCAAACCAATATATACATCAAACCCTCAATCAAGCTCAATATATACTGTTCAATATATACATCAAATCCTCAGAGGCCGATTACTCAATGACTTAACAAATCTTATATATACATCAAAACTCAATATATATTATATACATCAAACCCTCAATCAAACAGAATTTCTAAACTCAATATATACATCAAACCCTCAGAGGCCGATTACTTAACACACGAAGATTTTCATACGATCAACTCAATATATATACAGAGAGAGGTGTCTGTAAATCTTCTATCGAGAGAGAGAGAGAGAGAGAGAGAGAGAGAGAGAGAGAGGGAGATACCTCAGTGTATAGATTGATCGCCGTTTAGTGCAAGCAAATCGATCGCCGTTCAGTGCAAGCAACTCGATCGCCGTTCAGAAGTGTAGATCGTCGGCCGGAGGTTACCGTCGGACGATAGGTAGGGTAGAGAGAGAAAGAGAGAGAGAGTGTGTGTGTTGTTCTTCTGTTTGTTTGTTGGGTCAGTGAAGAAATTAGGGCAGAGCAAAGCAAACTCTAAAGAAAAGGGGCCTGATTCGCGTAATAAAATTGGGGGGGGGGAAAGGTCATGGACGGGTTGGGTTTGGTGGATAAATGGCGGATCACCCGCCATCCGACCCGAACCCGAGAAACCTGAAAATTCAGGCCCGCACCCATCCGCTACACTCCACGCATCCATTCATTTGTGGTCGGGGTGGGCGGTTCTGGCGGGTCGGTGGATCCGCTGCACAGCCCTAAACCAAGCTACAAAAAAAAAAAAAAAAAAAGTTTGGTTGGAATGCTCTTAGAGATGTCAAATATCGTTAATCTCATCTATTTATCTAATAGTATAGCTTATCTCTTATAATATAATGTATTATTTTATTATATATTTAATCATTTATTCTATTTTATTTTATAACAGCATAATCTCATTTTTAATAATAATTTTAAATAATATTTAATTCATTGAAATAAAGGCGGAATAGTGTTGAATGAAGTGGTTATGTTTTAGCCTTCATAACAAATATATTCCATTTACAAGGTACTATATACATATTTGTTAGACGGTAGTAGTTGTTAGCAGAAGAGTGTGACCACAAAATATCAAACTTTCTATAAAATTTGAATTCAAACCATTACACCACAAAATAGTAAGTACTATACAATAACTATACCAAAGTCAAATTAATAGCCCGTGCCTTGCACGGTTTTTTCTACTAATGTTTATATGTTGTTTACAATTGTGAGAAAAAGATAAAACAAAATATTAAAAAAAGAGAGAAATAAATAAATTAAAAAAGAAATGAGAGAAAAGAGACGGATAAATTTATATTAAATATTAAATATGATTTTTTTTTTGTAATATTGAAACCGAACTACTTACGGACAAGGATGGATCTAGGGGGGCGGAGGGGGGCAGCCGCACCCCCAAAAATTTGAAAAATATTATATATTATACTAGAAATTTTAAAATAATTTAAAATTATAGGAGTTCGCACCCCCAAATTTTTTTTAGATAATTTCAAAATTATATAGAGTAGCCCCCCCCAATTTGTAGTTTGATAAACATCTTCAGTGCTACTTGTGCAGTCCTAAGAAACATAATTAGTGATAGAAGCAAATCGAATCAACGAGCTGAGGCAGATGGAGTTTATGATTCCATTACATCTTTTGAGTTTGTCTTCATCTTACATCTTATGAGGGATATCATGGAGATTACTGATGATCTTTGCCAAGCTTTGCAAAGTAAATCTCAAGATATATTAAATGCAATGCATTTGGTGTCTACAACGAAGATACTTATTCAAAAATTTAGAGAAGATGGATGGGTTCCATTGTTGGAGAAAATTAAATTATTTTCTAATGATCATGGTATACAGATTCCTGATATGAGTTGTCCTTATAAAGGAGGCCGAGGTCGGTCTCATTCTGAAAGAGATCAACTCACCATGGAACATCATTTTCGAGTTGATATTTTTATGGTTACAGTTGATTCTCAGTTACAAGAATTAAACAATAGGTTTAAGGAAGATGTAATGGAATTGCTTGTTCTTAGCTCAGCTTTGGATCCTAGGGATGGTTATAGATCATTCAAAATTGAGGATATTTGCAAACTTGCAAATAAATTTTATCCCATGGATTTCTCCGAGCAAGAAAAATTGCATTTGAAATATCAGTTGGAAAACTATAAGCTTGATATTTCCATACTTCCTGAGTTTCAGAAGCTGTCAACCATTTCTGAGTTGTGTCAAATGTTGGCAAAAACAAAAAAATCGACAAGTTATCCTCTTATTGATAGATTGATCCGCCTTGTGTTGACTTTACCTGTTTCAACTGCTACATCAGAACGTGCATTTTCAGCTATGAAACTCATTAAGTCTAAATTGCGCAATAGGATAGAAGATGATTTTCTGGCTAGTTACTTGATTACGTACATTGAAAAAGACATTGCTCGAGGGTTTGATGTAGATTCTATCATCCATGCTTTTGATATTATGAAAGAGCGTCGAGTTCAATTGAAGATGCCTAATTTTAGTAAATAAATGCATGTAGAAATAGTTACTACTTTTTGTAAGTGAATATGGGCAAAAAAATATTCTCAATTGTATAATCATCTTTTGGTACTCAACTATGTTGACAAGGAATATATAGTTCAATATTTTATCGTAACATTATTGATTTTTTTCATGTTAGTAGAAATTGGTATTGAACTTCAAATTTTATTTGTTAGAGGCTAAACGTACTTTGGCCCCCCCAAAGTCATAATCCTGGATCCGTCCCTGCTTACGGATCATACTGTTTTTGGCCGGTGTTACATTTAGAGGTGTGCGTAGTGCGATTAGATACGGTTGAAGGTAAAATTATAAATCAAACCGTGAATAATGGATTGACAAATAATTAAAGAATCGTTTGGGTAGTTTTTAATTTGTTGGTTGATTGAAAAATAATCTTAAACAATTATCAAACATTTACATAATATATAACATTAAGTTACAAAATATTTTCATATATACAACACTAACTAATTTTACATAATATTTTTTATATGTATAATACTAATATTGACAAATTTCACATCATAAAGTTCTCTAAGACTAATTTTTTGTTGATAATTTTATCAGAGGTAAAAAAATATACGTATCAACTATAGTGTAGTGGATTTTATATATTAAATTGCGGATCAAACTAACACACGGTTAGTGGGAGGATTGGTATGAATTAGGCTGTATTTTGTATAGTCCTAGTTACATTGGTGTGACAAACGGGACAATTTGAGTGAGAGTAGAGCCACGTGTCGATGCAGGGTACGTGAAACGAGTGCAAGCACTTGGGCAGGACCCGAACCGGTTTGCCATAGAGGGACTCAGACAAGCAGACAGTGCAAGTTTGGTCATGGGTTTTAGAAACCAAGCCAATAATGTCTTTGGTGTTGTATGAAGGAGGGAGAACAATAATGAGATATGGTTGTGAAACCATGCGAATGGAAGAAGTCTCAATCTCTATCCTCCTCATGAGTGCCATTTCAAGGCCGAAATGGGTCCTCCTCCTCAATGACGGTGATGATGGTAGAGGTGGCGCCTGGGGAGGAGTAGGAACTTTGTGCCATAGTACCAACATATTAAGCAGAAAAATAGGATGACAATGACAGGGCCGATTATCACGATCATTGAGCATAACCAGGCAACTGAGAGAAGAAATATGTTAGAGAATCTTCTTATTAGCCATTGACATTGTCATGGATGTGGAGGAGGAAGGAGAGCTTAATTATATAAATGTCATTGTTGATTCTTAGAATATTATTAATTACCTATAATAATTAATTAATTTAATTAAAATGTCAAATGCATAATCAAGTTGCAACAAAGTCTAACAAGGCAAAACTCGCCTTAGCAATTTATTTAGGGACAATTACAGCTCAGTGTAATTGTTCAAAAATATTTTTTAAATCAGTGATAAAGTTTATAAATATTAATAATTTTTTTTCACTAATCTATAATATTTATACATTTTTCTACTTCATCCGAGTTTGCTTCATACGAGCTAAAGGATCCTCCACATATTGCTAATTGATTTTAGATTAGTTGCCTCTAATAAAATCTTAAGCAAAATTTATTTTACTTCTTGTGGTAATATTTTACTTCCTTCACTTTTAAAAATAACTATTTACTCCCTATGTGGTTTTATAGTGGTCATCAACCGATCAGGTCATACCTACCTAGCTCGCAATTTGATTTCCCAAATATATTTAGGGACAATTATTAAAATATGACAATAGTTAGCCAGCTATTTAACTACTTGAATCATTCTAAGGCGAGTTTTGACCAATTAACATGTTAAGAGAAACCAGGCATGTTCTAAAATTGTAACCAATATCTCATTCACAAGCCTTAGCCTTGGGGCCAAGATTAGATTAGGCCAAGCCAAATCATTCAATTTTCCCTTTTTCTTGTTGTTGTTTTATTTTATTTTTTTATTATCAAATTTTATTTTATTTATTTATTTATTATTTTTTTAAGTCTAAGAACACCAAAATTAACCCCATCTTTAAAAAAAAAAAAATACAAAATGAATTACATAATTAGACATAACTATCTTATATTAAGTAAATTTTACCTTTTCGTAGATCCAACAGATATCTGACAGTATTATTTTTGTGCACATAATTGTATTTGTGCACAAAGTTACCATTAAATTCAATTAAAAGGGATACAAATGTATAACATCACCGTGTGGTAAAAGACTTCAATGCAATAGTGATACTACCTCATCAATCTCACCGTCTAATAATTTCTCTATCATTTATCTTTGCATGTATACATGACACAAGTGGAGAGGGCCAAATTAGTTAATGTACAAATGGGCCCAATATTTGAACTCTGCAGGTGAATGGAAATATAAACGTCTCGTTTACGTGCCCTTTTTTTAACTTTTGTTTGCCGATCGACCCACATAAAAATATTGCCCCCCCCCCCCTCCGGGGGGGTAATCCTTCGCTAAAATATTGCATTTGATACTGTTCATTGCTAAGAATCTAGAATGATTCAAGTAGTTAAATAGCTGGCTAACTATTGTCATATTTTAATAATGCATACCATCAAAATGCTTGTATTGAGCAATGGTATATATTTATTTTATTTGCTCCCAAAATGCCATATATAAATCTTATATGTATGAGAGAAGCAAATAGGGTTGACAAATTATAGAAATGTCAAATTGTCCCTAAGCTTTTTTTATAAAACAAAAAAAATAAATAAAAAAAACGAAAAACAAAATTGTCTTGTCTAGATTTGAAGGTTTGGTTGGGATTGTTGAGAATTTTGTCATCTTTTAATAAGTCTTTGTTTGTTATAGTATAGGAGTCAATTGTGGTGTTTTACCTATTCAATAGGAGTATCCAAGTTATGTAGGAGTCTTAGTAGTGGCTGTTAGTCATGGAGTAATCTGTTCCTTTTTATTTTGATGAGTTTGTTACTATTTGTTCTATTTAAGCTGTAATTAGTCAAGTTGAATTAATTGACAGCTTCAGTTCAGAATATTTTCTTATCTCTATTGCTTCCCGTAAAGGTAGTTTTTAACATTTGGTATTAGAGCCCCCACTGGGCTTGCTTAGAAACAAAAAAATTATTGCAGCAGCAAGGTTCCATGGCTTCCGACAACACCAATTACGTGCAACCTGCCATTCCCCGCTTTGATGGTTGTAGACACCCCATTTTTGACCGTCCTCAAGACTTGGACGTCACCGTTTGAACACTCGGTGATTATCCATGTTTGTGTTCGTCTCGAGTTCCCGGAGGCCTTGGCTACGCGCCTTGCCTCAGGATCTCCCGACTCGATTGTTTTGTGTTCGGTTTTGGCACTAAACACCTGTGTTTTTGCCTTGAAGGGCAGGGAATGGCTTTTTGGCCATCCTCACACCTCATCGGCCCTCCCCTATCATCACCGGCTGCACATGTTTGCCACCGACCATTGTTTCTTAAAAATAATGGCCGGTCGGCATTATGTTTAGCCGACCGGCACTTTATTGTGCCGATGACCTATTTGGTTGGCCGAGACCTCTTCTTGAGGGGAGTTTGAACCTTTTGAACCCCCTGTTTTAGCTTCTTGAGGAAGCTTGACCCTTTTGAACCCTTGGTTCTAGCTTCTTGAGGAAGCTTGAACCTTTTGAACTCTTGGTTTAGCTTCTCCAAGAAGCTTGAACCTTTTGAACCCTTGGTTTTAGCTTCTTGAGGAAGCTTGAACCTTTTGAACCCTTGGTTCTAGCTTCTTGAGGAAGCTTGAACCTTTTGAACCTTGGTTCTAGCTTCTCCAAGAAGCTTGACCCTTTTTAGCTTCTCCAAGAAGCTTGCCCTTTTTAGCTTCTTGAAGAAGCTTGACCTTTTCTAGCTTCCAAGAGAAGCTTGCACCTCTTGAACCTTTTGCCTAGCTTCTCCAAGAAGCTTGGCTCTTTTGTCTAGCTTCTCCAAGAAGCTTGGCCTTCTTGGCCCTTTTGCTCCAAGCTTCTAAGAGAAGCTTGACCCTCTTGACCCTTTTTGCTTAGCTTCTCTTAGAAGCTTCAAGCCTCCATATTCTCTATTTATAGAAGAGCTTCTCTTCCATCTTAGAGGTTCCAAGAAATTTGTCCAAGACAAAAACCCTCCATCTCTCTCCATATCTCTCTCATTCAACCATCAAATACCCTTGTTCTTGGGCCATTTCTTCACCAATCCATAGCACCACCACCACTACTCCATCACAGCAGCTTGGAGCAGTTTTTCAGAGGCCAAAGGTGCTGCAACTCAAGCCAAGAAGCAACAAAAAGGGTAGTCTTCAAGGGTAAGATCATTTTCCCTCTTTTGTAGCACATTCTTGTCACATTTTTCTACCCTATTTCTTACTGTTTTGGGCTCCGACCCTAACTGAAAGGGGCATTCTTTTGAGCCATTCTTCATGTTTGTTTAAGGGCTCAACCCTGTTTGAGCCCTCCATAGTGCACTTGCTTCAATACTCCTTGGTATGCCACATTTTTGCATGAAATTTCTAGCCTATGTGTGATCTGTTTTTGAGCATAATGTAAACTGTAAGTAGGCTCATTTTGAGCCCTTCTTCAACATTGAAGAAGGGCTCAACCCTGTTTGGGACCCCTATCTTGCACTTGCTTCATAATCTCTTCTATTTACCGTAATTTTGCATGATTTGTTTGGCCTACATATAAATTGTTTTGGAGCATGTCATGAATTGAAGTTAGGCTTATTTTGAGCCCCTCTTCAACGTTGAAGAAGGGCTCAACACTGTTGGGGGTCTCCATGTAGTACTTACCATTATACCCCTCTTGGCCCCCATTTTTGCATGCTTTGTTAGCCTATCTTGCTTCTGTTTTTGGGCCATCATCAGAACTAGAAGGGGTCTTATTTTGACCCCCTCTCCATGTCCCATGAAGGGTCTTTTGCTGTTTGATGCATTTTTGTATACCTCATATTATAGCCTTTGTTGGCTTCAATCTTGCATGGCATTTTGAGCATGTTTCATACTGATTTGGGGGTTGTCATAAACTGTAAATGTGCATATTTTTGGTCCCTCTTCAGTGTTGTAGAAGGGTATTTTTCTGTTTGGGCACTGCATATACTACTTGCTTCATTGCCTCCCTTGCGGAGTCATTTTTGTATGCCATGTTAGCCCTATTTGTGATTGCTGTTTGGCCATGATTTGAACTGTAAAAATGTGATTTTTGGGGCTGCCTTGCTTCTTCTTTTTCATGTCATGTACCGATTATGCATGCTTTGTTAGCTATAAGTCATTTTTGTGCAATTATCTTCGCATTTCGGGATCATTCCTTGCATCGGATGTCATTTTACCGGGTTTCGGGGCTGTTTTCCCCCCCATGGCCGCTGATTTTGGCATGCTTGCGAGCTACCCATGTTAGTTTAAGTCCATCGTTGCATGTTGCTGCATGCCATGTTTGTTTACATGTTTAGGTTGCGCGCCTAGTATACATTGCTCATTTGTATGTTCATGTTGCATACTTAGCCTCCATGCCTAGGTTGCATTTCATTAAGCATGCATCCCTTGCCTCTTGATCAATTATGACAGAGGTTGGGGCCCTTTGGTGTGTTTTATGCTTGCATTTCATTTGATATCAAAGTTGCTAACTTGGCTTTTGGGCCATCATGCATTGAAACGCGTGATTGATGGCCCGGGGGTCGAGGGTCATGCCCCTTTGAGTCCATTGCATGATAGGGGGTGTGTCCGTGCATACATTTGCTTGGAATTCCATGCCATACACTGTCTGTCCTTGTTGCTGTCAAAACTGTCTTCTGCAGGGAGTTTTTGCCGATCGGCAGTATAGAGTGCCGACCGGCCATTGATGGACAGCCGATAGCTTTATCTCCAGCCGATGGACATTGTACATGGCCGGTGGACATTCTATTCAGCCGATGATGATCCTCAGTGTGCAGGGAGCATGTTCTGAGACTTTGGCGGTTTTCATAAAGGCAGGATAGTGAAAACAGAGGCAGCAATGCTATGGCAACGGGTTTCCGGGCAAGTCGGATTTAAGCATGCATCATTCGCGTATCCCGAGGCGGGGCTGCGGCCTTTTCTATTTTGCTTTTATTTGTTAAATAATTAGAAATTTTGTAATAATTAATTTATTTATTATTCGGACTGTAATATTTATTCGGTCCCTCCGTGTGAGGGCAGATTTGTAATAAGTGTGGTGAGTGTGTGTATGTCTTCCAACCCCACTTCTTTCTTCCCTTTTATTTACCTGCTTATGATGGTAGATTAGGGCATATTTAAAATTAGCATACCTTATGCAATACATGCGTGCATCCATGCATTTGTTGACATGCATCGGGCTCGGTACATCATACAAACTGCATTGTATTTCAAATCTAACTTGAATACGTGTTACTCGTGCATTTCACATGCCATGTTTAGGATAGCCGAGCCTGTCTAATTGCACTCTGTATGCGTCGCATTAGTCATCTTAACATGAGCTAGGTCATGCATATTTTGCTAACTAGTTTATTGTTTTGGCACGGAGTACAATGTAAGTATTTATGCTTTAGCATCTCGCATACGTGTGAATGTTAACATGACAGTATGCTTGCCATGCGGCTAAGTGCTTATATGAAATAAACTGTTTGAATGCCTGTGGGTGGAGGTTGGATTGCTTGAGTTGGAATAACTCATTGAAATCTGTATTTTAGCCTACTTGCGAGTAGCAATTTCAAACTGTTTTCCAAACAAACGGATATGCAATGCTTGTTTCCAAATTAGGCAATCTAGTCTATACTTGTTTGCTGTGCGCATCACATAGTAATTCTAGGCTACTAACTGGAATAAGAACACATAACGTTTTCAAAATTGGATATCATGGTTAGTAGAGGCCGGTCTTTGACCGGGCGAGCGGGGGTGCTCACGAAGTGACCTTCCCCAATCGTACCCAAGTTCCCGAGCCGAGGCAACTTTGGTGATGACGGACACGTGGCCTTTGGCACAGAGTCAGGGTTTCCTAAATTTCCCATTTAAAAAATATTTAGGTGGCGACTCTGTATCTGGCAAAGCAGTCCATGTTTGGCACTTCTTTTCAAAATATGTTTTTCTCAAAACGATTTGCCAGAGTTGGACTCTTTGGTTCAGATTAAGAACCGTGACGATTTGAGTCCGAACTGTAGTGAACCCGATACGAACGGAACGGGACTTAACCCTTCCGGGGCGTTCGAGGACGTCTACAATGGTCATTATGACCATTGGCGCATGCTGATGGAGAAGTTTTTGAGATCCAAAGAATACTGGAGTCTCGTGGAAATTGGCTTTGTCAAACTAGCAAGTGGAGTTGTCTTGACAGAAGCACCGAGAAAGAAGCTGGAAGGCCAAAGACTGAAGGACCTCAGGACAAAGAATTATTTCTTCCCGGCGATTGATCGGGCCATTTTGGAAACCATTCTCCAAAAGGACACCTCTAAACAAATTTGGGATTCCTTGAAGAAAAAATATCAAGGTATTGCAAGGGTGAAACGACTGCAGCTTCAAGCGCTTCGCAAAGAGTTTGAGATTCTTCATATGAAAGAGGGAGAGTCAGCCAATGATTATTTTGCACACACGCTAACAGTAGCCAACAAGATGCATATTCATGGTGAAAGAATGGATGATGCTACAATCATTGAGAAAATCCTTCGATCAATGACCCCAAAATTCAATTATGTTGTCTGTTCCATTGAGGAATCGAAAGACATTGATAGTCTTTCAATTGATGAGATGCAAAGTTCATTGTTGGTGCATGAACAGAGAATGACCAGCCACCTTTCCAAAGGAACATGCTTTGCAGGTTATGACCCATGGTGAATCATCTACATGGTGGGGATCAGGATGAGGTCGAGGTTGGGGTCGAGGAAGAGGCAGAGGATGTGGTCGTGATAATCAATCTTCTAACCATGGACGTGGCCGTGATAATCAATTTTCATCCAATCAAAGGTCACAGTTTGACAAGTCCAATGTTGAATGCTACTGCTGTCACAAGCTTGGCCATTATCAGTATGAATGCACTGAAAAGGAGGAGAAGACAAACTTTGCTGAGACTGAAGAAGAAATGCTCTTAACGGCATACATTGACAAGAAGGGGTCTCAATCAGATACGTGGTATCTGGACTCAAGCTGCAGTAATCACATGTGTGGTAATAATTCTCTATTTTCAGATTTGGATGAAACTTTCAGAGAAACTGTGAAACTTGGAAACAATTCTAACATCTCTGTCATGGAGAAAGGGACTATCAGAATTCAAACAGGAAATAACGTTGTACAAACAATTTCTAGTGTTTCTTATATTCCAGACTTAAAGAGTAACCTCATTAGCTTGGGCCAGGTACAAGAAAAGGGCTTTACAATAAACATTCAAGGTGGACGCTGCCAAATTCAACATCCAAAGAAGGGCCTAATCGCACAAGTTCACATGACAGCAAATCGGATGTTTCCATTATACACTCAGAACATGGTTCAGACCTGTCTCTCTATAAAAATGCATGATTCAACATGGTTGTGGCATTTACACTATGGACACCTGAATTTCAATGTCTTGAAGACTCTACAGCAGAAAAATATGGTGACTAGCCTTCCTCAAATTCAATATCCTTCGTCAGTTTATGAAGAATGTGTTATTAGCAAACACCATCGTGATTCATTTCCAAAAATGAATTCTTGGAGAGCAAAGAAGGCATTGGAACTAGTTCATTCCGATCTTTGTGGTCCCATAAATCCGACATCTAATGGAGGTAAATGATACTTCATTACGTTCATTGATGATTATAGTCGGAAAACGTAGGTTTATTTGTTACAGGAGAAATCTGAAGCTTTCGCGGCATTTAAAAATTATAAAGTGCTTGTTGAGAAAGAAGTTGGCAACCCGATAAAAGTTCTTCGCACTGATCGTGGCGGAGAATATAACTCACAAGACTTTGTATACTTTTGTGAGATGCATGGCATTAAAAGACAACTCACAACAGCCTGCACACCTCAGCAAAACGGTGTGTGCGAGAGAAAAAATCACACAATTTTAAATATGGTGCGTAGCCTTTTGCAGAGGAGTGGAGTTTCAAAAAATTTCTGGCCCGAAGCTTGAATTGGAGCATTCACATATTGAACATAAGTCTCACACTTGCTGTTCAAAATATGATACCTGAAGAAGCATGGAATGGACGGAGACTAGCAGTTGATCATTTTTGAATCTTTGGGTGTATTGCATATGCCCACATCCCCGATGAGAAGAGGAGAAAACTAGGTGACAAAGCAGAAAAATGCATTTTTGTTGGTGTTATTGATCAGTCCAAAGCTTACAAATTGTACAATCCTATCACTAAGAAAATTATAATCACTCATGATGTTGTTTTTGATGAAGAAAACACTTGGTCATGGGGTGATAATGGCACTGGACATCAAATTTCAGCAAATTTTGATAATGAAGATAAAGAGAGAAGGCAGCAACTTAAGGCAAATGAGCAACACTCACCAGAGTCTGAGCCGACAGTATCTCAAAATCCACCAGTAGTTGACCTTGTTGAATCATCAAGTGTACAGCCAGATATAGTAACCAGTATACGTCCTCAACATACTAGGACAAGACCTGCATAGATGGCAGATTATGAAGTAAGTGCACTTAACCAATTTGATGATCCAGTCACACATTTTGCTCTATTTTTAGATTGTGATCCTATAGCCTTTAACGATGCTGTTAAAGAATTAAAATGGTAGAAGGCCATGGATGATGAAATTGTAGCCATTGAAAGGAACAATACTTGGGAATTGACAGATATTACTAAAGGGCAGAAAACAATTAGAGTCAAGTGGGTTTACAAAACAAAATTGAAGGAGAATGATGAGGTTGATAAATATAAAGTGCAGTTAGTAGCTAAAGGCTATAAGCAAGAATTTGGCATCGATTACAAAGAAGTTTTTGCTCCTGTTGCAAGACATGATACAATCCGATTGGTGATCGCATTCGCAGCACAAAACTCATGGCTTATCCTCCAGTTGGACGTAAAATCAGCCTTTTTAGATAGAGACTTGCAAGAAGAGGTATTTATTGATCAATCTCCTAGTTATGTGAACCTTGGAAATGAGCATAAGGTATATAAATTAAAAAAAAAAGGCTCTATATGGACTAAAACAAGCTCCCAGAGCTTGGTATAGTCGTATAGAAGCTTATTTTTTAAAGGAAGGTTTTCAAATATGTCCATATGAGCATAGACTTTTTACAAAAATTGGAGATGGAGGAAGACTTGTTATTGTATGCTTATATGTAAATGATTTGATCTACATTGGAAATGAAAAGGTCATACTGGAACAACTTAAACAGTTTATGATGATGGAATTTGATATGTCTGATCTTGGAATGATGCATTACTTTTTGGGCATAAAAGTGGTCCAATCTCTTATTGGCATTTTTATGTCACAAAAGAAATATGTGCGAGATATTTTAGACAGATTTCAGATGAAGAATTGTAATTCTGTTAGCACTCCAACTGAAATAGGATTGAAGCTCATCAAAGATCCTGAAGGAAGAAAGGTTAACAACACACTTTACAAGCAAATTATGGGAAGTTTACTATATTTAACTGCAACCAGGCCAGATATAGTGCATGCTGTAAGTCTCATTAGTAGGTACATGGAATGCCCAAGAGAGATGCATCTTCTAGTTGCCAAAAGGATTTTTAGGTACTTACAAGGTACCATTGATTTTGGGTTGTTCTATAAGAAGGGAGAAAAAATCACATCTATATGGCTACACAGACAGTGATTATGCAGGAGATCCTGATAATAGAAGAAGCACATCTGGGTATGTCTTTATGATGGGTTCAGGGGCCATTTCTTGGTCATCAAAAAAGCAACCAATTGTTACTTTATCAACTACCGAGGCCAAGTTTGTAGCTGCAACATTATGTGCATGTCAAAATGTCTAGTTGAGGAAAATTCTTAAAGAGCTTCATTTCAAGCAACAAGGACCAACTCCAATTTATTGTGATAGCAGTTCAGCAATTAAACTCTCTAAAAATCCTGTTCTACATGGAAGAAGCAAGCACATAGATGTCAAGTATCACTTCTTGAGGGACCTCACGAAGGATGGAATGATTGATCTCATTTACTGCAGGAGTGAAGACCAAGTAGCTGACATACTAACTAAACCCCTGAAATTAGTTATGTTTTTGAAGCTGAGGAAGCTACTTGGTGTCTGCACGTTAGAAGATTCAATTTGAGGAACAGCTGCAACGAATCACCATTAAACTGAATGTTAGAAAACTTTCAATTTAAGTGAGGGTGTTAAGAATTTTGTCATCTTTTAATAAGTCTTTGTTTGTTATAGTTTAGGAGTCAATTGTGGTGTTTTACCTATTCAATAGGAGTATCCTAGTTATGTAGGAGTCTTAGTTGTGGCTGTTAGTCATGGAGTAATTTGTTCCTTTTTATTCTGATGAGTTTGTTACTAGTTGTTTTATTTAAGCTGTAATCAGTCAAGTTGAATTAATTGACAGCTTCAGTTTAGAATATTTTCTTATCTCTGTTGCTTCCGGTAAAGGTAGTTTTTAACAGGGATGCTATTACAGATGTCATTAATCTCATCTATTTATCTAATGGCATAACTTATCTCTCATAATATAATTATAATTTTATCAAGAGAATAAAATAACAAAGGGTATCGAACTCTTTTCTTTTGCTCTTTGTTTGATTTTACTATCTAGTAAAACTGAGAATATTATTAGTTTTTTTTTTTTCCAGTTATAAAACTAAAGAACATTATCAATTTTGCACAACAATGTTCCAAATAGTTGTTTCGCTAACTGAGAAAAAAAATATATATATATATATAGCATGAGGTAGGTGATTTCATTCTCATGAATTCTAAATCTAAGAAGATTTGCAACGATAATACCAAAGTCAACGTTGAAATTAAAATCAAAATAAAAAAACGAGAGTTTTGGAATTGAAAAGATTCCCTCAAAAAGTAAGGTTTAAGATATTTGAATATTTCTTGTTTTCACCATTTCGCTTTTTCGAATTTGAAAAGTCAAATTCACTTCCATCAGAGCATCGAAATAGGTCTCTTGATCTGTAATGGCGGCACTCATAAATGTTTTTAGACCGTCGATGTTTGAAATTGTTAAGATCTTCTCTCCTTACTTTGCATCTATAGAAGAGATCGAATCATTAAGCCGATTTACAACGCCGTTGATCACAGTTTTGCAAATCTCAGGATATCAGGAAACAAAGTGATCTTCAAGAGCTCGTTGAATACCACTTGCAACGAGTGCTCTTGCTTATTTTCACCATTTCGCTTCTTCTAATCTAAGAATGTTCCAACTGAATCGATGTTTGATAATAGTAGATGATCTTTCTAACTTTGTTGCTCTGGAAATTGTGGGGGGGGGAGGGGGGAGAGAGAGAGAGGAGAGAGAGAGAGAGAGAGAGAGAGAGAGAGAGAGAGAGAGAGAGAAAATAATAGAGACGAAGTGTTTTGTGTTTTTGAATTTGTAAGGATAAATTGGTCATATAAAATTAACACATGACTTATGGGTTTAAAATTGTAATTAAGATCTAAGCTACCATTAGTTGTCAAAATAGGACTTGACTGTAAATTTTTCAAAAAAAATTTAAAAAGATAAAAATTGTGCCTTGGGCCTTGTTTGATTTGTGTTTCAGAAATTTTTTTGAAAAATAGAAACTAGTTTGATAAAAATAAATATCAAAAATATTATTTTAACTTTTAAAAATTATTTTTGACCTCCTAAAAGATAAAATAATATAAAATTGGTATTTTTATTTTTTATTTCTTTCAACAAATTAACTTTTAGCTTATTTATTTATTTATTTTATAAAAAAATTCTGAAACAAATTTTTGGAAACCAAACTAAACATGACCCATATATTCATTTTCTCTCTCTATATTTTATACGTTTTTCAAAGAAAAAATAATAATTTTTAAACATTTGAATTTTTTTTTACTGAATATATTAATATAAAAAATTAAAAATTCAATTTCAAACGAATCCTAAATATGAAAAAGTTGGGTAATATTGAAACCGTACTATACCTATGGGATCATACTGCCTCACCACCCAGTGGCAAGCTCCTCATCAAGGCAAATCTGGTTTCGGCGGGTGTTACATCGGTGCGACAGACGGGACAATTTGAGTGAGAGTGTAGCCACATATCGATGCACGGTACATGAAACGGGTGCAAACACTCTGGCAGGAGCCGAACCGGTTCGCCATCGACAAAATCAGACAAGCAGACAGCGCAAGTTTGGTCATAGGTTTTAGAAACCAAACCAATAATGTCTTTGGTGGTGTAATTGTATGAAGGAAGAGTAATGAGCTGTGTTTCTGAAACTATGCGAATGGAAGAGAGCGAAGTCATCTCTATCCTCCTGGATGGCATTTCAAGGTCAAAATGGGTTGTCGATGGCAGTGGCGGTGGCGGTGGCGGTGGCGGTGGCGGCTGGGTGGGAGTGGGAGCTCTTAGGTTGTACCAGTTGCGCCATAGTGCCAGCAGTGTGAAGCAGAAAAATAGGATGAAGGCGGCAGAGCCGATTATGCCGATGATTGCACACAACCACGCTACTGAGAGAAGAAATATGTTCAGAATCTTCTTATTAGCCATTATTATGGATGTGGAGGAGGAAGGAGAGCTTGGTTAATTATATATATGTCATTATATTTATTTTAACTCCCTTCAAAATTATCGATGGCTTATAATAATTTAATTTAATTAAAATGTCCCATGCATAATCTAGTCGCAACAAAGTTTAACAAGACAAAACTGACCTCATTAGCAACCTCGATCTTAGGTTATTTATTTATTTATATATTTTGGGTCTTGTGTAAGTTATTAAAATTTTCATAAGTAATATATTTATTTGTGCTTTTTTTTTTTTTTTTGATAAATTACAAATGCACTCTAATATTTGCTTAAAATACAAATTATTTTTTATAATTTTAGAAATTACATTTTATCCACTGCAGGAAAAATTTTCTTTACCGGTGTTTCAAAAAAAGCCGCGATAAGTGGTAAAAACGCCGCCAAAGGATATGCCGACGTTTTTACATTACGTCGCTGATACGGCCGTCGCTATATGTATAAGGCGTTTTATAAACGTCACTGATACTTATAGTGACGTTTTCATAAACGCCGGTATACTATTTAATTTGCTAAAATAATTCAGCCAAATATAATTGATGACGTCACAGTATATAGTGGCGTTTTTATCTTTTTTTCCTTTATTTGTTAATTTAATTAATATAAAATATGCTATGAGGTGGTTATTTACATTCCATTCACATTCCAATTTGCACAAAACACATCATACTAGAAAATAAGAATAAAAGTTGATAAAACCATCAAATTCAATATTTTACAGAGAAAAATTAGACTGTACATGTTCATAAAAAGCATATAAAGCATATTTAAGTTATAAAATTCATCCCAATCTTTAAAAAACCAAAAAACAAAAAAACAAAAAAAATGAAATTCACCAATCAGCACATCTGGATATTTAAATGCTCTTACCAAAAATAAAAAAAATAAAAAAATTATGTTTCTTTGAATAATTCTGATCAAGTTGTACACACTATTCCCCAAGGAAAACCTGTTTCCATCAGTGAAGGACTTACTGACTTTTGTAGAGCCAGTGTTGTTCAGAGGCTTTCTGGTTATATCCCCCACTTTCTGTTTCTTTGAATAATTGGATCCAGTCAATTTTCTCACACTGTTCTTTGAAGAATCATCCACTGTGGTAATTGAAGACAAATCCACCCCTTTCTATACCTTCCCAAGAGTTCTCTTTCTGGAAGCATCTGTTGAGGCCAGAGTTCTCTCCTTCTGCAGAACTTTCCTTTTGCTCAAGAGTAGCTCTAATGCTTGTCTTTCCTTATTTTGTCCATCATCCGGGAACTTTATGTGGTTTCTAATTGGAGTTCTAATTTTATCATCAATCTCATGTTCTCTAGTAAAAGGAAAATTTTAAGTAATTAATTTGCAAGCCACTGCAGAAAAAATAAAGGAGAGGAGCAAAAGAATAAGGGCACTTACAAGCAATAAATCAAAATACGGTTTGGACTAAGACCTTCCCAAGCCCTTTGCAGGATGCCCTCATCCTCCAGATCTTCAAAAGTAATATTCCTGATCAAAGTAAACCAAGCATCAACCATTGAAAACCAGTAGTTAAATTAGACCATACGTTTTCATGATAGCATTCAGAAACAGGTGGAACATTGTGGAAACATTTAAATGGTTACTCCGGCAAGCATTTTCTGTGGTACGACTTGGGACAACGTCTGCCAACTGCAAATTGCAAATCAGGATCCAACTTATTTTCACCCAGTTTGCAGACAATGCATTTATGAATGGGACATGTGAAAAATTCCCCAGCAGCTATCTTCTTCCGAAGCTCTTCTGCCTCAACTGCACTCTCACAGTGGAGCAGTTTTGCAACACAATGTGGATAGTAAAAGAGACCACATGTTGCAGAAACACAGGGAAAGACCCATAAGGCATTTAGAAGGTAAAATTTTGGGCAAATCAGATGCAAATCCAATCACTGCTCACAATGAGGTCAAGAAAGTCAAGCAACATAACTCACTATAGAAATGTGAATTGGCATGCTAATATACTCACCTCAATTATGGAATTCTAATCAGTTATTAGAAAACTAGAAGGAATTAATAATCCAGAAATACATATTAAAATCAAATCAGGAAAATAGAAGTAAATAGACTCATAAATAAACTCAAATTTCTAATCTGTGTCTTTGGGAAAAGAAAAACAGAAAAGAAAAACAAAAATACAACCCAACAACCAAACTTCTAGAACAAATAGAAAAAAATAAAAAATTTGATCACCATCAAAATCTCTTTACAAAGCAAATAAAATAAGCAAAATAGCATGAAGAATAAGGAACATAAAACCAAAGATGTGATCCAAAATACAAAGGGCAAGACCAAACTATCCCAAGAAGCATCTAGACACCCTAATGGAACTCAAGCTAGCAGATCAAAGGAGCCAAGCATACAGACAGCATTATGAAGACTAAGATATAAGTTTCATGGAAAATAAAAACCATAAAAGAGAAGAAGGATGGGAGGGGAGGAGAATTATGCAACGCAAAATCATCCAATATGACTTCACACTAAGCATCTCCAGGGATTGATTGACTCATTAATTATTTAAAATAATTATTCTATCTCATTTCAAAATATTTGTTGAAATTTAACCAAGAAGATTATTTTAAATGTTGCTCTAGAAACACTAAGTGGCTAAATTCTGCTCTTTATGGAATACCTTCAATTTTTATAATGGTAATAGCTAAACTTAACCAAAAAGAATTCTATGAAGATCCAATGGGGAAAATGTAGAGTCAACATTAAAATATTAGTTCAGTTTTCCAGAAGAACTCGTACCTCTGCACCAAACAATTTATCAGAAGAACCTAATTCCCTACAAGAGAAACACTGGTGCTGCTTCTTTTCATAGTTCTCACAGAAAAAATTTTGTATTGCCTGTAAAATACATACATCACGTGTACTTTAGAACGTGCCAACAATCTATCAAACAGCATTAACAACCAAAACAATGCAAGCTAAAAAAGAACATAAAGTAGAAACCAAAGGATAGCGTACATCTACTAGTTCATCAGAAAGGCAGAGAGATTCACACATGGATTCAAAACCAGCTTCAACAGTGGCATGAAACGACCTCATGCACATTCCTTCACAACTGCATGGAATCAAAATAATACAGTTACTTGGCTCAAATGATGAATGGATGGGGCAGGATGGAGTAAGTCTTAGTTTCAAATCTCCTAGCACAAAGGAAAAGGAAATTGATAAATATATATTAAACTCCACAAAAGAACTACCACGTATGCAAGAGTATCATCCAACAACAAAAGATATATATGAAACTTGCCGATTGAACTAGCTATAAATTCTGTTAAAAACATCAAAAGAAAAGTTTATGTATTTAGTTGAACAACTATACAATAAGCTCAAAAAATTGGACATTTTAACCCGTCCGTTGGGTATTATACCCCTTTAAAAGATCTCTTATTTCTCTCATTTGAAGGACTCAAAATCAAGCAAAATGGACCACTCTCAACAATTACAGTTCCTCACTCCTTCAACCATCCCATAGCAGAATTTATCATTTCTAGTTGGAAGTTGAAACTGTTGAATGGAGTAAATTTCCACAGACTTTAGTTTCTTTTCTAATTTAGCATTTTCAACCCAAAAAAAAAAATGAAAACATTTGAACATGAGTTTGGAAAAGAAATGCTAACATCGGAATCCACATGTGAAATTATCCACAGTAGCTCTACTGAGGAAATTAATCTCCAAACATAACTAGTAAGAAAAAGAGGAAAAAAAAAAAAAGTAAAAATCCAAACAGATTCTTAGCATAAAGCATAAATTTGTGTATTTGATGAGTCTAATAAAAGTAACTAGAATTGAAGAGTTGGGAAAAATCAAAGGTTCTACAAAGACCAAAATAATAAATAGAGCACCAAATCTAGACTTCTAACCTTGTATGTCATCCATAATCACCAAGAAGAAGAGAGCACAGTGCAAATTCATATCGCTTACCTTTCACATGTCTTGGTCCATTATGCTTCTTGTGGGGTAGTAGCTTCTTAACATTGCAATGCCAGTGATGATAGTCAAGAGCATGAAGGGCACCCCACACACAGCCTGGCTGATTATCCCCAATTTGCTCATCAATATCTTCAGTCCACAAGTGTTTTCCCATTTACAACACTACAAGCAAAATCCTTGAAAACCTATTTACTAAAGGAATTCAGTGACTATCTTCTTCAATCTGATAGACATAATTAAGAAAATACCATGCAAATAAATATGTTGATTGCCTAGCATATGAAATTTAGAAAATAAATTCCAAATTACTAGCAGCTCAAATCACATAAAGCTTGTCAAAAATCTTAAACAGAACAAAAATCAAACACCATGTGAGCAAGGCTTTGACACAAGCTTTTCACGTACCTTGTACAAAATCCAAGCAGCAGCATCACTTATTACAAAATATCTATGTCTAAAAATGGTAAATGTTTATTTAATTTTTCATTTTTCAATTATTTTATCGTTGTTAGAAATTGCTTGTAAATTTCTACAATTACAAAAAATTCTGATAATCAAGCATGAAAAATAGACATAAAGAGTTCAAACACACTCTAAAAGTTGATGATCACCAAGAAAAGATCCAATTAGCATGTTCAATAACTCTTAATCAAACTAAGGAGTCTAAAAGAGAAAACAAGAACTATGCAAACTATGAAAAAAAAGAAATGTACAATTGATGGTACCATGAATAAAGTTGAACAAAAAATGGTTAAAACATTTCTTAAAAAACAAAAACAAATACAAAAACAGAGACTTAGTCATACCCTTGAGAGGCAAGAAGAACAAGAACAAGAATATCCAAGTTTATATCTTCCATTTTCATATATAAGAGGAAGAAGCAAACTCCAAAATTTCTCAGTCGCACTTTACCAGTCAATTACGCACAAAAACCAACACTCACAGAACCTATACTGTACAAAACCACAACCATTCAGAAAGATGAAGTCAATGTTGATTAATGTGATGGACCAATAAACATTTTTGTGAACTTTCACCATAAGAAAAAACTTACAGATCATTAGAAAAAACACACAAAACCTATACTGTACAAAACCACAACCATTCAGAACGATGAAGTCAATGTTGATTAATGTGATAGACCAACAAAGATCACGACGAACGAGTCAGAAATAGAGTCGGTTTGAGGATGTTAATATGCTTTGAGATCGTAGATCAATCGATCGATCAATAATTGATCTGTGTTCTCTTTAACATAAATTAGTGTACATATATATCAAACAGATCTGAGATTGTAGATACAGATCTGAGTTCGTATATAAACAAAATCAAAAAATCAAAGAATGAGACTCACAAAATTAATCTTCAATTCGCACTGATCGAGAGGTTTGAGCCAAGATGGAGAGAGCCGGATAGAGATTACGATCGTGAATCGGAGCCTACGATGCTCAATCTAGTGAACTTTCGCCATACAAAAGAGGAGTGATGAAGAAAACCCTAGATCTATCTCGGGACTGAGAGAAATGCGTGGGCTAAAAAAGGAGAAATATGTTAATACACCCAGCACGCGTGCTTTTTTAAATGAGTTGCTTACAAAATATTTTGAAAATCGTTTTGAAATAACGTTTTTTAAAAAAACGCCATAACAAAAATGTTGTTATAGGCCACTTTTCTTGTAGTGATCCCTTCAAATTATTAATTGCATAATAAATAGCATTTTTTATTAATAAATCAGCAAGTCAATTAATAGCTTTTAATGATATCAAAAGTACATTTCAATTAACAATTCATTTACTTTTATTGTCATATAGGGGAACAATTAGGAAATTTATTTTTTTGCTAATTCTGTTAAATAAAATTTTTTGACAAGAAAATATTTATAATTTTTTAAACCACATAGGATAATTTTTATTTTAAAAAAAACCTCAAAAGATGTATATATAATTCACCATTTTTTTAGTAGGTAACTGTAAAAATCTTGGAATATACTGACCTAATAGTTTCAGGGTAAGCTATCAGTATATCCTAATAATTGAACTTAATTCTCATTAATTTTTATTGAAAAAAAGTCCTAGTAAAATCGTTCTTAAAAATAATTTTTTGTGACGATTTTTTACACATGTCGTTAAAAATTGACAATTAGCGACTTTTTTCATCATGACTTTTTTTGTAGCAAATTGTCGCTAAAAATTAACAATTGTCGTTAAAACTTAAAATTAGTGACGTTTTCCTGTAACGAATTTTTCAAATTGTCCTTGAAAATTGAAAATTAGTGACGCTTTTTTGTGACGATCTTTTTAAACTGTTGTTAAAACTTATAATTAGTAATATTTTTTGTGACAAAATTTTCTATCGATGAAAATTAACAATTAGTGACATATTTTAGTAGTGTTTAATGAAAAATTTCATTAATTATCATAAGACCTATTAAATAATAAATTCACCTATTAAGATTTATACGTAAGTTTCCCATAGTTTAATTCATTTTGTTAGTCTTTCTATCACAACATTTTTCTAATTTATCCAAAGGACCCTGCCCCTATGGCTAATTGATTTTGAAATAGGGTAGTGTTTGATTCACTTGAATGAAATATAATAGAATGATTATTCTATTAAAATATTCATTCTCATATTTGGTTGATTAAAAAAAATAATGACAAAATATATTATAAATAGAATCATCATTTACCATTTCAAAGAAATTTTCATTCCATATGAGATCTCAACGAATCATCAATCAATTCCATTTTATCTCATTCTAATAAACTAAATAGAATATAAATGCCTCTAATAAAATATGAGGCAAAATTCTTTATACATTTTGTGATAGTCTAAGAACATTTTATCTTTTTCACTTTTAAAAATAACTATTTACTCGGTATACTTTGTGATTTTTAGGAGTCATCAAACCGGTCGATGTGCATACCGAATATCACACTAGATGATTGTGGATCGGAGCTCCGCACTTGATTGGACTATTCAGGAATCGAGACCCTGCAACAATGAGCACCGTTAGAGCTGCCCGGCCGGGAGTGGTCGGATAACCCCTCCGGTGTGGAAGTGAGAGATCGGAGAAGATGAGGGATACTCTCTCAGTGCTAAGAGTCGTGTTTTGGTGAGTATATTTCAGCTTAGATCAGTTACCTTCAGTGTGAAGTCAGTGTAATTTATATAGAACTCCTTACTTGCTGCCTAAGATGGTTTCATGGAGCTCTGGTGCTGCAAAGTTTTCTTTTAGCATTGCCCAAGGTGGGGGACCATCTGGTAGCTGACTAAGGGTGTATATACTTATTGTAACCATGCTTGTAACAGATCACATTCCTTTGATCAGCTGTTTTCGTGATTCTAGGAAGAGGGGACCAGCTGAGGTGGCACCCTCCATGTGTATGCATTTACAGCTTCCACGTTTCTCTGTTGGATTTTTTTGGCTCGGTACCGTCGTGCCTCAGCTCAACTCTCTACAAGATTGTTTGTAGAGATAGGCTGGCCCAGTAGGATATCTTTGTATGGGCTTGGCCCCATTTGGGTTCGGTCCAAGCATTAGATCCTACGGCTCGACCCAGCCTAGCATCGTGGCTAGGCTGACCTTTCCACTACAGGTTGGGCTCAAGTGCTTGAGGACTTGGGTGGATTGTTGACAATGTAATTGGGCTAATCTGATTGACCTACTTGTTTATCCTGCTTCTTAGGTCTTGAGTCTAATGGATTGGGCCGACCTAAGGCTTGGATTCGACCCATTTTATATTTAGTCTCTTCATTTGCCCATTAGCTCGCGCTAAGGTTCCCCTTAGGGGGAGCTATTGCTTTGTACTCCAAGCGTCGCGTCGTTTCAGATCCGCTCCAGTTCGGCCTTGGTGACGGTTCAATCCTGACACATGCCCTCTGCATGTGTCCTTTCATGGTGACACATGGCGGCGTGGTACTAGTGCACAGAGATAGTGCGCCGATTCCATACTGATGGTCATGATTTGTGTACCTTCACGCCGGTTGGTGCAATAAATGCTCTGGGGTTATCAATCCCAACTCCTTCATTTGTTTTCAAACTTTTAGAGAGTCCAAAACCCTTTCCATTCCTCTGAGTTGGTCTCGTTGGTGCTCTACCCAGACGTTCCGTTGCCATTTTCGTTCTCATTTCGAGGCTGCCTACATGTCACTGCTGTTTCGATCTCTGCAAGTCCCCCTGAAAATTTTCTTTTCTTGCTTTTTCTGTCTTGATTGCCCTCTTTGGCCCTTGCGACATTGTTTCCGGCATCTGGTTATATTCTTTGCTTAGTTTAAGTTTTGTCTTCGTCCCATTAGGTCTGGTTAATTGGGAAATTTCGGTCGTTAGTTGATACCCCTGAGGCTATGGCCATGTTTCACCAACACCACGGTATCTCTGACGATGTGACCCTTTCGCTGGCGAAGGTTGACGCCAAGTGCATGGGCACTAGGAGTACTTTTGCTTTCCTAGTCGCAGCCATTGTTGAAGGAGGGGTCCGATTTCCCCTTGATCCTTTGGTGCGCCGATTCTTGCACTAAGTTCAACTTACCCCTATGCAGGTGTCTGTCAATTTGTTTCGAGTCATCTGTGGCGTCTCCGCTCTTAACAGGCAGTTGGGTTTAAATCTGGACATCTAGGACATTTTGGGTTGCTATACCCTTTCACACAATAAGGATCACAACACTTATTATCTCCGTGTTCGTTCAGTTGATTGCCATCTTGTAACTGGCTTACCTGATTCGGACAAACATAATGACGATTTTCTACAAGTCGGTGGTAATTGGGAGTTTCTTACTAGGACTGAGTTCCAATCTGAACGAATGCCCCAAAAGGATGGCTATCCAGGTCCGAGTCCTTCCTCCTAGTATTTTTGTGTTTTTTGCCTTGTTTTGAATGTTGTTCTAATGTTGTTCTTCTTTTCTGCAGAGGCTTCCTATTTTTAGAGCAGGCCGAACCGAGAGAATACCTAGGCCATCAAGGCTGTTTTGAGGCACAAGAAGAGATCTGCACTCGAGCTGTTGGATTACCAGGCGACTTATCGTTCCACCATCCCGAAGAAAGCGAGGCTCGTTGCGTCTCTTCTGGATTTTGACACTGAGACTGATACGTCCCTTACCCCTCTAGTTACGAATCGCCTCCGAAGCCAAGGCTTGCCGTCTGAGAGGACACCTTCCCATGCCCCCAGTTTCGTAGGGGTGGGTCTATGTCAAAAAGGAGAGTGCTGGTGGATTTGGAAGCGGAGGCTTTTGGCTCCTCTGACGCTTTGGGGACTTCTTCAGTGAAGGTCGAACCAAAGAGCCTTATAGATGTGAAGTTAGAGATAGGAACCTCTGGCCCTTATACAGCTGCTGCCGAACCCTCTGCTTCGGTTGCTGCAAGGGCGAAGAAGAGGAGGAGGGAGACCGGCAAGGCGGTAGTTGGAGAGGCTTCTGAAGATCCTGTTGATGATGAGTCATTTGAGAAGTGGGAGCCGCCAATGTTGCATCAAGGCAGACCCATTTCTACTTCAGATTCAGTTATTACTTCCGGAGACTTTGCTTTTGACCTGACCAAGATCTTGTTAATGCCAGTGGACATGGCTGATCACAACGGGCCCCGCGATATTCTAGTTCTAAAGGGGACCCTTCAAATGATGATTGCTATAAGTGTTTTTTTTTGGGATTCGCTTGGTGTTATTTTACTGTTTTCTTTCTTTTAATACCTTGTTATCTGTTGTAGTATATTCAGAGGATGTACCTGTCAATCACCAGAGTTGAGGAACTGGAGAAGGCCATACTGGAGGCTACTATGAATGCTAAGAAACTGACAGTGAGCTTGGAAGCCGAGAAAGAAGGACGCAGGACTGCCGAGAGGGAAGTGTTCTGTCTGAGCAAGGTTGTTACCTCGGCTGAAAAGTCTAAGAAGCTGTCATTGGGGTACAGGCCCAACTTGAAGGGAAGGTGGCAGAGCTGAAGGCTGTTATTACGGTGATGGCTGCTGAACATTTTGTGTTGGAGGCTAAGTATTGGCAGTAGGGTTGGGATAAAGCTGGGGCTGCTTACAAAGAAAAGGTGCTGGTGTTGCGGGACAAGCTCTTTCTGAAGGGTTGGTCAAGTGCTCTGACCACTGCTCAGGTTCCTGAAGGGTCTCCCTTGTTTCAAGATGTTCATGTTCCCTCAAGGTCCTTGGGTCCGAAGACTGCTGCTAGCCCTGCATTTCTTCCAGCTAAGATTTCCCCATGAACTGATTCTGTAACCAGACTCAAGAGAGCGATATTGCCAATGAGACAGTGAACGTTGAAGGGGGTGGAACCCTAGAAACTGAAGCTATGGGAGATGTGGTTAAGGAAACTTCTACTTCTCAAAAAGTTAGAGCTGCCTCTACTTTTCCTCTCCAAGATGGCATGGATAAGATTGTGGACGCTGCTCCTGAAGTTCCTCCTGTTGATGAAAGTTGAAGTCGTCTTTGGAATGATTCGAAGTTTTTGCTTTTCTCTCTCTCTCTCTCTCTCTCTCTCTCTCTCTTTTGTTTTTATTTTTCTACTGTACTAGGGCTCGGTCTTCTTAACGAGTTGTCCCCTTAAGGTTGTCAAGACAATTTTTCTTTCTTCCTGGTACTGTTTCGTGGGGCCAGCTGTGCCTTTAAAAGAACTTCACTTCTGATGTTGCAGTTTGATGTGTTTTGTTTTCATGCTTGCATTTGTTCATACTATTTGCCCCCGACCGAGCATTGTTAGGTCCATAGGGCCGAATAGATGCTCGGTCTTCATGGTTGCATTGATTGTTGTACTTTGAATGAGAGTAGCTTACTTAGGTCCAGGTTGATGTTGTTTGCCTCCACCTGGAGCTAAGTAAGATTGGTACTGAAGAACCTGCTCTCTGGAGGAGCTGCTTAAGGTGGTGTTAATATTGATAGCATAAGTGCCATTGAATGGGACAAAAAGATGTCATACTCAGGTCCAGGTTGGTACCGAAAAAACAATTGTTTACCCCCCACCTGGAGCTGAGTAGGACTAGTTATTGAAAGTTTGATCATTGAAGGATTTATCCAAATCTGTCCCAGTTTTATTTGGATACAACGGTACTGAAGTGTTGATGTGACGATACTTAATAAATTCTGTGGACTCAGAGATGATTATTTAAAATACGTTAGTGAGGTTTCCATCAAGCAATTCCACTTGACTAAGGTCCAATTTAGTTGCTAAACATAATTCCACCAAGCAATTCCACTTGGCATGTTTGAGTGCTAACTAAAATTAAATCCCCGTTCAATCGTTCTGAAAGTAAGTCCGTTTAGGTTAGACCAAAGCTAAGTTCGTTTGATAAACATCAAAGCTAATTCCGTTTGGTAAACACCAAAGCTAAATCCATTTGATAAACATCAAAGCTAATTCCATTTGGTAAATACCAAAGCTAAATCCGTTTGGTAAACACCAAAGCTAAGTCCGTTTGGTGAATACCAAAGCTAAATCCGTTTGGTAAACACCAAAGCTAAGTCCGTTTGGTGAACACCAAAGTTGATTCCGAAAATCTCTTGCAATGAAGTTGGTCAGATATTAACCACAAAAAAAATAAAAAATTGAGAGAAGTGGGGAGGCATTTGCATTGATCAAAAGATATGTGTCTTTACACTCTGATAGAGAAGTTAGGGGATAATTCTATTGATAGTATTTCTTGAGATTTGCTACATTCCAGGGCCGAGGTATGGCTCTGCCTTTGAGATCCTCTAGGTAGTAAGCTCCATTTCTAGCAACGACTGTAACCTTGTATGGACCTTCCTAGTTAGGTCCTAGTTTTCCTTCGCTAGGCACCCTTTTGTGATCCATAACTTTCCTCAAAACTAGTTCTCTAGGTGTGAATCTCCTTGGAAAAACTTTTTGGTTGAAACTCTTGATGAGTTGCTGTTGATATGTTACAAGTCTGATCAGTGTTGCTTCCCTTCGGCCTTCTGCCATATCCAGTGCTTGTGCAATAGCTTCTTCATTACTTATGCTTTCAAACAACTCTAATCGGAGGGTTGGGAGACCAACTTCAAGTGGGATAATAGCCTTTATTCCATAAGTTAGGGAGTACAGTGTTTCTCCTGTTGAGTGACGTGCCGTGATTTGGTAAGCCCATAACACGTGGGGTAACTCTTCAACCCACTTTTCTTTTGCATGTTCGAGCCACTTCTTTACTCCATTGATGATGGTTTTGTTCGATAGTTCTGCCTGTCCATTACTTTGTGGGTAACCCGGAGAAAAGTTCCGATATTCGATCCTAAGGTTGGCACAAAATTTTCTGAAAATCTTTCCGTCAAACGGTGTTCCATTGTCTGCAATTTGTACTCACGGGATGCCGAAACGGACCACTACGTTTCTCATGACAAACCACTTTGTGTCTGCTTCTTTGATACCTGCCAATGCTTCAACTTCAACCCACTTAGTGAAATAGTCAGTTGCAGCGATGAAGAATTGTCTGTTCCCAGTGCCTCGTGCCAAAGGTCCAACAATATCTAGACCCCATTGGGCAAAGAGCCACAGGCTGGTGAGTGGAGTGAGTGTTTGGCTGGAATGGACCAAACCTCTGACATTTATCACACTTCTGAATGTACTGTTGTGCATCTTGTTGCATCCGTGGCCACCAATATCCATAAGTGAGGGCTCGATGCGCCAGTGACCTTCGACCAACGTGGCATCCACAAATCGCATCATGAATTTCGTAAAGAACATTTTCGACTAGATTTGGATGCACACACAATAGATAAGGATCGAGATAGGAGCGTCTGTATAGCTTCTCAGATGGTGAGACCCAGAACCGATCTGATCTATGTCGGATTTTGTTGGTTTCCTTCTTGTCTTTGGGAAGAGTGCCAGATTTCAAAAAAACAAGTATTGGATCCATCCAGCTTGGCTCTAGGTTACTGTAGAGGACTGGAGATGCAATGCTTGGTTTCGGCACAAACTCAACCCAAACTTTTCTAGCGCCTTTGGCATCTACTGATGAGCCGAGGTAGGCCAGAGCATCAACATGGTTGTTTCTGTCCCGACTGATTCGTTCCACTCGTATGGATCAGAATTTTTTGAGTAAATTCTTAGCCTTGTCTGCATAAATGGCCATTCTTTCATCTTGTGTTTCGTAGATCCCAGTAAGTTGGTTAACAACCAACTTAGAATCAATGAAAACCAGAAGTTGCTCTGCACTGAAGTGTTCGACACTGTGTAAACCAGCTAACAACACTTTGTACTCCGCCTCATTGTTAGAAGCCTTCCAACCAAGCCTAAAAGCTTGCTCCCAGATAAATCCTTCTGGTGACATAAGTACTATCCCAGCTCCCGAGCCTCAGTTATTGGATGATCCGTCGACATAGAGCTGCCAGATATTCCCAATAAAGAGTTCCCATGCTTCTGAAGCACATTGCTTTCCTAGTTCGGTGGTGCGTAGCACCTATACCGAGCTAGAGTTCTCGAGCTCGGTGCTTTGGGTGGGAGCGAATTCGACTACGAAATTTGCCAAGACCTGGGCCTTAATTGCTGTTTTGGGTTGATATCGAATGTCAAACTCACCAAGTTCAACCACCCATTTCGCTGTTCGACCGGAGAAATCAGCTCGACTGAAGACAGATCTGAAGGGGAATTCAGTGAGGACATTGATGGTGTGACCCTGAAAGTAATGTTGTAGCTTCCATGAGGCGATAAGCAATGCGTAAGCTAGCTTTTCTAAGGGTAGGTACCGTGTCTCGGCATCTAGTAGAGTCTTGCTAATGTAGTATACTGATCTCTGTTCCTTTTTAACCTCTCAAATCAATACCGCACTTATGGCGTGATCTGAGACTGCTAGATATAGGTACAGTTCTTCCCCGGGTTCTGGAGTGGACAGGAGAGGTGGTGTACTAAGATATTTTTTGAGGCTTTGCAATGCTTCGGTACATTTAGGACCCCATTCAAATGCAGCCTTTTTTCTCAGTAGCTGAAAGAAAGGCTTCATTCGATCTGAAGACTTGCTGATGAATCGATTCAAGGCGGCTGCCGTTTCGGCCAGCTTCTGTAGCTCTTTAGCCTTTGTTGGTACTTCTTTAGTTTGATCCAGATTTGCCTCAATCCCTCTGTAAATCACCATGTACCCCAAGATCTTCCCTGTTCCTACCCCGAAAGTGCATTTCGAGGCATTAAGGCAAAGCTGATGGCTTTTCAGGATACCAAAAACTTCTCTGAGGTTTGTAAGGTGGTTTATAGCGAGCTTTCTTTTCACTACCATATCATCTATGTAAGCTTCCATGGTTCTTCTGAGCTGGTCCTTGAACATTCAAGTGATCATTCGCTGGTAGGTTGCCCCGGCATTCTTGATGCCGAACGACATTACTTTGTAGCAATAGATGCCTCTTGGAGTAATGAATGTTGTATTCTCTTGATCTGGGCCGAATAGTGGTATCTGGTGATAGCCGCTATAAGCATCCAGAAAGCTCATACGCTCATGTCCCGCTATTAAGTCTACCAGTTGATCAATGCGAGGTAGAGGAAAACTGTCCTTGGGACAAGCTCTATTTAGGCAGGTGAAGTCAACACAGACTCTCCATTTTTCGTTCTTCTTTTTTACTACAACTGTATTGGACAGCCATTGTGGGTACTGAACCTCTTTAATCGCCCCCGATGCTAGGAGTTTTTCAACCTCAGCAATTACTGCTTCAGTGTGCTCAACTGAGGATCTTCGAATTTTCTGCACAATAGGTCGAGCAAAAGGGTTGATGTTGAGTTTATGGCAAGCGAAATCTGGATTCAACCCTAGAGTATCATACGTTGACCATGCGAATACCTTCATATTTTTCCTCAGCAAATCCAACAGCTGAAGTTTCTCATCAGTGCCCAGCGAGGTACCGATAAGGAAATACTTTTCTGGGTCATCCTCCTTTACTAGGACTTTCTCTAAATCCTCTATTATCTTTTTCGCTAAGGTTCCTCCTACATCCTCCAAGACTGGCTATTAGGCTACTTAAACTGTCTGTACCCGACTGCAAAGTTGTTTAGCCTTTATAGCTGCCATGAAGCAATGTTTTGACGCAACTTAGTCCCCTGAGATCTGCTCTACTTCGTGTTACGTTGGGAAGCGGATGAGCTGGTGGTAGGTTGAGGGGACCGCCTCTATTTGGTGAATCCAAGGACGAACGAGTATGGCATTGTAAGGAGAAGGTGTATTAATAACTAGAAATTCTATTTGCAGGGTTTTTGTCCCAACCACAACTGGCAACACTATCTTGCCAAGTGACCATTCGGGCTGTGAATTGAAATCGACCAACGGAGCTGCCGTCAGGGTGAGATGCTACTCAGAGAGACCAAGCTTCCTGAACAAGTCGTAATACAATATATCTACCGCACTACCTTGATCTACCAGGACTCGTTTTACGTCAAATCGTTTCCTAATTCCCACAGTTATAATTAGTGCATCAGTATGTGGGTTCTGAATACCTTCTAAATCCTTTCTAGTAAATGAAACAGTGCACAAGGGGGTTTAGGTACTGTGCGTATCTTTTCGCCGCGGGCCCTACTGACATGACCTGCTAAATCTGCACAGCTTTGGCAATTTATTCTTGAAGTTCCTCTTCACGCTTGTGGCTAGTTGTTCTATAGATTACATTTATTGCCAATCGAGGAGGATGCTCAATGTTTGGTTCTGGTAGAGGGTTCCCTTGTTCGACCACCACTTCATCCTAATCAATTTAGTGGTGGTTTGGGATGATCTAAATAAGTGCACTTTTTGACTTTTTATGAAATATGAGTTGGGTATGGGTTGGGTTTGTAGTGATGTGTTAGAAAGGTGATGTAACTTAAATAAGATGATGTGACTTAAATAGGATAGTGACTTTTTGACTTTTTTAGATCATGACAAACAAGGACTTAGTCTCGGAGGTATCCAGTAGCTACCAAGTCTTCCAGGTGTTGCTTTAATGCTCTGCAATTCTGAGTCATATGCCCCCTGTCTTGGTGATAGGTGCATCTGAGCTTCTGATTGCGCCGAGCTGGATCTCTCAACATTTTTGGCGGCCAAATAAAGAATGGCTCTCTCTTGATCTTTTCCAAAATACGATAGATTGGTTCCTTGAATAAGGTCACAACTGCTTCATGGGATTTGGACTTGTCTACTTCATTCACTGTGAGTCCTTGGTGTTCCCCTCAGTCCACTCTTTTTTTGTGCCAAGCTGTTTGTTCAGTTGATGCTCCTCGATGAGGATCTGATCGTCTTCGAGGTGAGCGTACTGCTCAATTCTGGCACGCAAATCTTTCAGTGTTGTGGCCAAGCGCTTAGTAAGTGACTGTCTCAACTTACTTTCCAAGCGCAAACCATGTTTAAAAGACATCACGGCCATCTGTTCGCTACAAATGTTTTCCTTCAGGTCATTGTACTCCTCCCAATACCTTCTAGCATAATTGCGCAGCGTTTCTTCTTGTTCCTTTCAGAGACCGAACAGTGTATCTGGCTCTTTCGAGATCTTAGTGTTAGAGATGAACTTGGCCAAGAACTCTTCAGAGAGATGCTTCCAATCATAAATTGATCCAGCGGGGAGACGATCAAACCATCGAAGTCCAGATTCTCCCAAACTGGACAGGAAGACTTTGCACATCAATGCCTCGTCTCGGTTCCATAAGGACATCATCTGCTGATAATGGCTGATGTGCGTCAATGGGTCTGACTTCCCATCATATGACGTGAACTTTGGTGGAGTGAATTTCTTGGGAGGTCAAATAGCCTCGATTTTCGGGGAGAATGGGGAGGAGACGAGCCGATCCGATCTAATGCTCTGTGCTCTCTCTAATGGATAGTACGATCAAGGTGATCTCGCCGTTGCTCATTTTGTTTGTTGCTAATCAGCCAAGTACGAAGATCCTGAGGAGGGTACTTTGTCTACTGGCAAGCTGTTTTCTGCCTCTTAGCCCTTCCCCGGCGTGAGCCACGGGTGTGGCTGCTCGTCGCCTCACTTTGTACTAGGATCGGCTGGCTTTGCTGCCCAAACTCATTTCTGGTAGCCTTCTTCACTGGTGGTTCTCGGCATGGGCTTCTCTGTCACAGGTGAAAGGGCTCTGCATCAGTCCTCTTCTCCGTCGGGTCACCCATCACCCTTTTGAGTTGTGCTTTCAGTTCTTATATCTCCATTCCCATGGAGTCAATGATTCGATCCCTGTAATCCTTCTCTAGTAGAAAATGATGAGAAGAACCTCCAGCGAAAGGCAATCGATGCTCAACAAATTCGGGAGTCCGGTTGTTGTTTCTAGTTTGTTCTTTCACGACTGTCGGGAGTGCAAAGCCTTTATCCTTCGTCTTCTCCATTTGTAGAGTCAGTGCCGAAGGTGGGATGTCCTCAATCCCATCATCGGAATCAAGCATAGAACTTCGAGACAAAGCCATCCACGTTCGCCGCACCAATTGTGCGTACCGAATACCGTACTAGATGATTGTGGATCGGAGCTCCGCACTTGATTGGACTGTTCAGGAATCGAGACCCTGCAACAATGAGCACCGTTAAAGCTACCTAGCCGGGGTGGCCGGATAACCCCTTCGGTGTGGGAGTGAGAGATTGGAGAAGATGAGGGATACTCTCTCAGTGCTACGACTCGTGTTTTAGTGAGTATAGTTCAGCTTAGATCAGTTACATTCAGTGTGAAGTCGGTGTAGTTTATATAGAACTCCTTGCTTGTTGCCCAATATGGTTTCATGGAGCTCTGGTGCTGCAAAGTTTCCTTTTAACATTGCCCAAGGTGGGGGGCCATCTGGTAGCTGACCAAGGTTGTATATACTCATTGTAACCATGCTTGTAACAGATCACATTCCTTTGATCAATTGTTTCCGTGATTCTAGGGGGATGGGACTGTAGACACTCCATTTTTTACCGTCCTCAAGACTTGGACGTCATCGTTTGAACACCCGATGATTATGCTCGCTCATGTTCATTTTGAGTCCCTGAAGGTCTCGGCTGAGTGCCTTGCCTTGGAGGCTCTAATCTTGTCTGTTTTGTGCTTGGTTGTGGGCCAAGAGCTTGTTGCTTCACTTCTGGAGGAGAGGGTGGCCTGTCAGCCATCCTCTTAGCCTGCCGGCCATGACTTGTGCCTGTCGGCCACCAATGGTGGCCGGTCATCTATGTTGATGGTCGGTCGGCTACATTGATCGCCGGTCGGCCACTGATGATGGTCGACGGCCATTTTTCTCCTCTTTCAGATATTTATTTGCCAGCTATGCCAGCTGTTGATCACTGATGCTCATCCCCATACACGTGTATGAAGGGATGAATGCAAGCCTTTGGCTTGTTTTTCTATATAATGGGGGCTCTCTCCCCCATTTGAGGGGTTAGAAAATTTTGTGAGAAAATTTTCTCTCTCTCTCTCTCTCTCTCTCTCTCTCTCTCTCCCTATTTTGTGCTTGAAAGTGAGAATTCTCTACACATTTGCACTAAGACCCTTGACCAAACATCTTCATCTTGGAGCTGAGGTTCTTTGAGGCTTGGTTAGAGCTCCTAAGGCTGGTTTTAGCTCAGAATTGTGGCTGTTTAAGTGCTGTGCTTCAAAGGTATAAGGCTTACCTCATTTAAGCTTTGTTTTAATCAATTGCTTCAGCATCTTTTTACACTGTTTTGACCTGGTTTTCAACCATAAAAAACTCTATTTTTAAGGTTTCAAAATGGTGGTTTAAGTCTTGTTGAATTAGGGGGTTGTCTCATCTTCTTGCTCTTTGGCTTGTGAAGCCTTTTGTGCTATCTTTCAAAGCTTTTTGAAACAACTTTTTCGGCTCTTTTAACCACTGAATTCCAAGGGAATTTTAGTGGTAAAAACTTGATTTTGAGGTCCAAAATAGGAGGGGGTGGCCTCTCCTCCTTGTGTCTTGTTTGCAAGTGTAGATAGCCTAACATGTGAGCATGTTTTTCTACCCTTTTGTGACTTGATCTCAGCATGTTTTAGGCTCTGATTTGGCATGATTTAACTCTGTTTTGAGTAGTCTTGGTCATATGAGCCTTGTCTTGCATGGTCGTAATGCAAATGCCTTCACTAGCTTAGTGTTTCAAGGCCTCTAACATGTTTTGCTTGAGATAATTGCATGTTGTAGCATCATTTTACATGTGATTTCAGTGTATATAGCTCCGTCACACTTTCACTTATTCCACTATTTCATTGCTTTTGAGAGTTGTGTCTTGAGTCTTGCTTGCAGGCTAACATTTGAGCATGTTTTTCTAGCCTTTTGTGCCTCAATCTCAGCATGTTTTAGCCATTGTTTTGGCATGTTTTAAATCTTTCCAGAGCTGCTTTGGTCAATTGAGCTTGGTATTGCATGCCTCTAGTGTAGTGCTCTTCATTTGTTTAGTGTTTTTGGCTTTTGAACATGTTGTACATGAGTTGTTTGCATGTTGTAGTATCATTTTTCATGCCATTTCAACACTAAAATATCTGCAACCTCCCTCATTTCTTCATTTTTCCATTTGTTTTGAGGGTTGGTTAACCTTAAGGTTGTTTTTAAGCTTGAGATGGAGCTTGTGATCAACGGTTTTAATCCTCTTTTGAGGGTTTCTACTAACCAATGGCATGATCTCTCTCATGTCTTAAGTCATTCTTTGGTTGACCCCTCTCTCATTAGAGGACACTCACCTTGGACTTAACCGGTTAAAGAAGGATTCGGTAATGTAAAATGTGTAAACAAAACATGACAAGTAAAACATGAACAAGATAAGCATGTTGTGTTGCATTGCATGTGTTTGGATCGGATGTTAATCCAAACACAAGAAAAATGGGACGTTTCATACTCAAAGTGATGAAACGTGCCACTTTTCTTGGTCACCGTCACCCTTGATCATGCATGATAGGATGGTGGTCCTTAGAGTCTTATTTGTGAATTTATTAAGTTTGTACGAGCTTGGTTCTTTGGCCATCATGCATGAAAATGCTTTGTTGGTGGCCTGAGAGCCAAATGCTATACTCCTTTGAGCTTAAGAAATGATAAGGAGAGTGGCAGTACACACATTTCTTGAAAAATGCATTGTTTTGGCTCTGTTGCTCTCTGTTGTAGCAAAAACAGAAGTCTGGAAAAAGGGGTGGCCGACCGGCCACTTGAAGTAGCCGATCGGCCACTTAAACTAGCCAACCGGTCACTTAAACTAGCCGACCGGCCAGTTAAGGTGGTCGACAGCCACCATCTTTGGCCGACCGGCCACCAATCAATTTTTGTGCAAAAGTGTACCTGTTTTGGAGCAGAGGCAGTCTGGAAATTGGTACAATGTTCAGAGATCAAAGCAAGTGCAAACAGAGGCAATCGATGGCAAGGCGACGGATTTTCGGGAAGAAGCCAACCGAGCATGCATGCCTCCCTCGCCTCTGAGGCCATTTACTTGCTTTATTTAAATCGCTTTGTTAGTTAGTTAGCGTAGCTAATCATTCAATTCGTTTTGTAATATTTTTAATTAGCTTAGCATAGCTAGTTATTCAATTGTGTTGTAATAATTAATTAGCAAGAAAAGTTAATTAGTTGTTTTGTAATAATTAGCTTAGCTTAGTCTAGCTTAGCTTATTCATTCGGACCCTCCTTCGCAAGGGCGTATTGTTATAATAAGTGTGCGTGCGTGTGTGCATGTCTTCCAACCCTACGTCTTTCTACCTTTTATTTAACAGCTTTCAATGGTTAGATTAGGGCACGTTTCAATTAGCATACCTTATGCTTGCATGTTTGCATACATTCATTTGTCTTGCATGCACCGAGGCTCAGCACATCATTCAAACTGCATCGTATTTCAATACTTCTTTGAATACGTATATCAAATTGTGGCATTCAAATACCATGATTAGGTAACCGAGCCTATCTTATTGGATTATTGCATGTGTTGCATTAGGTATTCTGTATAGTTAGGAATCATGCATATTTCTAACTAGCTTTTGTTTTGGCTTGGAGTACACTGTAAGTTTTACGCTTTAGCATGCTTGCATGAGTGTGAGTGTTGCCATGATAGCATGCTTGCCATGAGGCTATTTGCTTAAGTGATTAACTGCATGAATGCCTATGGATGAAGACTTTGTTGTTTGAATTGGAACAATTCGATGAATGTGTGTTTTAAGCCCACTTTGCGAAGTGGCAAATCATGTTTTTAAGCCCACCTAAGGGTGGGAAATCAGCGTTTTAGCCCACTGGAGGGTGGCACCTTCAAACCATTTTCGAAAACAAACATGAGTTGATTTGTTCCAAGTCTTGCGATTTAGTCCATACTTGCTTGTGTATGCGTCACATAGTAAAGTTAGCAAATAATTAGAAAAAGAACACGTTTGTTTATCAAACAACATATCATGGTAGTAGAGGTCGATCTTTGATCGGGCGAGCGGGGGTGCTCATTTCAGGACCTTCCCCTCTCGTACCTAAGTTCACGAGCCGAGACAACTTTGGTGATGACGGACACGTAGCCTTTGGCACGAGTCAGGGTTTCCTAAATTTCCCAAAAACAAAATATTTAGGTGGCGACTCTGTAATCTAGCAAAGCAGTCCATTTTTGGCACTTTTTGATTCAAAATCTGATTTTCCAAAATGAGAGGAGTCTGAACTGTAGGACCAATTCGAGCTCTATGAAAAGGGGGGCGCGAAAAAGTCGAGTCCACAGTTTCTGGCGACTCTGCTGGGGATTTAGAGAACTTGACTCGAACTCATGATATGTTGTTTTATCTACATTTGTGTGTTTATTTACGTTGCATTTGCATAGGTGCGCCTAAGTCACAGTGTTTGCCATCTGCTATTCCTGAACGGTTTGCCGGAGGCTCGCTTGGAAAAGCTTGCCATAAGGCTGATCGATTGCGGGCTCTGCCACGATGGGAATACAAACCTTGAATCTAGACTACCGCTGTACCGTTTGATCCTCCTTTCACTTCTCGATGTTAGGAGCGAGAGGTATATTAGGTGGTTTTGCTGAGGCACCCTTTTTGACTGATTGACCTAGTTGCATATCGGAAGCCATAGAGACTGTTCCAAACTAGGACAGGTTTCTCACCCAGATACAGGATTGTTTGAAGCCGCATGCGTGCGTAGCAAACCCCTAGTTCCTGACGAAACTAGGACAGGGAAACCCTACCCCACCATAGGGGTGTTTTGGCTTTCACTTGCTTGATATGTGCTGTTGGGGTGTGTCTCTACAGGAATGTATGTATCAGTTGCAAGTTTGGGTATCAGTTTGAGGGTATCAGTTTTGAGGCAGAAATTTGGGGGCAGAAATCAGTATTTAAGTACAGATTATCCAGTTTATGATTTTAACTGTGTGTTGTCTCTATCTAAGCCGAGGTGCTGTGCGTTTGTTGATTGTTGTTTCTTTTTTGCTTTATTTTTCTTTTTACAAGGTAGTATTTCACAATTGCTTTCGACGAGGCAGTTTCCCCCCAAGCACTCTGGACCAGAGTCAGGAGGATTTACCGACCTGAGGATCTTATTGGAGGACAACTAGTGTTTGCTTCGCTACCCCTGGTTACGAGACGGAGGACAGCCAGGCACAGATCACCGGTTCAACAATCGCCAATTCAGCGGTCACTATCTACGTCACCTGTGTGCAGTTGGGCCCAAATTTATGCTTCCTCAAAAAGGGAATATACACCGGTTCTGATAGATCAACACCCCTCAGACAGTATGAAGGATATGATGCGTCAACTTCAACAAACTATCGAGGCCATGCAGCGGGACGCTGCTTGCCAAGCGGAAGTTATCTCTCGCCAAACAGAGGTTGTAGCCCAGCAGGCTGAACTGATTGCTAGGCTTCAATAGCAACAGCAACAACAACCACAACAAGCAGCAGCTTCCGCTTCATATCCACCCCCAGCTAGGGTTCTAATACCCGGGGATACAGCTAATGTCCAGGAGAATGTGGATATTCCAGCAGGGCCAGTCCCACCTCAGACTTCCAAAGCACCGGCCTACCCAACAAACGCATCATTCGAGTTTGAGGTCGATCCTACCGCCTTGAAAGTGAACAAGCTTAAGAAGCTTTTCAAACGACCTCAAGGAGTCAACTCAATCCCAGATATAGAGGACGGCTACACAGATTCGGCGGTGACATTGCCGGATAGATTTAAAATGCCTCACATAGACCGCTTCAACGGTTTGGGTGATCCTATGGTCCACTTGCGACTGTTTTCAGATATTCTGTGGTCGATGGGCCTGACTAGACTGCAAAAGCTATCCCTCTTTGGTCGGACCTTGTAAGGTATCGCGGCCATCTGGTATGCTAAACTGGAAGATTCTGTGAAGAGGAGCTAGAAAGAGATGATCGAGGCCTTCATTGCCCAATATTCTTATAACACTCAAATCGAGGTCACAACTCATGATCTCGAGGCAACTCGACAAGAGCCGAATGAGGGCTTCTCCGACTTCGTCACTCGGTGGAGGGCTAAGGCCTCCATGATGACAACTCGACCAGCAGAAAAGGACCAGATAAGAATGGTCGTTCGTAATCTGCAACCGAAGCTGCTGTAGAAGATGATTGTTTTACCCCTACCTACATTTGCTGATCTACATGAGATAGGGGTACAGATAGAGGATGTGATGAAACAGGGTCTGATTGACCATGAAAAAGAGCAGCCCAAGAGGGCGTTTACACGCGGTTCAAATGCAGCTACGAGTAGCAATGCAACTGCAAGGACCTCTGACGTAGGTATGGTCACTACCACACCAAAAACAGCTACCCCCTTTACTGGTACATTTGGAACCACCTCACAACCTGCAAAGTATCCACCCCGAGGCCAGAGGGTTTTCACCCCACTCTACATGTCTCTATTTGTGGCCTTGAGGTCCTGATCAGAAAGGGGCATCTGAAGCCCCTAGAATCGCACCCGTTGCCTAATCCCCTCTCTCCTACACCTAAACCGGCCAAGTATTGCGCCTTCCACCAGCATCATGGTCATGACATCGACCTACGCTTTAGACTCCGTCATGAGATTCAGGATCTTATTGACAACAAGTGATAGCACCTCTTGAGAAGCCTAACGTCACTACAAATCCTCTCCCACCACATAACCAACCCCCTCCTCCACCCAGGCAAGTAAACTTTATTGAAACAATGGCCGTCCCATACGACCCTAGCATATACATCACCCCCTCCCACCTGCCTAAGCCGGCACTGTTCATCCCAGAAAGCACAGACCTGTGCATGATGAGCGCGTCCAATTCCCAACCCAAACCCGTGGTGGTGGCTGTGATAAAAGAAGGCATGCCCGAGGGCTCTGTGAGCTTAATTGAGGAAACATACAACCCTTGCCACTTTATTGCGGTATCATATCAGGCTAGATCAGGGGTGGAATTGTCGAAGGGAATGGAGGTTAATGTAGTCCGGGAGGACGGGCTAAGCTAGGGGCTGGATGACTTAGTTAAGCTTGAGGAGGACATCAGTAATCTGCAGTTCTTTGATGAACAGGATTTGGGGAATGTACAGATCGGCTGGTTTGATATGAACGGATCAACGGATAATACAGGGTGGCTTAGTGATGAGCCGGATGTCGATGAGGGGTCTCAACTAAAGCAGGGACAGTTGGAAACAGGAATGTCTGCAACGGCCGGAACGCTCGACAACAAAGGAAAGTTGCCGGAAAGCACTGATATTGAGAATTTTGCTCAAGAATTGGGTAGCTTGTGTACAGCTGATACAGAACAGGAGGCCACGCTGAAGCGGTTTGAGCAAGAAAGAACTGAGACTGATCAAAAGGCTCGAAAAGCCAAAGGCCCCACGGGGACAGAATGTGTTGTGAACACGGGAACAATTACAGCGGAACTGGATGTGTGTTTGTCAGTTGCCGAAGGAATGTGGTGGGAAGATGAGGATTTGCATCTCGCCACACGGATGAGGATTGGGGACAAAATCTGCTGAATGATACATGGTATACCGAGGAAGTTGATCACATGACTCGGAGTGGGCGGTACTTTAAGCCCCCACACCTGGACTAACCAGAAGTATCAGGGAAAGATAAGGAAACAGAGAAGCGGAAAGACAAACTGTTGGAAGAGGAAGCTGTACTGAAGTAGCTGAAAAAATTCAAGCGGACATCTCTATCTGGGGTTTGCTTATGGCTTCATGGGTGCATAGACAAGCCGTCCTATCAGCAATGGATAAGGCTAAGCTTTCTATCGACACAATCCCCGAGCAGTTAGTGGGACTGGTGTTCCCGGGAGGTGCCTCACCAACTTTGATTTTCACAGATAAAGAATTGCCGCCTGAGGGCTCTGAGCATAACAAGCCACTGTACATCTCTGTGGAATGTAAAGAGAAGTGGATACTAGTTGTCTTGGTTGATACCGGGTCTGCAATTAATGTGTGTCCATCGCGCACAGCCTATGCTATCGGTTTGAAACCCGCAAATTTTGCACCAACGACCCAAGTGATTCGGGCCTATGACAATACAAGTCGGGAAGTGATGGAGACAGTTCGGATCAAAACTCAAGTTGGCCCGGCACAACAGGACATTGAATTCCACGTCCTGAATGTTCCAGCCACCTTTAATTTACTCCTTGGACGGTCATGGGTACACTAAGTAAGAGCTGTCTCTTCCACTCTGCATCAGATGCTGAAGTACCCCCATAGGAAGGGGGTAGCTATCGTTTTTGGGAACTCTTTCATACATCCGCCGCCGGAGGTTACTACATCGGTCTTGGAAATTGTACACGGCGAGGAGGATGTCTTTTTGTCTGGGTTCACCTTGGCCGAGGCCCGGGTAGTGCAAGATATTCTGGCTATTGATGAGGGGTTCTATGTCAGTGCTCAATCCGTCTACCTCATGAATAAGCTTCAACATGTACCCGGAATGGGATGGGAAGGAGCGGCCAGAAGGGCATTACTACGTTGGCCAAAGTGCCACACAACCCTTTTACCTTTGGTTTAGGTTACACGCTTACCAAAGAGGATTGGGTAAGGAAGAGAAAGGAAATGGAAGGAAGGGCCAAGGCTAAACAAGCTGGGAAGCACTATAAGTTGGTGCATAGACCTATTCAAGGAACCATGAACGGCCGCTTTGTCCGGAAGGGGGAGGATTTCCCATTTTGTGACTTTCCTGAGCCATGGCTAAATTCAGAAAAGTGGCGTTTGCCCGGCTTTGAGATCTTTCTTTACCTACAGTTGCAAGGGGATGAAGTTGCAGAAGAGCAGATTGACTTACCAGCTGAGGCTGGACAGTGCAAAGAGGATGAGTCCGATGGTATAGAACTCGAGATAGGAGTAGCGCTGGCTTGTCTCCTCTCGGATCCTCAGATCACACCAGAGAGCTTGGGGGATGACTTCTCTGTTTCCATGATTGGAGATCAATCGGTTGTAGGCCCTTCTTCTGGCATTCTAGATGCATTTATCGCACCCTTCCTCGTTTGGCAGTTTGAGGAAGGCTTTTTGTCCAGTAGTTCTGAGTCAGGTAGTGAACCGGAATTTGATTCCACAGAGTCTGTGGAGTCGGAATCAAATTCTAGTTCTTCTAAGTCAGAGTCCGGTATTCCTGGGGTTGATAACCTGAATGCCGTTGTTTTGTCCACGTCGTCTTTTTTCTTTTCTTTAAGTCGGTTGTAACCGAGGAATTAAACGAACTAGAAGACGTGAATAAGAATGGTACCACTGTTGTTTCTGAGTACTTTATGTGCCACTTGTGTATTGCATTAATCAGGACTTTCAAAACTTTGATAAAAAAGACGAGGAAGAAATTCCTCCGATTTTTAAAATATTTGATTGATCCAGAGGAAGAGAGGTTTATAAAACCTTTGGTTGATGAAATCACTTCAATTAATGTTGGTACTGAGAAGGATCCGCGTCTGGTCCACATCGGGTCCATGTTGTCTTCGGAGGAACGCGAGCGCTTAGTCGCTTTATTAAAAGATTTCAAAGATGTTTTCACGTGATCCTACGAAGACATGCCTGGAATCGATCCTGCGATTGTACAGCACTAGATCCCTCTTGACCCTGAGGCCCGACCCGTCAAACAAAAGCTTCAGAGAATATGCCCGGATTGGGCTCTGAAAATCAAGGAAGAGGTCACCAAGCCGATAGATGCAGGTTTCTTACTAGTATCTGAGTATCCTACTTGGTTGGCCAACATTGTTTTGGTGCCGAAGAAAGATGGCAGAATTCGGGTGTGTGTGGATTTCAGAGATTTGAACAAAGCTAGTCCGAAGGAGGACTTTCCTCTGTCGCATATCGACAAATCTGTGGACTTTACCGCAGGGCATGTGCTACTTTCCTTTATGGATAGGTTTTCCGGGTACAACCAGATTTTGATGGCACCAGAGGATAGGGAGAAAATTGTCTTCACCATGCTGTGGGGAACCTATTGCTATAGGGTGATGCCGTTCGGTTTGAAGAATGCTGGGGCTACTTATCAGTGGGTTGCAACCACGATCTTGCATGATATGATCACAAAGAGGTAGAGGTGTATGTGGACGACATGATTGTCAAGTCCAAGGAAAGAGAAGGCCACTACACCACCTTGAAGAAATTTTTCCAACGAATCAGAGAGTATCGGTTGCGACTGAATCCTCAGAAATGCACTTTTGGTGTCACAGCAGGGAAAATGCTGGAGTTCTTGATTACACAAAGGGGCATTGAAGTCGATCCTTCCAAGATTAAGGCCATCTTAGAAATGCCACCACCAAGGACTGAAAATGAGGTATGAGGCTTTCTGGGTAAAGTGCAATTCATAAGACGGTTTATTGCAAAATTAACCTTGACTTGTAAACCACTATTTGGTCTCCTGAAGAAAGGAAAGAAATTCTAATGGGATGATCGATGCCAAGTTGCTTTCGAGCAGATCAAGCAATATCTACAGAACCCACACGTGTTGTCACTGCCAGAGCCGGGGAAGCCGTTGATTTTGTATTTGTCAATAACCAACACGACTATAGGCTGCATGCTTACGCAGGAATCTGAGGATAAAGTGGAGAAGGCCATTTATTACCTAAGTAAGAAGATGCTGGAATATGAGACCCGTTATACTCTGTTGAAAAAGGCTTGTTTAGCCTTGGTATGGGCTACCAGGAAGTTGAGGCACTACCTGTTAGCTCACTCTGTAATTCTAGTTTCGAGATTGGATCCCATCAGATATCTCTTCGAGAAACTAGCGCTTACGGGTAGGCTAGCTCGTTGGTTGCTTCTTCTCTCCGAATTTGATTTGAAGTACATGACTCGCAAGTCTGTGAAAGGGAGAACGGTAGCGGAGTTCCTAGCCGATCACCCAGTGGGGGGAGACGAAGCGGCAGAGCATCTGTTCCCAAATGAGGCCATTCTGCAACTTGAAGAAGAGATTTGGACTATGTACTTTGACGGAGCGTCTAACCAGTACGGGTATGGGATAGGGGTGTTACTGATAGCGCCCGACGATTCCCACATACCCTTAGCCTTTAAACTCCGGTTCAAAGTATCGAACAACGAAGCAGAATATGAGGCATGTATCACTGGCTTGGAAGCCGCCCTGGAACTAGGGGCAAAACAGTTGGACGTCATTGGGGACTCAAACCTGGTTGCGTCTCAAGCGAAAAGAGACTGGAAGGTTAAAGAAGAAATGATGAAAATGTATCACCAAACCTGGACGTTTTGATTCCTAGGTTTGAGAAGTTAACCTTCACGCATATGTTAAAAGAGAGCAACAAGTTCGCATACGCTTTATCAACTCTATCTTCCATGATAGACATCCCTTTGGAAGTCCGGATGCGTCCAATCATTATTGAATAGAGATATGTGCCAGCCTATGAGTTAATCGCCGCAATGGATGAAGTACAAGATCAAAACCCCTGGTACTATGATGTCTGGAACTTCTTGGAAAATGAGGCTTATCCACTAGGGGCAAATGCCAAAGATAAAAGGGTGATACGACGAATGGCTGCTCAGTTTATCATCTGTAGGGATAAATTATATAAACGAGGCCATCTGGGAATGCATAAACTGTGTGTTGATGCTGAAGAGTCAAAACGCCTAATGGAGGCCATCCACGGAGGAGAGTGCGGATCGCACATGAGTGGAGTGATGCTAGCTCCGGAGATTCTCAGACAGGGTTACTATTGGTCAACCATGGAGGAGGATTGTACTGGTTTTGTTCGGCGATGCCACAAATGTCAGATCCATGCAAATCGCATGAACATCCCCACCGTCGAAGCTGTACAACATGACTTCACCATGGCCGTTTTCAGTCTGGGGAATTGATGTTATTGGGGTAGTTACTCCAAAGGGGTTAAATGGGCATGAGTACATCCTGGTGGCAATAGACTACTTTACAAAGTGGGTTGAGGCCTAATCCTACGCAGTGCTGAAAGCGTCGCATGTAGCCAAGTTCATCAGGAATAATATCATTTGTCGTTATGGGGTCCCGAATGAGATCATTTCGGACAATAGTTCCCACTTCAAAAAGGAAGTGATCGACTTGTTGGAAAAATACAACGTGGCTTTTCATAAGTCATCCACATATCGGCTGCAAACCAATGGAGATGTTGAGGCCGCCAACAAGAACATCAAGCACATTCTACAAAAGATGGTGGAAACCTATAGGGACTGGCCAGATAAGCTGCCATTTGCTCTTTGGGGCTATAAAACATCAATTCGAACTTCTACTAGGGCAACTCTGTATTCTCTGGTTTATGGAATGGAAGCTGTTCTGCCGATAGAAGTTGAGGTTCTGTCGCTACGGGTTATGGCTGAGTGCCAGATAGTAGAATCGGATTGGCAGCAGAGCAGGTTTGTGGAACTTATGCTGTTCGACGGAAAGGAGGCTGAAAGCATTGTACCATGTCCAAGGTTATCAACGTAGGATTGCCAGGGCTTTCAACAAGAAACTTAAGTCCAGGAATCTGAAAGAAGGGGATTTGGTGCTCAAAGACAACTGAGCTCCCATCCATGACCCTAGGGGCAAGTTCAGACCTAATTGGACTGGTCCTTACATCATCAAGTCAATCTGGTCGGGTGGAGCTATCATTCTTATGGACTTAGATGGCCTCGAATTCTCCCAACCAATCAACATGGACAAGTTGAAGAAATACTACCCTTGAGAGGCTCGCTAGGCCGAAAACCTGACAAGGCAACCTAGGCAAAAGTTAGAGCACAAAAAATTAGAAAAAAGAAAAACTGAGCTCGCAAGGTTGAAAACCCAGAAAGCAAAAGTTAGAGCGTAAAAGGAGAGTGTTAATACCCAAGTGAACCTGAACCGAACTACGTAAGGCTTGATTCCCATCTTTGGGATACATAGGCAACTTCATTATGAAGTCCAGCCATAAACACTTCTAAATCAACTGTGTCCATGTGACTATTTTGGTCATCTTTGTCTTTTCTACATCCAAGAGTTCGGTTGTGATCTACAGTATAGTGCAGTGTTATTCAGACAAGGGGCAACTTTCCAGTTATTGGATTCGGGATTGTACATCTCAAGGATAGATTCCGAGTGTGTCTAGTTGTGATCCTTATCGAAAATGGTTTTGAAAAGTTTTAATAAAAGTTGATTTTGTTCAAATTAATCTTTTTACAACTTAGACCATCTTTGGACCAAAAGGAAAATTTTCAGTACCCACAACCTTCAATTTCATTGATTTCAATACAGAGTTCTCCGACTCTTGATACAAATCAAAGTTGTTTTTTATTACATTTAAAAGAAAACTTGAAAATACAAATTAAAGCAATAAACTTGGGGCATAGTTAAGTCAGGTGTTCATGCACCTCCTTCCAGAGCTTGTGGAAGCTTCAAATGCCAAAGTAGGCCCGATTTGTGCCTCATCTTCAAGCCAAGCTATGCATTCTCCAGAAAGGGCGCAATTGAAATTAGGAGCGAGGGCCAGAAGTTCTCTTGTTCTCCATGCAGTGGAATAGCGAGCTAGCTGTGAGCCTCAGATTGGAAATGAAGCTGGGTACTCTACCCCCTCTTCTGGGCAAGTCTGATCATGTTCGAACTGACACCGGAACCGGAATGGAAAATAGAAGACACGGTGTGTCAAGCCAATCAATTGAATGCCAGGTTGTCGAGACATGCTGTAGCTCATCGCAGGCAGATCAAACCAGGGGAAACGCCAAGCAATGTCAATAGCAGATCTGTTGCACATCCAATGGCACCACCACCCTTTGTTCGGGAAATCAACTAGCCGTAGGCGAAATAAATAGTCGCGGGCTGAATATGCAGGGCAAGAGTCCACTATTTTCAACCTGTCCATGAGCCATACCTGGGAAGGGATGAAAAATAAGAGAGATTAAAGAATAGAGAGGTGTACGTGGAGAGAAAAAGTGAGAAAAGGGTTTTGAGAGAAAAACAGAGCCTGAGGGCCGAGTGATGTGAGAAACACATGTAAGAAAGGTGGTTAACATTACCTGTATGAGTAGTGGACTTCCTGCAAACTTGGTTGTCTCTCAGCGATGGAAAGCATCCAAACCCGTTAAAGTCTCGGCTAGTGCCAAGCCAATGTAGCTCTTGCTCTCTTTCAAGCCTTGGGCCACTTAGATCAAGTGAATGCTAGACCCTCCGAAGCTAGGGGCAAGCAAGAAATGAGCCAACATACACAAGCAAAGGGCATGTTGCTGAAAACCTTGCCAAAGACGATCGTCGCGGCCGCCGGCGTCAGAAAATCAATGAATCAAGTTGGGAATTTCCAACTCCCCATTGTGAACCAAAGATCGAACATCATGTAAAGTTAGCCCACACATCCATCCTAAAGCTTAGATGTGGCCAAAATGGGACTGGGGTAAGATTTCCTCGTCACGCTGGGATTTCATCAAAGCCTGGAATTCTTCGATTGTGGGGCATATCTCTTGTCCACCAGAGCTGAAAACATGTGTAATCGGATTCTAATATCTAGCCACGGCATGGAGGAATGGAAAACACAACAGAGTACGACTTAGCGGGAATAGTGCATTTATCCCGAAACCCCAGAAATTCAACTTTTCCAAGCCATCTAAATTTGCAATCCAATCGAAGAGTTTTTGGGCAAAGAATGGCTCCATGTGAAGCAAAAACAGAGTTGAAATGAAGAAACCACGAAGCTGGAGCTTTTGTAGAAGATAAGGTGTTGAGTGGAAAACATGTGGCAGCAATCTGGAGGTTCCCTGCACTGGTGGCCTACCGGCCAGTGTTGGTGACCAACCGGCCACTTTTGTAGCCGACCGACCAGTACTAGTGGCCGACGACCACTTTTGATGGCCGACAGCATTTGTTTATGGCCAGTGGCCTCTTATTTTGCCCTCTGGGCCCTCCATGTGTGGAAAGTGCTAAGAACTTGTCTTTTGTTCCACTCTTGGTGCATTTCTTCCGTCTCTCTTTAAGAATTTTGTTGAATTGCTTATCGAGTTGTTGATTTGCTTATCGAGTTGTATTTGTTTTGATTGTTGAGTTATTGTTTTGTTCTTTGAGTTGTTTTACTCTGTGTGTTATGTGTTGGTTGGTTCATTACCTGATTTAACAGTTGCCAATACAATATTCAATTTCCATCAATCCTATTTTTCGTGAAAAATGGTGCGATGCGATGAATGCTCAGAATGCAAAATATAACACTTTTTAATCAAAAGTTGTTTTCATTCCGATCATGGTTTCTTTTCACAAAAAGAGTACAAATTTTTAAGAAAATAAAACTGCCTAAGGCTATACAATGTGCTAACACTACTAGCAAAAAAGAAAACAAAGCAAAAGGGCATCTAAATCAGTGCCACCCATCTCAGGATCGAGAGGCCCTCTTCGTCCTCTTCTTGGGCATGGACTCGGAGCTATCGCCATCGGCGTCGCTGTCTGAATTTGAGCCAGAGCCCTTCTCGGCATCTCCGCCCTCCTCGGCATCTCCGCCCTCCTCCTCGGAGCCATCTTCAGCATCGCCACCGCCCTCAGAACCCGAGCCGGTGCCGTCGCCTCCACCCTCAGATGACTCTGATTGCGGGCTCGCTGGCTTCTCGTCCTCATCTGTTTCATCATCATCCGGGATAGCTTGGCTGTGCGTCGGAGTCCCTCGTCTCTCTTTCCCTGCTGTCAGGGGAGGCATTGAAGGTCCTGCTGCGGCTCTCGCTGGGGCGTCCGGTGGGATTGGCATCTGAAAAGGGACCTGAAAAGGACAGTTTGTCAAATGCATCAGTTATGGTATGCAAATATGAGTATAGTGTTGAATGTAATGTGTGAGAGCAATGTACCAATGCAGTGTTGTTAATGTAATGTATTCAGATCAGTATGGGGCAGATTGCAGTTGAAATGCTAATATGTCAGAAGAAAATTTCATGACCTGAAGTGCAAATTGAAGGAAACTTATCGGAATCCTGTAGAGACTGAGTAGATTCAGGCTCGTCTGAACCATCCCCATCAGAGAAGCTGCTAGCTCGAGAGCCTGCCCGGTGTACTCTATAGATGCCTGTGAATGTGTTGAGATGATCAGCGGTCTACAAAGCATAATTGAAATAAATGGAATGTGCAAAATGTAAAGTATAGTACATACCGGGGTCGGGCCTCGAACTCTGACAAGCTCGTGTCCAGCTGATGCAGGCTCAATGGGAATCTGATAAACCTCCCCTGTGGGTCGCCAGCAAGTCAGCATAGTAGGCAGCTCTGGCCATCCTACCCTCTACCTCGTCTGAGGACCTCTTCTGTCATGAGCCCGGGGCACCCTGGATCCTCCCGCTCTCCCTCATGTAGTTGGAGCCCTAGCTCTCTCACCTCCGCGGGCGCTAGTCAGGGGCAGCATGAGGTATGTCTAGATGAAGGCAGTGTAATCGCCCTTAAGCCTCAAGAAGTCAGCATCCCAGCCTCTGGTGAAATTGATCATCTCCTGCAGGGTGTACCTCTCTGTGATCCTCATATATGTGGGAGGCGGCATCGAGACTACCGACTCGAGTAAACTGAGGCTCTGGCGCAGGAATCGCTCTCCTAAGAATCACGCCCAACAGACTGGGCCCTCAAGCAAGATCCGGAATCGAGAAGCCTCCCGAGCGCCGGCAAACTGATCTCTGACCCCGTCAGGCATCACTGCCCACGGCTGTCAGGTGATCTGCAAATAGTAAATATACAAACTGTTAGCTGCCATTGTATATGCAATATGAAGCAAAGCTGAAATGACTGTAAGGTTTGAATTACCTCTACTACGGTCACGGTGTCGAAGAATCGACGGAAAAATGAGAATGACTCTCGAGGCCTTCACTGGCATCTCTCGTCGTACCTGTGCGAGTACGACACCATAGGTGGTATCTCCACCTCTGGCTCTAGGGCGAGCCTCGAAAAATAGGCGTACACCCATAGTTACAGAAGGCGGAAAGACAACAGTGAGTATACCATAGATGAATACAAATAATGTAGAAAGCAGATTGTGTATACAGTGAACATAGAGAATGTAAAGCAGAAGGCAGACAACATGTGCAGTGTACAGATAATGTAAAGCAGAAAGCAGATTGTGTGCAGTGTAGTGTACGGTGTGTGTAGTATACAAAAAATGTGAAGTAGAAAACATAACAAGAAATGAAAAGCATAAGGGTAGGGCGTACCTCCCAGGCCCTCCAGTAACCTCCTAACAGATGCCCGCTCCGGCGGGAGGTAGAGCTCATGTACCCGTATAGTGTGGCCAAGCCTGTGCTGCCCCAGTCGTAGAATCGGACGCGAAACAGGTCCACCAAGGCGCTAATGAGGTAGAGCCTGACGGTGTTCGCTCGGTCGGCGAACAGAGTAGTGCCAAACAGAAACATGAGGAAGCCTCGGGCGTAATACTCGGTCTCCTTGCGAGTCGTCAGCGTCGTCCCTCTAAAATGATCAGCCAACCATGTATATCGCACCATCCTTGATTAGGAGATGGGTGGGCGAATCCCCAGTAGGTAGATCTGAGCGGCCTTCCACTCGCCCATGTCTGTGTCGTAAGGAATTGGATGACCCCCTACTGCTATGCCGGTGAGCATAGAGAAGTCAAAGGGTGTTATCATCATCTCCCTTACTGTAGAAAAGTGGAGGGAATCGGTGGTATCCCACCACCTCTCTACCAAAGCGCCCAGTAGAGGCCGGCTCGCAATGAGACGAGAGGGCCCCATGCAAAATGCGCCGAAGCCGGCCTCGTCGATGATGTGACGGACGGCATCGGGAAGCTCCATATACCACTCCCTCGCGGAGGTGGTCCCGTATCCACGAATGGCATGTGAATCCCCCTGTAAGCAGGACAAACAGATGCAAGGCAGTGTAAGAAATACAGTGCAAGGGTATGTTCAGGACAAACAAATGCAAGGCAGTGTAAAAAATACAGTGCAAGAATGTGTTTGGGATGAGCAAATGCAAGGCAGTGTGAGCTATACAAGAAATGTAACTTACATTGCAAAAAATAAAGAGAAAGTGTATACCTCGGAGGCGCCATAGGATAAATATGACTTCAGCTCGCGTAGCAAGAGGTCCTCCGGTGCACCTCACGCAAACCCCCTGAACTGGCGGATGCTATCAAGAGGTAGCACATGTATCTCGGGATGGTACGTCGCTGGGTCGAATGGTCGGATACTGAGCAGCAATGGCTCGAACCCTGGATCCATCTCCATTCCCGGAGGAGCTTCGTCATGTGGGATGTCGTCCGCCATCTCGGAGAAAGATGAGAGAATGGTCGAAAATGTGGAAAATGGACGGGAATGCCAAAAGTCAACAAAAAGTTAACTCTGAGAGAGAAAAAAAGAAAGAAAAGGTCAGGGCTCGGAAGAGGGCACTGAAATCAAGGGTAACTCAAGGGAAACAAACCCCGAGTAATGGAAGTCAAGAGGAAGGCACTGAAATCACGTTTTAATCGGTTCAAAATGGAGTGTGCAAAGAGGTTTTAGCGAATCGGACGTTCGTGGGATGTTTGAAAATGCGTATTAAGTGAGGATCAGAAAGGGAAAATGGTCTAGAGCAAAAGGGGATGTGTTTTTCGGCAAGGGAGAAGTGAAGAAATAGGGTTTGGAACCCTATATTTAAAGACTCGTGGTGAAATGCCAAAATTGCCCCGAATCTGTCATCGGTGGCCGACCGGCCATATTTGTGGCCAATGACATTATTTTGTGGCCGATGGGCGGCCAGTGGCTTCCCAGAGTAGCTAGAAGGCCTCTGATGCTCTCCTTGGATGTTGTTTTGTGCCTTGATCCCTCAAGAAAGTGCAAAGGAAGTACATTTTTTTGAGCTCAAGTGGCCTTTGCGGAAGCTCCGAGCTGTGTTTTCAATGTGTGGTGATTAGCACATATGAGGTGTATCCTTTTAACTTGTTGCAACTCCTCCGGAAGGTAAGTTGGAGGTTTTGATCGAGTTGTTTTTACCATGCCTCGCTTCTGTTATTGCATGGGATGCACACGTCCTTGTTATTTCATGGAATGCGTTCTTTCACATGAGGTTTTGCATTGTTTCTTGGTCGCATAGAGCATGCATCTTATACTTTAACATGAGGCGTGCTTCTACTTGGGCATTAAAAACTTGTTTTGGAACTTTGATGCTCATGTCTTGCATTGTATATGCTTTTTATCTCGCATAGAACATGCTCGCATGGCATTACGTTGTATATGCTCTCACATTCGCATGAGAATGTTTGTGTCTGTTGTATAGAGCATAAGTTTGTTAGTATGGCATAAAATATGCATCTTGATGTTGCACGGAGCATGCCACAATTTTCGTTGCATAGAATATGCATTTCTCATTTGCATACAGCATGCATTTGTTAATCGAGCATGGAGCATACATTTGTCATCTTTGCATAGAATGTGCACTTCCCACACTCGCATAGAATATGCATTTGGTATTTAGCATAGAACATGCTGTTAATCTTGCGTGGAACATGCATTCTTATCATTGTTGTATCTGTTAAGTTTCTTTCTTATATAGGCACGATATTATATGTACGATTCATTCAAAGCTGGGCAGCCAGACGATATTGTATGTACGGTTCATTCAAAGCTGGTGCAACTAGACGATATTGTATGTACGGTTCATTCAAAGCTGGTGCAGGCACAATATTGTAAGTACGGTTCATTCAGAGGAATTCTGGGTAAGATAATTCCTGTCCTTTGAACACCTTGTTTTGGTTAGAAACATTCGGGTACGCCCGGTGTTTACACCACTCCTTTTTTGGTTAGAAACATTCGGGTACGCCCGGTGTTTATACCTTGTTTTGGTTAGAAACATTGGGACGTGTGCCCGATGTTTATACCACTCCCCGGTTAGAAGTGTTTGGGATGTATGTCCGACGCTTATACCACCTTGCTTTGGTTAGAAACACTAGGGACGTGTGCTCGATGTTTATACCACCTCTCCGGTTAGAAGCGTTTAGACCGTGTGCCTGACGCTTATACCTACCTTGTTGGTTAGAAACACTGGGGACGTGTGCCCGATGTTTATACCACCTCTCCGGTTAGAAGCGTTTGGACTGTGTTTTGACGCTTATACCACCCTGTTTTGGTTAGAAACATTGGAATGTGCTCTGATGTTTATATCCCCCCTCTCCGGTGTTTGCACCGCTCTCTTTTCCTTCTCGTGCGCGACGCGTTAGGATGTTTTGGTTAAATGTATCTGGACGGATTCCAATGCTTATACCGCTCTTTGTTTCGGTTGCATAATAGTTGGATGTGTTTCACTATTTATCACTGTTCCCTTTGGTTCGGAACATTAGGGTGTGTCCCTATATTCATACCATTTCTCATCTCGCATGTGCCACGCATTAGGATCTTGTTTAATGCCTCGGGTGCGTCCGAGGGTTGTGTTGTTCTTTGTCTTTCCTGTGTGATGCGTAGTTAAGATAGCATAATTTTCTTACATCCTTTCTGCATGAAATATGGTTTGGTTTATGTTAACTTGCTTATGTACGAGTTTGTTGTATCGTTTCTTTGCATGGCATTTGCATCTAGATGTTTCGTTACAGTCTCATTGCATGATCATAAGTTATGTTCTGCATCATGCATATAATTTGCATCTTGCTCCAGAACTACGCTAGTTTGATTCTTTGCAAAGGGATACGTAGGCAGCCTGTGGGCGCAACCGTTCTTTGTTTTGATTACTTGTTTGTCTAAGTCTTCAGCCTTGTCAAAAATGGGTCGTCTCTAGGCTTTGACATTCACTCCCGTCATTTCATTTCTTCCGAGTTCTGTCAAAGAGGGGTGTAACAACCCTCGTCCTGATTACCGATAAACTACTGAATTAGCTACTGGTTACTGCTAAACTGAACTAATAATTGGATTAACTGAAGTATTGAATGGACTGATTGAAATCGAAACTGAAATTGAATAAATTTATCTAGTGAATTGCATATTGCATCTGTTTGATTGATTGATTATCTGTTTGAATTCATATGTTTAAACTGCTAATTGAAGGCCTTATCGGCGACCGAATTAAGAACCGTTTAGAGTTTTGGGATCAGTAGAATATTTGTGATTTAATGGTATATTTGTCTGAAAATTTATTAGGAATGATTAAACTGGATTAAAGCGAGCTAAACACATAGATTGCCTTAATTACAACTTTGCCCCACTTAGTGGACATTTGTTTATTATTATTAGAGGCCTTATTACATGTTGATCAAAGCTTCTCCTCAGCCTTTTCCTTAGTCCCCACCGAAATTAGAAGAGAGTTAGAGAGAGTGAGGGTTGCTCTTGTTGATTTGGCTTGAAACCTTGAAGAAATTGTTGAAGAATTGTCAAATTAAGCTTCTACACTTGAATACAAGGCTTAGGTAAGAGAATTCATCCTCTTATGGTTGTCATTAAGCTAGTTCTTGCATGACTCATGCTTCATTGTAGAGCTAAGACATGATTTGGTCCAAAAGTGTTGAATTAAAGCTCAATCCTTGCATGCATGTTGGTATTGTTGAGTTTTAAGTTGATTTCCTAGTCGAATGACACATGCATGTTCATAATTATGTACAAATCCATGTTTTCATCTTATTTTTGAAGTATTGAGCTCATTAGAGCATCACATTGGAGCCTTGAATTGGTTTGAATGCATGCATGTCATGTTGAGTGTGGTTCATGCATGATTCTTGAAAAATTGATTTGGAAATGAGCTTGATTAAACTTCCCTTGGGCTTTGATTTTACAAATTGAACTTGGAATCAAGTAATATTATGTGTTTTAAAGAGTTTTCTAGAAAATGGGCCCAAGAGGATCGATTTTGGTGTTTGAAAACTTGGTTTTGAACTTGGAGGTCGAATCTGGGTTTTCCAGATTTCTGCATTCCGCTCGAGCGGAGGAAGTGCCGCTCGAGCGGGGAAATCAAGCTCCTAGTATTTTTTGACTTGTGTTGAAGTCCGCTCGAGCGGTGTAATGCGCGCTCGAGCGGAGAAATCGAGCATCCAGCATCTTGCACTGTTCATCGGTCCGCTCGAGCGGATGAACGTACGCTCGAGCGGATGATTGTGTGTCACGCTCAAGCGGGGAAGTTGACGCTCGAGCGGGGACCTTGTGTTGCTTGTCCGCTCGAGCGGGGAAACCTACGCTCGAGCGGAGGCCCTGTTTCACTGAAAATTCTGGAATTGTTTTCTAAGTGTATTTTCGCATCCTCATCCCATCCTAGCATTCTTAGGCCTAGTTTAAGACATCTTAATGAGGCTATAGATGTAGTACACACCGAGGCCTAATAGGAAGTTAATTATTAGACTTCCCAACTGTTAAACTTAGAGTGTGTTCAATCTGTTGACTGTATAGGATTGGCATTCCAAGGAGACGCGCTAGCTACTGATAGCCCAGAACACTGTGAGTAACAATTGTATAAAGATATGTTCAAAAATGGTTATCTGATTATCTTCTGAACTGTCTACTGAATGGAACTGCAACTGAACTGTTTGCTGAAATGTAATTATTTACTGAATGAATGTATGTCCTTTATTTCTGAACTGTACTGTGGCATCCTTAGCACCCACCGTTACTGTTACTACTACAGAGATCTCTGTCGGTTCCCTTGTGGAACCATACTGTTTACTGAATGACTGGCCATCATTACTGTTCGGTCTTAAAGACCTACTGTTTACTGTTATGCTAATGGATGTACCACATATGACTGTATAACTGTTCTGACTGAAAGACTGAAATATTGTTTAATGAACTGTTTTCGTTACTGTAAGGACATTACATTCTTAACCTCTTTATACATTATGTCAATCACTGGACTTTAGCTCACTGCTCATATATATATGTAGGTGTACAGGCACCGGATCAAAGCTAGAGGCGTCGGGGTAGAGTCCCAGTTTTGTCAAGCCAGCCAATGTGCCTCACTGCGAGGTTTCGAGCCTGTTATGCTAAGGCTTAGGGGTGTTTTAGTATTTCCCCTTTTTGTACTGTCTCACTGTTTTGTAATGACCGAACGGATTGTATAGACTGAATGTTTACTGTACTGTTATCGAGGGATTAGGTCCCCGTACTGAATGTTTGTACATGATCGTATAGACAGTATATAGACTGTACTGTTCTGAACTGTATGAATGCATGAAAAATGTTTTTGGCATACGGATTTTCACAGCTCAATGGACACTAGTTATTTACTGTATTGGCTTCCGCCAGGCTCTGTACTCTGATTTACTGTATTACTGTTAAGCAGGCCTTCGGTAATCTCGGATTACTGGCCGGTTACGGTACTAAACCCATAGGGCCGGGTTTGGGTCGTGACAAGGGGCAACTGTAGACACCCCATTTTTGACCGTCCTCAAGACTTGGACGTCATCGTTTGAACACCTGATGATTGTGCTCGCTCGTGTTCGTTTTGAGTCCCTGAAGGTCTCGACTGAGCGCCTTGCCTTGGAGGCTCTAATCTTGTCTGTTTTGTGCTTGGTTGTGGGCCAAGAGCTTATTGCTTCACTTCTGGGGGAGAGGGTGACCTGTCGGCCATCCCCTTAGCCTACAGGCCATGACTTGTGCTTAACGGCCACCAGTGGTGGTCGGTCGGCTGTGTTAATGGCCAGTCGGCCACTGATGATGGCTGACAGCCATTTTTCTCCTTTTTCAGATATTTATTTGCCAGTTGTGCCAGCTGTTGATCACTGATGCTCATCTCCATACACATGTATGGAGGGATGAATGCAAGCCTTAGGCTTGTTTATATAATGGGGGGTCTCTCCCCCATTTGAGGGGTTAGAAAATTTTGTGAGCAAATTTCCTCTCTCTCTAGAATCCTCTCTCTCTCCTTATTTTGTGCTTGAAAGTGAGAATTCTCTACACATTTACACTAAGACCCTTGACCAAACATCTTCATCTTGGAGCTGAGGTTCTTTGGGGCTTGGTTTGAGCTCCTATGGCTGGTTTTAGCTCAGAATGTGGCTGTTTAAGTGATGTGCTTCAAAGGCATAAGGCTTACTCATTTAAGCTTTGTTTTAATCAATTGCTTTGCCATCTTTTTACACTGTTTTGACCTGGTTTTCAACCATAAAAAACTCTATTTTTAAGGTTTCAAAATGGTGGTTTAAGTCTTGTTGAGTTAGGGGGTTGTCTCCTCTTCTTGCTCTTTGGCTTGTGAAGCCTTTTGTGCCATCTTTCAAAGCTTTTTAAAACAACTTTTTGGGCCCTTTTAACCACTGAATTCCAAGGGAATTTCAGTGGTAAAAACTTGATTTTGAGGTCCAAAATAGGAGGGGGTGGCCTCCCCTCATTGTGTCTTGTTTGCAAGTGTAAATAACCTAACATGTGAGCATGTTTTTCTACCTTTTTGTGACTTGATCTCAGCATGTTTTAGGCTTTGATTTGGCATGATTTAACTCTATTTTGAGTTGTCTTGGTCATATGAGCCTTGTCTTGCATGGTTGTAGTGCAAATACTTTCACTAGCTTAGTGTTTCAAGGCCTCTAACAGTGTATATAGCTCTATCACACTCTCACTTATTCCACTCTTTCATTGCTTTTGAGAGTTGTGTCATGAGTCTTGCTTGCGGGCTAACATGTGAGCATGTTTTTCTAGCCTTTTGTGCCTCAATCTCAGTATGTTTTAGCTACTGTTTGGCATGTTTTAACTATGTCTAAAGCTAGTTTGGTCAATTGAGCTTGGTATTGCATGCCTCTAGTGTAGTGCTCTTCGCTAGTTTAGTGTTTTTGCCTTTTGAACATGTTGTGCATGAGTTGTTTGCATGTTGTAGTATCATTTTTCATGCCATTTCAGTACTGAAATATCTGCAACCTCCCTCATTTCTTCATTTTTCCATTTGTTTTGAGAGTTGGTTAACCTTAAGGTTGTTTTTAAGCTTGAGATAGAGCTTGTGCTCAATGGTTTTAATCCTCTTTTGAGGGTTTCTACTAACCAACGGCATCATCTCTCTCATGTCTTAAGTCATCCTTTGGTTGACCCCTCTCTCATTAGAGAACACTCACCCTGGACTTAACCGATTAAAGAATGATTCGGTAATGTAAAATGTGTAAACAAAACATGACAAGTAAAACATAAACAAGATAAGCATGTTGTGTTGCATTGCATGTGTTTGGATCGGACGTTAATCCAAACACAAGAAAAATGGGACATTTCATACTCAAAGTGATGAAACGTGCCTCTTTTCTTGGTCACCGTCACCCTTGATCATGCATGATAGGGTGGTGGTCCTTAAAGTCTTATTTGTGCATTCATTAAGCTTGTACGAGCTTGGTTCTTTGGCCATCATGCATGAAAATGCTTGGTTGGTGGCCTGAGAGCCAAGTGCCATACTCCTTTGAGCTTGAGAAATGATAAGGAGAGTGGCAGTACACACATTTCTTGAAAAATGCATTGTTTTGCCTCTGTTGCTCTTTGTTGCAGCAAAAACAGAAGTCTGGAAAAGGGGTGGCCGACAGCCACCTTCTGTGGCCGACCGGCCACCAATCAATTTTTGTGCAAAAGTGTTCCTATTTTGGAGTAGAGGCAGTCTGGAAATTGGTACAATGTTCAGAGATCAAAGCAAGTGCAAACAAAGGCAACCGATGGCAAGGCGATGGATTTTTGGGAAGAAGCCAACCGAGCATGCATGTCTCCCTCGCTTCTGAGGCCATTTACTTGCTTTATTTAAATCGCTTTACTAGTTAGTTAGCGTAGCTAATCATTCAATTCGTTTTGTAATAGTTTTAATTAGCTTAGCATAGCTAGTTATTCAATTGTGTTGTAATAATTAATTAGCTAAAATAGTTAATTAGTTGTTTTGTAATAATTAGCTTAGCTTAGTCTAGATTAGCTTATTCATTCGGACCCTCCTTCGCGAGGGCGTATTGTTGTAATAAGTGTGCGTGCGTGTGTGCATGTCTTCCAACCCCATGTCTTTCTCCCTTTTATTTAACCACTTTCGATGGTTAGATTAGGGCACGTTTCAATTAGCATACCTTATGCTTGCATTTTTGCATATATTCATTTGTCTTGCATGCACCGAGGCTCGGCGCATCATTCAAACTGCATCGTATTTCAATACTTCTTTGAATACGTGTATCAAATTGTTGCATTCAAATACCATGATTAGGTAACCGAGCCTATCTTATTGCATTATTGCATGTGTTGCATTAGGCATTCTATATAGTTAGGAATTATGCATATTTTTAACTAGCTTTTGTTTTGGCTTGGAGTACACTGTAAGTTTTACGCTTTAGCATGCTTGCATGAGTGTAAGTGTTGCCATGATAGCATGCTTGCCATGAGGCTATTTGCTTAAGTGATTAACTGCATAAATGTTTGTGGATGGAGACTTTGTTTTTTGAATTAGAACAATTCGATGAATGTGTGTTTTAAGCCCACTTTGCGAAGTGGCAAATCAGGTTTTTAAGCCTACCTGAGGGTGGCAAATCCGCGTTTTAGCCCACTTGAGGGTGGCACCTTTAAACCATTTTCGAAAACAAATATGAGTTGATTTGTTCCAAGTCTTGCGATTTAGTCTATACTTGTTTGTGTGTGCGTCACATAGTAAAGTTAGCAAATAATCAGAAAAAGAACACATGTGTTTATCAAACAACATATCATGGTAGTAGAGGCCGATCTTTGATCGGGCGAACGGGGGTGCTCATTTCAGGACCTTCCCCTCTCGTACCCAAGTTCCCGAGCCGAGGCAACTTTGGTGATGACGGATACGTGGCCTTTGGCATGAGTCAGGGTTTCCTAAATTTTCCAAAAACAAAATATTTAGGTAGCAACTCTGCAATCTGGCAAAGCAGTCCATTTTTGGCCTTTTTTTGATTCAAAATCTGATTTTCCAAAATGATTTGCTGGATTGGACTCTTTGGTGTTTATCAGTCTTACATTGCATTTTGTGAGACTAGATTCAGAACCGTGATAGGAGTTCGAACTGTAGGACCAATTTAAGCTCTCCGAAAGGGGGGGCGCGAAAAAGTCGAGTCCACAGGGACCAGCTGAGGTGGCACCCTCCATGTGCATGCATTCACAACTTCCACGTTTCTCTGTTAGGCCCTTTTGGCTATGTACCATCGTGCCTCGGCTCGGCCCTCTACGAGATTGTTTGTAGAGATGGGCTGGCCTAGTAGGATATCTTTGTATGGGATCGGCCCCTTTTGGGTTCGGTCCAAGGATCAGATCTTGTCGCTCGGCCAGCCCAGCATCGTGGCTGGGCTGACCTTTCCACTACAGGCTGGCTCAAGTGCTTGAGGACTTGGGTGGATTGTTGACGATGTAATTGAGCTAATCTGACTGGCCCCACTTGCTTATCCTGCTTCTCAGGCCTTGAGTCTAATGGATTGGGCTGGCCCAAGGCTTGGATCCAACCCATTTGTTGACGATGTAATTGGGCTAATCTGACTGGCCCACGAGCTCTAAGGTTCATCTCCTTCTCCCACCCACCTATGTTGTTGTGCTTTCACGCGCCTCCTTGTTTGGCAATCCTTTTAATTATTATTTTCAATTTTAATTTTTATGTGTTTTAGACTAGACAAATGCTAACAACTATTTCATGAATATTGTTTAATATTGAGAAAGATGTAGAGGTGCTTTGAAAATAGTGATTTTTTTAAAAAAATAAGTAAAAAATACTATATGAAATTAATAAGTGTATTGGATTTGAAATTTGTTTGCCTTTTTTATTATGCTGCCGAACATTTGTTTGCAAAATCTAAATTTTAAATATAATATTATTTTTACTAAAGATGTAAAATATACTTTTATTATAAATAAAAAAAAAGATTTTGAATATGGCTTTTACTTGTAATGAGTGATTTTTTTTTTTTTTTAGAAATTACAATAAAATGGAAACAAGACAAAAATATTGCAATTTAGTGGGAGTATTAAAAGAAATTTGCAACATATATGGAAATTCAAAATAAATTATAAATACACAAAAAAATAATAAATTTATCAGTATATATTCATTCTTTTTTTTTCTTTTTCTTTTTCTCTTCTCTCTCCCTTATAACCCAAACCCACCGCAAACCCAAACTCTATCACCTTGATCATTAGCAATCACTTCTTTACTTCCTTCCATCATTGTAGCCTCTCTCCCAATCTTTGAAACCATCCTATTTCAGCATACCCCTTTCATCGCAATGGTGTCGGCAATAGCCACCGCCATCGTTGACCACCCTCTATCACGACCCAAACCCGCCTCTAAAGGTTTAGAACGTAATCGGCCAGTAGTCATGAAATTACCTACGGCCTCAAACAGAATTATAAAAATATATTTAAATATACGGGGCCTATAGCGAAAGCAATTATGAAATGTATCCATTGAGTTGTGCATACATGCCATGATCAGAAACATACATATTATATTTCACACCACACTTCATACCATATGTAATAACATTTACACACATTCATTATATATACATAACCCAAAAGCAAAACTTATAATATTATAGACTATGCAAAACCCAAGCTTCTCAAGCTTCGCCAAAACAACACCAGGGCCCCGACGTAGAGGTGCAACTTGGGTGACTTTACAAACGGCTGACTCCGATGTGGTCTCTAATGTGGAACTCCTTAATGCTCACCTACATATATATAAATAAACAGAGTGAGTTGGAAGCTCAATGAGTAATCTCCATGTAAGGGGTTAAATGAATGAGCCTCATATCTTATTTAATCAATATAAAGATCTTGACATATTTAAACTCGTTTCTAAAGCACATAGTATCAAATACCGTTCATTGATCCTTTTGTAGCTTACCAAATAGCAAAGTTCATACTTTTCTTTTAATCACATTTACAGAACAGCCTTTGGCCCATCACGTAAACAGAACAGCTTTGGGCCCATCAAATAAGCAGAACGACCTTAGGCCCATCATACATCAAAATGGCCTCGGGCCCACTCATATATCAAAACGGCCTTGGGCCCAATCATGTATCAAAATGGCCTCAAGCCCACATATGACAAAACAACCTCAGGTCCAATATATCAAAACGGTCTCGAGCCCAATCATGTATCAAAACGGCCTCAGGCCCAAATATGACAAAACGATTTCAGGTCTAATATATCAAAACGGCCTCAAGCCCAATCATATATCAAAACGGCCTCAGGTCCAATATATCAAAATAGCCTCAGGCCCAAGCACATCATAGCATAAATGGAATGACTTTAGGTCCATATTGCACATGTCGTATAATATTCATAAACCTCAATAATTTCGATTCAAACACAATTTCAAACTAAGTCATAGTACCTGGATCAAAATGATTATTTAAGAATGTATCTTTACATTACTATTACTCACCGTGATTTAGGCCTTAATTAACTTGTTGAATTACCATACAAGACAATTGTCAAGGATTGACATCATACAGAACGTTTATAGCGAATCATTAGCTTATACAAAATGTCCAAGACGGATCATAGACAAATAATAGTTACTGAGGATCAAAGTACATTTTTCTAATTTATCATAATCATTGCTCAAAAGAAACTCATTCATTCTTGTCAAAACATTCTTTCAGAAACTTGCTATAGCATAATTACTTCAAAGATTTCAAGCATATTTTATCATTTCGAAAACACTCATCAAGGCACATAATTTATACAAAGCATAAGTTTCACAATTCCAAAATATGTCATATGAAAATACCGTTACAAAGAAATTACTCACAGTGCTTGGTCGGATAATACTCCTTAACAACTCAGCCTGCTGAAACATAACCAAGAATAACATTTCAAAACACATTGCCTTTAATTCACACAATCAATTTATTCGTTACATATCCGTTCAATTGTTCCCCATTCTTTAATTTCTCGCAAATGATTAATGCTAATCTTCTCTACATGTGAATCACATACAAAGCATATGACAAAGATGTACTTTAAACGGTCCTACATGTTCATGACTTAAATTAATGTTTCCTATAATAATTTCATATGTTTTTCATTGAAAATATCATGTTCACATATTTAAGGATTAAGGAAATAGCAAGAAGCGAAAGGAAACTAAGTTACGGTAGGAAATGGCTTGAAACGATTAAAAGAAAATAAACATCATTCACTAATTTGAGCATATCTATGTATGTACTTAGAATTTGGATGTAAGACTACCATCATTAGAAACTAGACTTCCAAGGCTTGAATTTACGCTCACGAGTCGCTTAAAACGGAGTTTGGATAAAGGACATATGCCTTTTTGAAGTTGGGCTGAAATAGGGGTTCCACACGTGCGGAAGTCTTCACTGCTTGTGCGGCCCAAATCCGCTCGAACGGAAACACTGGCCGCTCGAGTACCCATAGAGCAAAATGAAAACCTCTGTTTTTCTTCATGCTCCGCTCGTGTGATCTGGGCAAAATCAGACAGTCCGAAAATGGTTCAAAGATGAAAACTTCCTAAACTCATTTCCAAGTCCAAATCAAAGCAAAACTCACTCAAAAACATGATATACTAGCATGATATAGGTGTAATTTCACTTTAAACATATCAATCTTGCTTTAACATCAAATTCATTGACTCATCTTTTTCATACAATCATAAATGTCATACACAAGCTCAAAATACATACAAACATGGTGAATCTTCCAACAAATCTTGGTTGTATAAACCATCTAGAGTTTGCTTCATGGATCAATCACAAGAATGAAATCAAATCAAACAAAAATGAAGAGATTTCATGATTTTATTTCAAACCCTTACACAACTTAAAACCCTAACTCAAAATTCCCAATTTCTTCTTGATTTCATGCCAAAGATGAGTTAGAGACAAAGATTATAAGTACATTATCATACCTTAACTCAAGTCTAGGGTTTACCCTTTGATTCTTTTCCAAAACCCTAGCTCTTCCTCTTCATCTCTCTCTAACTCACTCTAGCAAGCTCTCAAGCAAATGATGAACTCAAGAACCAAATACTTAGATATAACTTAACTCATAAAACTTAATTAAAACATTAACTCATAAAACTTAATTAAAACATTACGAATTGTAATTTTTCAAAATTTTATTATAGTCTCTAAAAATCATGCTAAATACAACTATGAAGTCAGTTTTGGCTTATCGCGCCTCTAAGGCTTTTAATTTCAGTTCAAAGTTGTAATTGTAGCAAATTTTCATACATTCAACAGATATTATTCCAAATTCACATAATTCATATACTTAAACTTACAAATTCATATCAAACACATAATCACATGCATAATTAAGCATAGTACGGGTTAGGTTATCATAGTCTTCCCCCATTTAAGAAGTTTGGTCCTCCAAACTTGTTTACCTTGCGTCGGATACGAAGTAGACATTTCAGTCTTATATCATGCTCCTTTTTCCAAAGGGTTTCTCCCATATTCAACTTTGCTACAGAAGTTCAATTCAAATCTTAATCGTTTAACAGTTCACAGTTCAATGATCCATCACAATCATCCAAGGTTATTTAGAAGTCTTCAGAAATGGAATGCAACTTCATAGATCAATCCCATGATAACAGATGCAACGTTGAAGTAGTCAATCACATGATGTTCATAATTCATATATCCCTATATTCTATAGAATCAATTGTATAGTACGATAATACTAAAGCAATCATTTGTAAAGCGTATTAAATCCATATACTTCCACGTAGTTGAGGTTTTTGATCCCAAATAATGTTCACATTCAATATAATCCATTGTTAACAATTCCTCCAGCATCATATTTAAAATATGGTGACATGGATACAACCATTCTCTAAAACCATCAAACCCATGGTATCAAAATATGTTCCCAATCAATCGGAGGTATGAGTTTATATATTGTTCATATCGGATAGTCTATTATTGGCAATCCAAATAAAGTCTTCAAAACAAATTCAAGTTCTTGGTTTATCATTTCTCTTAGTAGACATAACCTGGTCATTCATTTATAAACAAGTCATAGTCCCTCCGTAACGAAATCAAATCAAATGCAGTTCTATCCCATCATTTTCAAACAAAGTTTTGTCCTGAAGGTCATAATCAAATCATCCAGATAGACGAATGGGCAGTCTCACAATTTGTTTTAAGTTCATTAGTTCTCACAGTTATATCATAATCATATTGTGATGGTTCATATCGTCTCAAAGTCATATCAATGGATATCATATCATATTCAATATAACAGTTCTCAAATAAGTCCACACGTAGGCGTGCAGGTTCACAATTATGTATGGCATAGAGTTTACTATCCAAGATATTAAACCAAGTCACATAATCATTATAGAATTATAGTTTCGATAGTCTAGTCAATAGGAATAAGTAACATAACAGTCATTCTTAGCAAAGGTATATATATATTAGTCCAAAATTAAGTAACACTTAGGTAACCATTCACATCAATAAAGGTACCTTGATCAGAATTCACTCTTGTAGTAACAATTCTCGTTATTGGTACTAATCCAGTTGAGTTAGCGGTAGGTCTATTCATAGTCTGTCCAGTCTAAGGACAATTTCGCACTATATGGCCCATCTTACCACACCTGGAACAAGCTCTAGGAATTCAATAACAGATTCCCTAGTGCTTTTTCCCGCATTCAGAACAAATCAGCGCTAAACCATTCCTTTGGGCGAGTTCATCTTGGCTCGATGTTCCTAACTTCAATGTCTTAGTCTTTGAAAATTCTTCATTCTCATCAGTACATTTTCTTTTTCCCTTCCATACAGAAGATCGATTGATATTAACTTCAGACATCAATGCCCGGTCTAATACATCAACGTATTTTGTTAATTTCAGCACATTAGCTTTCTCGTGGATTGAGTTTCGGGGTCCTCCATGGAACAGTGGTGGTTTCATTTTCTTGACCGCTTTTGTCAACACGATAATTTGGTCATCCACTTGATGTTCTTGCATAGGTGGTATTGGCATTGGGGGTAGAGGTGGCGGTTGTTGCCGTTGTTGTTGCCATTTTTGTTGTCGTCCCAAACTTTTCGCTATCTCATGTATCATTCTTTCTATTCTGTCTAGTCTTGACGAGGTTGACTCCTCTAGTTTATCCTCTTTTATTCTCACTATTTTCTAACAGATACAGAAAGTTACACATACACATAGGCATATTTACACATAAACACATACTCTTATATTCAGATTTCACATATTTTGGGTGCACAATTGATCATATACTTGATAGATGGAAACATACAGAACATGCATCAAATAAATGCATACATAACAGATGATTGCATACTTGTCAGATAATGCACACTGAATACTTATCAAATAAATGAACATTTAACAGATGAATGCAATCCTCAATTCCATTCTACAACTCTTGTTGCTCAAATAGACACGTGTGTGAGATATAACTCATGCTCTGATACTACTCTGTTACGACCCAAACCTACCCCTAAAGGTTTAGGACGTAACCAGCTAGTAATCATGAAATTACGTATAGCCTCAAACAGAATTATAAAAATATATTTAAATATATGGGGCCTGTGACAGAAGCAATTATGAAATGTGTCCACTAAGCTATGCATACATGCCATGATCAGAAACATACATATTATATCTTACATCACACTTCATATTATATGTCATAACATTTACACACATTCATTATATATACATAACCCAGAAGCAAAACTTATAACATCATAGACTATACAAAACCCAAGCTTTTCAAGCTTGGCCAAAACAACACTAGGGCCAGGACGTAGAGGTGCAACTTGGGTGGCTTTACAAAAGGCTGACTCCGATGCGATCTCTAATGTGGAACTCCTTAATGCTCACCTACATACATATAAATAAACAGAGAGAGCTGGAAGCCCAATGAGTAATCTCTACGTAAGGGGTTAAATAAATGAGCCTCATGTCTTATTTAATCAATATAAAGATCTTGACATATTTAAACTCGTTTCTAAAGCACATAGTATCAAATACCGTTCATTGATCCTTTCGTAGCTTACCAAATAGCGAAGTTCATATTTTCTTTTACTCACATTTATAGAACGACCTTGGGCCCATCACCTAAACAGAACGACATTGGGTCCATCAAATAAACAGAACGGCCTTGGGCTCATCATAAATCAAAATAGCCTCGGGCTCAATCATGTATCAAAACGGCCTCAGGCCTACATATGACAAAACGACCTCGGGTCCAATATATCAAAACGTCCTCGGGCCCAATCATGTATCAAAACGGCCTCGGGCCCACATATGACAAAATGACCTTAGGTCTAATATATCAAAACAGCCTTGGGCCCACATATGACAACAACCTCAGGTCTAATATATCAAAACGGTCTCAAGCCCAATCATATATCAAAACGGCCTCGGGCCCACATATGATAAAACGACCTCAGGTCCAATATATCAAAACAGCCTCAGGCCCACATATGAGAAAACGACCCTGGGTCCAATATATCAAAACGGCCTCAGGCCCAAGCACATCGTACCATAAACGAAATGACCTTAGGTCCATATAGCACATGTCGTATAACATTCATAAAACTCATTCATTTCGATTCAAACACAATTTCAGAATAAGTCATTGTAACTGGATCAAAATGATTATTTAAGAACGTATTTTTACATTACTATTACTCACCTTGATTTAGGCCTTAATTAACTTGTTGAATTACCATACATGACAATCGTCAAGGATTAACATCATACAAAACGTTTATAGCGAATCATTAGCTTATACAAAATGTACAAAACGGATCATGGACAAACAACAGTTACTGAGGGTCAAAGTACATTTTTCCAATTTATTATAATCGTTGCTAGAAAGGAAACTCATTCATTCTTGTCAAAAATTCTTTCAGAAACTTGCCATAGCATAATTACTGCGAAGATTTCAAGCATATTTTATCATTTCGAAAACACTCGTTAACGTACATAATTTATACAAAGCATAAGTTTCATAATTCCAAAGTATTTCATATGAAAATACCGTTACAAAGAAATTACTCACAGTGCTTGGTCGGATGATACTCCTTAACGACTCAGCCTGCAAAAACATAACCAAGCATAACATTTCAAAACACATTGCCTTCAATTCACACAATCGATTTATTCGTTACATATCCGTTCAATCGTTCCCCATTCTTTAATTTCTCTCAAATATTTAATGCTAATCTTTTCTACATGTGAATCACGCACAAAGTATGTGCCAAAGATGTACTTTAAACGACCCTAAATGTTCATGACTTAAATTAATGTTTCCTACAACAATTTCATATGTTTTTCATTGAAATTATCATATTTACATATTTAAGGTTTAAGGAAATAGCAAGAAGCGAAAGGAAACTTAGGGTAGGAAATGGCATGAAACAGTTAAAAGAAAATAAACAGCCTTCACTAATTTGAGCATATCTATTTGTGTACTTAGAATTTGGATGTAAGACCACCACTATTAGAAATTAGATTTCCAGGGCTTGAGTTTAGGCTCACGAATCGCTTAAAACGGAGTCTAGATGAAAGAGATATGCCTTTTTAAAGTTGGGTTGAAATAGGGGTTCCGCACGTGCGGAAGTCTTCACCGCTCGTGCCACCCAAATCCGCTCAAACAAAAACAATGGCTGCTCGAGCACCCAAAGAGCAAAATGAAACCTCTATTTTTGTTCATGCTCCGCTCGTGCGGTCTAGGCAAAATCAGATAGTCCAAAAATGGTTCAAAGATGCAAACTTTCCAAACTCATTTCCAAATTTAAATCAAAGCAAAACTTACTCAAAAAATGATATAGTAGCATGATATAGGTGTAATTTCACTTTAAACATATCAATCTTGCTTCAACATCAAATTCATTGACTCATCTTTTTCATACAATCATAAATGTCATACACAAGCTCAAAATACATACAAACATGGTGAATCTTCCAACAAATCTTGGTTGTATAAACCATCTAGAGTTTGCTTCATGGATCAATCACAAGAATGAACTCAAATCAAACAAAAATGAAGAGATTTCATGATTTTATTTCAAACCCTTACACAACTTAAAACCCTAACTCAAAATTCCCAATTTCTTCTTGATTTCATGCCAAAGATGAGTTAGAGACAAAGATTATAAGTAGATTATCATACCTTAACTCAAGTTTAGGGTTTACCCTTTGATTCTCTTCCAAAACCCTAGCTCTTCCTCTTCCTCTTCCTCTTCCTCTCTCTCTCTAACTCACTCTAGCAAGCTCTCAACCAAATGATGAACTCAAGAGCCAAATACATAGATATAACTTAACTCATAAAACTTAATTAAAACATTACGAATTGTAATTTTTCAAAATTTTACTGTAGTCTCTAAAAATCATGTTAAATACAAATATGAAGTCAGTTTTGGCTTATCGCGCCTGTAAGACTTTCAATTTCAGTTCAAAGTTGTAATTGCAACAGATTTTTCTACATTCAATAGATATTATTCCAAATTCACAGAATTCATATACTTAAACTTGCAAATTTATATCAAACATATAATCACATGCATAATTAAGCATAGTGCGGGTTGGGTTATCACACCCCTACCACTAACATTTTTTTTCCCCTCCAAATCAAGAAAAGGGCTACCGCCAACTACCATATCTCCCCTCCTTGTGACCTCAATCCCGCTCTACCGCCTTTTTCTTTCTCTACTACCATTCACGAAAACAACATTGTCGTTCACTGCACACCACCTTCTCTAGTTTGATCCGGTTCATTTAGATCTAGTTCATCACCAACCAAATAAGAAAGAGGGCCATCCAAATCTAATTCGATAATCTCTCTCTCTCTCTCTCTCTTCTTTTAAGGTTTTGATCTGGATCTTTTTTTTATAGATATGATCTAGATCTAAGGGGACTCTTCTTTTAAAGTTTTTATTTTAAGGGTTTGTTTGAGATCTTATCTAGATCTGGGAGGATTGTCTTTGTTCTTTTAAGGTTTTGATTTTGGGTTTTTTTTTTTTTGTAAATTTGATTTAGATCTAAGGGGATTAAGGTGTGGGAGATTTAAGTAGGGCGAAAGAAGGTAAGAGGCAGGTCATTTACGATTAGTTAGGGTGGAGAATAGGTGGTGACGATAGTGGAGGCATGGAAAGGAGACAGGGAGTAGGAAAGAGAAGTTGTAGTAACGGGAGACGAATGAGGAAGGGCTAGGCGTGGTAGAAAGAATTTGTAGTGGCGAGAGGGCTAGGAGAGGAGTTGCAGCAGTAGGAGAAGTGTGGATGAGGGGCTAGGAGTGACAAGGAAGGGAAAATTGAGGGTTGACCAATAATGGATTCTGACTACTGAAGCTGCAAAGGGAGGGAAAGAAGAAGATGAGAGTAGAAGGTATTTTGGTCTTTGTCAAGTCATTATACCATGTTTTAGTACTTCTTTTCCTTTAAACTCCATGGCCATTTTGGGGAATATTCCATTGATTTGTAATATGTTTAAATTTTATAAATAAAATAAATGGGTAACGTAAAAGCTTTTTTTCTTTTTTTAAAAATTACGTAATGCTTCTCTTAGTGGTGTTATCAAATAGATAATTGTAATACTTTACAAATAGATTATTTTATTTTATTTTTATACAACGTCACATGTAGACTCTTGTGATTATTTTATTTTAAATAATCTATTTTTATATAATATTCGTACAATTTTTCCTACCTACAATTTCTCAAATGAAGTGGTAAGACATGATGCATATAAAAAAAGTTTTAAGAAAATATTAGAGTATGAAACAAATTTTCAAATTTTGTTTGTTACGTCATTTGAAGAGTTTGGGGGAGGGGGGAAGAAATTGTATAGATGAATTATTTTTTATATAAAAATGTTAAAATATTTTACAAATTGGATACATGAATATAGGATTCACATTATCTGAGATCTACATGACTTTTTACACTCATATACATATTTTGATGACTCTTTTAAGATCTCTAACTCAATATTTATTATTGCCACTTATAACTTTAAAAATGTCATTTCCAAACTATTTTACATGGTTAGTAAAAAAAATTTATTTGTGATCCTTTTTCGGATTTATTGCACACGTCATAGTGGAAAGTGGGACATGCTTACCAGATTCAACTAAATGATAAGCAGGGGTGGCTTATCATCTGGTAACCCTTCATAAATCGGAGTCCACCAAATCTCTCACCAAAATTATAGTCCTAAAAAGAGATACACTAAACAGAGAGAGAGAGAGAGAGAGAGAGAGAGAGAGAAGGATATGCCAAGGCGAGAGAGAGAGAGAAAGTCTGGTACTCTGTAAACCCATTTCCTTGCCCAGAAAGGGGGATGGAAGAGAGACAGAGAGAGGCTGTAGAGAAGAGAATTGTGTTCTGTTAACTTCTTTTTTTGTTCTTCTCTGCCATTGAAGCTATGGATTTTTTTGTTGTATCTTAAACTTCCAAATAGGTTAGTTTGGTTCCACTTGAGCTTTCCCAAATTTTCTCTCTCTTTATTTTTTGCCATTTTTAGAATCTCCACTCCAAAAAGGTTTCTTTTTTTTATTTAATTATTTTTTGTTATACTATTTCTTGATCTATTAACCCTAATTTTCTATTAGTTTCTGAGAATTAACTGTGTTTGTGATGATTAGTTCAAACCAGTTGATTATAGTAGTTCTTGTTTGATCCTACTAGTAATTATTTGCTTGCCTCTTTTAATTTTATTCTAAATTCTTGATGCTCTTGTTTGATTAATAATGTCATTTAATTTTAATGTTCTTGTATTGTCTTGAATATATCTATGTTTTTGCCCATTGATATTAGATCTTGTTCTTAATTGAGAATTATGCAAAAATTTCATTTTCTTTCTCAACAAGATTTCCAAGGAAACATTTTCTGTCAAACCAAACAGATCAACTTTCCCTTTTTTCTCATTTAATAGATTGTTATTGTTGATGTTATTGACTTTTTTTATTTTTTATTTTTAGAGGTTCTGAAGAAGTGAACATGATGAAGTCAGAGCAAGAAAAATTAGGGCTCAAAGGGATCTCATCTTCCTAATCTTGCAGTTTTCAATGAGAAGTACAATGCATCTCTTCACAATCCTAATCTTTTCCTTTCCAATTTCATATATTGCTTGTTTAAAATGTCCCGTTTATATCAAAGTTTGTTCTATTTTCTTGGATAGGCTTGAGCGTGAATCAAGTTGCATATTTAACATGAACTATTTTAAGGAACTGATACTTGATGGTAATTGGGATGAGACATAAAAATACCTTTCTGGTTTCACCAAATTGGAGGATAACGAATATTCTAGGAAGATCTTTTTCAAATTGAGAAAACAGAAGTACCTTGAGGCCTTGGATAGGTATATTGTTAAATTTTCTTGAGTTGTTGCTCTCCCTTTTCCCTTTATGTATGGCTTTAATCTTTGCATCAACTTGAATTTGTTAGAATTTTTTAGGCGTGATTATGTTGCAACCACTGCAATCCTTGTGAATGAACTCAAATTTTTTTTGGGCTTTTAATCAAGACATGTTCAATGATTTGGCCAAGCTATTGACATAAGATGATTTTAGGTATGAAATCTAAACAAAATATGTTCTCACGGAACATTTGATGACATTTATGTATTTGAAAAATCTTGTGGGTTTGCAGAGAAAATAAACTACTTGCCAATTATACTAACGCAACAAATGTAAGATCAAAGATGGTGGTTGGGTTTAGACTTTATCGAGGCAAATGTTATTTTTCGTGGTAGATTGAATTTCCGCAACTTGACAGATTCAAGGTTACAGAAGCTCATTAATCAAAGGTAATAAGCTTTATCCTAAGAACCACAAACAATTCTATGGAGGAAGCATGTCACTTTGTTTGGATACTCTTAAAAGTGTGTCTAACACTTCTTCAACATGTCTTGATTTAAAAAAATCAAGTTCATAACATCAAACACTTTCACGTCCAATCGTGATTCGTGTCTACATTTTTTGAAAATCGACGTGTTGGCGTGTTGGTGTCGTATCCATGTTTTAAAAATTGTACTCCAATTCACTTTCTTTTCTTTTCTTTTTTTTTTTTTTTTTGGTTTTTGTTTTTGCTTTTTGTTTTGTTTTGTTTTTTTTTTTTTTTTCTTCTCCTCAAATCATAAGGAAACTCCATGCATATGCTTCAACAAGGATGGCACGGTACTGGCTGCATTTGTGAGAAACAACAGAATTAAAATCTTAGGAACGCTCAATGGAATTCAGTCATTGCAAGCTTATGAAATGCATGCATCCATTATTGCAACTAAGGTTAGTTCATTATATCACTAAACAAAATTTCTTGTCAAAATTAAAGATGTGGTTATATAAATATATATTTATATTGTGCACATAATGTTTCTCCATTTGGTATATTTTCATATTAAATGTATTCTTTGTTCTCACAATCTGTCATATTTCATTCATTTTACATGTATTCCATGTCTTTATATCTATATTTGATATCACTTCTGAAGTAATATAAAACTTGGACTTACTATAGAATGGGGATGAAAGGAGCTCAGTGGATGTTCCTAAAACAATTGAAGTTGTCAAACCAACAAAGACGTCGAAGATCAAAGAAATTAGTGAACATGCTCAACTTCAGTCCTTGTTACTTCCTAGTTTTGTCAAAAAGGCCAAGGTGCGATTCACTAATTATTGTAGTGTAGATATGGTCAATCATTGTTCATCCATTTTAGATACAAAATGATCCTATAAATGTTACATTTTGATTACCTTAATTGCACCTTTGTTTCAACAACATTCTATATTGGAATATCAGATACACGGACACTTCTAAGAAGGTGGCATGTCCGTGTTGTATCAGTGTCGTGTACGTGCTTCTTAGTTTTTGAGAAATAAAGACTAGTACTTCTCATCTATTTCTCTACTGACTAATTCAGATCTTGAAGTTGACATATACCAGTTCCTCCAGTGATGCCATTTTAGCATTAGAATCAAATGCAATCCATTTTCTTTGGAGGTGAACACATGATGCCAAGGTAATAAAATTTACATCATTCATTTGTATGCATGCACACTTCTCTTTGAATTCAAATATTAATTCATGATTGTTATGTTGAGAATTGAGGTCTGTCTTGATGCAAGCAACGACGAAGAATCCCCATCAATTATGGCATCCAATATTGAGGATATTAATGACAAATGACTTAACTAATGTATTTTGCCTTGTCCAAAAATGATTCTAAAATCATTTCAACATCTGGGGGTCAAGTTTCCTTATTCAACATAGTAACATTTGAGGTATCGTATGACTTTCAAGTGCTTTTATATGGTTTTAAGTATTCTATTTTTCTACATGGGCTTTATTAAAAGACGTTCTCAAGCTTCTTGTAAAAACAACCTTATTTTTATTTAGAGTAGATTGATCTTTCCTAAATGTTGGAACATCACAGACAATGGCGACTTTTATGCATCCACCGTCTGTGCCAACGTACGTTTCCTTCTATCCTTATAATAACAACATAATTGCCATTGGCATGGATGATTCGACAGTTCTAATATATGATGCCCGTGCAAATGAGGTACAATTTTCTTAGTTTGTTTATGTGTAGATTCAATGGTTCTTTATAAATGGATAATTCAAACGACAAGTAAATTTTTTAACCTCTTCGTGTTGAAGGTTAAATCCAAGCAGGAGAGTCACTCTAAACTGATCACCGGCCTTGCCTTTTCCTCTCTGCGTAATTTACTTGTTTCTGCTGGAACACATGACTAGGTTAACATTTTGTCAACTTCGACAATTTAATTTTCTAAGCCCTCGCCAAAGGCATAATTCTCTAACTGTTTATTTATTTATTTGGCAGCTAATTGTGTGGCAGTGCAACAAATGGATAAGTAAGAACAGCTGCTTATTGCAGCTTCCACCTAGAAGATCAACCAGGAAACTGTGAGAAACAGAGGTTCAGTTTCACCAAGATCAGAAACACTTCCTTGCCTTGCACGAGTTGAAAGTTGTATCAAGTTTGAATGTGTTGTCCAGGTAACTTTATTTTGCACATACCATAATTTGACACTTTTTGTTTTTGTTTTGTTTTTGTTTTTATATTTAAATAAAATATGTTTTGTATTCCTGGTGGCTGATTCTGGAGATGTCGGCTCCAATCTCACATGCAACATTTTCATGCAATAGCCAGGTGGTTTACATTGCCTTTTTGGATGGAACTATGTGCATATTTCATGCTTCAAATCTCCGGCCACGATGCCTGATTAATCCTGCTACTTATCTTCCATCCAGCTCCAGGTATTACTAACTTTCCAATTTTCAATTTAAACCATCCACCTATGTCTGTTAAGTAAAATTGACAGGAAACGATATTTTAGTCATTTTAAATTTAAAGGGAAAAAAAATGATATTCAAGACATTTTTCGTACATATGCATTGAGTTTCATATCTAAGTTTTGTGCTAATATTCATTTTTAATTCTTTCTTCTTATTGTTCTTATGACAACCGCGTTCTGTATTATATTTTTAATTCCTTAATTGTGCATGTGCTTATGTTCTAAGTGTGAATTTGAGTGATAAATATGTCATTACTATGTTTTTGGCTTTATATCTGTTTATCGTAGGAAAATATGTTATGATTTTTGCTTTGATTTGAAAATTGAAGGTTTTAATAGTTTCAGAAACCGAAATTGGTTAATTTATTTTGATCAACATAATTTTTAGAGCCTATTAGAAAGTTTGATTAAAATTTGATTAAGTCTAAATTAATTAGATTAAACTAATTAGAACTAAGTGTAATTAGTTAATCTTAAGCCTTGATTAACACCCTAATCTAATCCTCAAGTATAAATATGTTGTAATTAAGAACTTAAAGCATTAATCATAAATTTGAGCTAAAAATTCTGAGATAGAGAGCTTTAAAGAGAGAGAATTCAATTATAGAGAAAGAAAGAGCTTGAATTTGAAGAATTTTGCTTAAGGATTGAAGAACTAAGGAAGACAACTCAAGAACTAGCTAAATTGAGCTCAATTGAAGACCCTAGGTAAGCTTTTGAACCCTAATTTATGAAGCTAAGTTATTTCATATGCGAATTCAAGAGAATTATGTGATTGAGTACAAGAATTAAGCTAAGATTGTGGAATTTAAAGGCAATTCATACATGCATGCATAGTTTAGTTGAGTTTCACCAATTTTTTAGCATAATTATCTCATCCATGCTGAATTTGGAAAATGAAGTGTACATGCATGCATGAATTACAAGGTTTTGAAAGTGAATTGCATGTTTTTGAAGCTTTGGAATAGAATTTGAAATTACAATCAACATGCATGAAGATTTGGGTTTCATTTTGAAGAATTCTTTAAGCCTTGAGCTTTGATTTTTGAAAATTGGTTTTGTATTCATGTTTTTGGAAGAGTTTTAAGTCTTTGAGAAGTGGATTACAAGCTATGCAAGAGTTTGTGTTGAAATGTAAGCTTTGAAGCTCAACTCTGTTTTGGAATTTCTAGAATTCTATCTCACCGCTTGAGCGAACAATCCGTTGCTCGAGCGCGTATTTCATACATCTAGTATTTTTGCAGATACTTGCAGTTGGCTCGAGTGACTAGGTCACTGCTCGAGTGATCGCCTTTTATTTTGCACCTTGGCTTGAACGAACATCGAATCTAGATTCGGACCATCCAGTACTTTTTTAGACCAAGTGGTCCGCTCAAGCGACTAATGTTGCGCTCGATCAAAGTGCTCTGTTTTAACATATTTTGAAAAGACATATTCTGATCAATTGTGCATTCTCATTCCTTTATGAGCATTCTTAGGCATGAATTAAACATCCTAAATGAATTAGAATGAAGCCTAAGAGAATTGAATAAGTTAAAGAACAATTCGGTTAAGCGATGTGATTCAACGTGTCTATGTTATGATTGTGTAGGATCATCCACAAGGACAAGTTAACAACCGAATCACTATGAGTAAATATCTTGGTAAAAATATTTTCTTAATTACTATATTTTTTGTATATCCTACCGTGGTATGTTTTCCAAACTGATGATTTTGTAAGTATGAATGAGTTCCTATCTATCTGATCAACATTATATCTGTAAATGCAATTGATATGACACGAATGTGTATGATGGACCTAAGGTCGTTCTGTATAACTAAATTAAACCCAAGGTCGTTCCGAATATCTGACAATGGACCCAAGGTTGTTCCATTATGAATTGTTTATGATATGGAATTGCTTATGTCATTAATATAACTCATTTACGTAACCCTTTAGGTGGTGTTTGTTTTGAGGGATTGAGGGGTGGGATTGGACTATTAGTCCGTCCGGATTAATAGTCCATTGTTTGGTTCAAAATTTTGGCACTAGACTATTAGTCCCTCCGGACTAATAGTTCCAAATCCATTGGACTATTATGTCCCATTGGGTGGGTGGGTGGGTGGGTGGGGGGGAGGGGTGGGACACAAATGGAGGGATGAGGGGAGGATATGTGATTAGGTGGTGAAATGACCATTTTGACCCTCTATTATTTAATTATGTATTATATAAAGTAAAATTCAATAAATTTAAATATCTTAATTTTAAAATAAAACAATTTTATTTAATTTTTATTGATGTTTTATTTATTTAATTTTTTAAAATAATTTTTTATAGATATTTTATTGATGTTTCATTTTAAAATTTTGTTTATATTTTATTTAATTTCATCATTTAAATTTTAATAGATGTTTTATTTAATTTCATTATTTAATTATTATTATTTTTAAAATAAATTTATTTAAATTTTAATTAAAAAAATAGCACATTTTTATTGATATTTTATTTATTTAATTTTTAAAAAATAAAATTATTTAATTGTGTAAAAAATAAAATAAAATAAAATAAATTTTTATTTAATCTAGTTAAAAATAATTAAAATATTAAAGATATGTTTAATATTGCTGTTACTTAGTAAATAATTGAAAAGGGTAATATAGTCATTTGAAAATTTATCATTTTCCATAATATCCTAAACAAACATAGGATTCATATCGTATCTAACCAAATAGTCATTTCCTGATATCTAATCCCATGACTAAATAAACATGGGATACAAATCCAGTCTAACCAAATAGTCCGGGAATAATGTATCCCAGGACTAACAATATAGTGGATTCCAATCCCCTCTTATCCAATCCGTCCAAACAAACACACCCTTACTCTGATGTTATTTATTGGGCTTTTGCTCACTTCGTTATGTATATGTATGTAGGTGAGTAGCAGGATGTCCAACCCCAGCCCTAGTGAACTTGTGAAGGATACCAAGTTTGTGAAGTCTGTTATGAACGCCTCACGAGCAGAACTTTTGTTTCTCGTCTTTTGATTTTTCTGTTTCTTTTTGTTGGTCATGCTCGACCACTTTTGTGTATAAGTTCTAGGGGGCTGGGCAGCGAATGGCCCGACCTGCCAAATCCATCCAACCCGACCCGATGTGACGTGTTTTGGGTGGATGCGTGACAGGTGGCGGACGGATGCGGGCCTAAAATTTTTAGTTTTGCGGATTCGGGTCGAGTGCCGGATTATCCTCCACTTTTATTCTTGTACCTGACCTGCCCGACCGCCATATTTTCCCCTTTCCCCCTTTGTCTTGCCCTCATTTTTCACATTTCACGTTTTTGTTGCCCTAGGTTCTTCTTTCGACTCTCTCTCTCTCTCTCTCTTACTTGAACAGTGGCGAGCGACGTTCGGAGATTGGCGATAGTGACAGCAAGCGACGATCAACGATAGTAGCAGTGAGCAACGATCGAAGCCTCGATTGGAAAGTATTCTTCTCTTCTCTTTTCTTATCTTCTCCTCTTCTTCTTCTCTTTTTTTCTTCTTAACCTATGTTTTGTGTTCTGCAATGGGCTTGATTAACCTGGTTTCTATTTTCTTACCTCGCATTTCTATTTCCCTAATTTTCTTGGGAAAATGTTCAAGAAATGAAGATTCGTGCCAGTTCTTCTCTGAGAAAGAACCACCATCGTGATACCCTCTTGACTTCAGGTAGGTTTTCGAGTTCCTATAATTACCCTAATTCCCCTCACATACACCTCTGTTTCAATGCAAATATTTATCGAAATTACGATTTTCCTTTTATTATTTCTACGAATTCGATCGATTCTTTGGATTTTACCATCTGGGCATTGACCAAATGGTCAATATTTGCGGTAATTTGATCTGGGTTTTTTTTAATTTCCTAAAGTCAAATTCATTCAATTTTATAGGTTTTTATTTATTTATTTATTTTTATGTGGTATGTGTTAATTTAATTCATATTGAATCAATGTCTATGGCCCTTTCAGATTTTGCTTTGAAAATTCCAGCGGAGCTTGAAGCAGCTTCACAGCTGAGGACTGCACAGTTCTTTGTAACACAAATGCCATGGCTTGGTAAAGGTTCTATATCAAGCCCTCTTTTTAATGTTCTCATTTAGCTAATGCAATGAGGATTTTCTTTGTAGGCTTAGTTATTCTTTGAGAAAGTAAATAGTTTTGAATTTTCATTGTCTTTTATGTTTATTTACTTTTAAATCCCAGATCTTTATGGAGTTCATGTAAGACCAGTCCCTTCTTTTGGGAGTGCAAGTAGTAAACATTTGTTGATCCAGCACTTATACATCAGTTCTTGCCGGATGAGCCGCTTTCGGAGGTGCATCTTTTCTGAACTTTTGACCATTTAAATTGTCTTAATGATTTTTCACAAGGAGAAAAAATTGTTCTGATGGAGTTGGCTTTCATTGCTTTGGTGAATTTTGTTTCTTAAATGTAATATTTCTGCATTTTATCTTCAGAAAAATGTGCATAATTGATAATCGTAGCTCAATCCCACTGGAATTACTGCTTTTAATTTCTATTTTTCATTTTGCTTAGATATATGTTAATATATGAATATATGGACGTATTATGGAAAGCTGTATTTTCTACTGCCTAGTAATTGCATAGTTTCTTCTATTTTCAAATTTTCCAAACATTTGCTGCCATTTATCAGTGGCCATTTCCCAACTTGAGATACAAAATTAGTTTTCCAAGTGGTTCACTTTTTAATGCAGAATAAAGGGCATACCCAGTGCCGAAGCTCCCACACTGTGGGGTCTGGGGAAGGGAAATATCTAGGCAGCCTTACCCCTGGCTTTGCAGGGAGGCTGATTCGAACCCACGACCTCCAGCACTTTTTAATGCAGAATGGAATCGGAAAATTTGTAAAATTTTAAACTGCCAAACTGATTCGCATCCATCCGCCAATCTGCTAATTCGCTCAATCCGCATCTGCTGGATTGGTGGACAGATGTGGATTAATTTTCTTCAATCCGCCAATCTGGCGGACGGATAGCGAATTGGAGGTTCTGTGACCGCAACCGACCCCGACCACCACCAATAAGTTTTGGTTTGTATGACATTGATGTTTGAAAGATCTTGAAGATATGTTATCTTTTCATGTCTATCTATGAGTGTGAGTTATTAATATATAAGAAATTTCTATTTATGCCATTTATACATAGCTCATTAGACAATTTTTTAATTTTGCTTCCGCTTCTAGCCCCATATGTTTAAATATGATTTGATTTCTGTCTAAGGTCGTAGGTAATCTTATGATTACTGGCTGGTTATGATCCAAACCTCTAGGGGCTGGTTCAGGTCATGACAGTTCTTTCCTAAAGTCATGGCGTATACCCACTAGTGGTTGCTTCGAATCCAAACAAACCGAACCAGTTTGCATTGGAGTTAACTGATGGCACTGTTTGTGTGCGCAAATTGCTTGAATCAAATGGCGAATGGGGTGAGAAATCACTATGCAACGTCTCAATTGCATTTCCAGCTATCGAGTCTAGTTCCATATCAACTCCAGCGTGCAACTAATCAAAGGAATCGGCTTTCTTGAAGGTTTTATGGTTATTGATATATAGTTTCAGGCTCTATGGTTTTTGACATATGCTTATTGACAGTTTACTCTAAATCGGTGTCTTTTGAAAGTACACACTAAAAATATTGAACAATGTTTTGAATTTTCTTCTGATACACTTTATTCTGTAGGATTTTTAAGAGTTTTTCATGGTGGTTTCATCTCTTACATTTTCCCAAAAAAAGAAGAAAAAAGTTGCAAAATTCAATTTGTTCTTCCTTTTTCAATGAATGAATGCAGCACTTTTGAATATTAATCAATTATTATTAGCAGTTAGAAGTTGGAACTTCTTCAAGGGAAAGGCCTCAATTTCTCTCTTCCTATATTGCATTTGCTTTATTTTATATTCTCTGATGACATTACAATCTGTGAAGCACCAACACTTCAAAAAAAAAAAGAAATTTCCATAACTGTGTGACACAGGGACACGTTAAGTGCCATAATCGTGTTGAACACGAGGATACGTATGGGACACACCACGTAACATGTTCCTTTATTACCTCAGGACACTTTGGGGACACGTCAACTAGTTTACCCCCTCCATTTTTTTAGTGCTTTTGATAGATATTGAATATTTGTTCATTTTTGCTTAAATTTAAATACTTAATAGATCATTCATAAAAAAAAATATGAACAATAAGTGTTAATTTAAAAATAATTTTTTAAAAATATTGAATTAGTGCTAGTTTTTGTAAATTTTGATTGCTTGTAGATGTAATAGTAATCTACATAGCAAATAAAAGTATATGAAAAAAATTATTTTGTTACTGCGTTCATGTCTCCAATTTTTTGAAATTAACGTGTTTTCATTCATATCCATGCTTTTTAAATTACAATGTTCTAAAATTTGGACTAGATCGGCCAATTGAATCGGTCAATTCGTCAACTAGTCTAGATGAACCTTATAAGCCATTCTTCATTAAAAACAAGTGTCATAACCAACAATTAAATTGATCCCAATTTAGAAGGCCGTCTAGGTACTTTAATTTCTTCCTTTTTCATTTTTCTTTCCTTCATTTCTTTCTTTCTTTATTATATATACATAATATCAAAACTTGAACTTACATATAAAATTTTGATTAAAAGTTCTCTCTTTAACAGTCTCTTTTGAGGAGAGGGCTTGAAGAGATTGTGAAATTCCATTGAAAGATTTTGTTGGGCTTTTTATTTATATCACCGACATAAAAAAAATTAGGTTAACTTATTCAATTTATCGAGTTTTTTACTAAAAATAGATAGTCTATTTTTAAAATTACATTTACAGTTCATTTTTTTGGAAATAAACATAATAAATTGAATAAGTTATGAATATCGTATCGACCAAAACTTTTTTTTTTTGAATGATCTACAGATGTGAGACCCGACAAAATGAATAATTAAAATTATTAAAATAAAATCTGTGACGAGTCTTATAAGTTTGGACAACACCATCCAATTCAAATAATAAGTGGAGGGGCTCCGGGTCCTCTTTGTAATTGTCTCTAAAAAATTGCAAATTTTTTATTTTTGAAAAAAAGTAAAGTCAACTAGATCATTACCACCAGAAAATAAATATTAGACAGAAATAAATACCAACTTACTCACGACAACAGACCAAATTTAACGTGGTTCGACAACTCCAACACAACGTTACTAAAATCACCGAAATCACTGATACCTTACAAATGACTGCGTCTATAATTGTAACCATTTGTAAGCGATCTATGATTTAAGTAATCCAATTTATTGGAAAAACTTAGTACGGTGAATCCTAAGCTAAATCACCCGCCCAGTAACTTAAATGATAGTAAAACTTATCGGATCATACTCTGCTTCACCCAGTGGCAACCTCAAGGCATATATTTTCAGCCGGAGGTGTTACATCGGTGCGGCAAATCGGACAGTTTGAGTGAGAGTACAGCCACATGTCGATGCACGGTACATGAAAGGGGTGCAAACAGTCAGGCAGGACCCGAACCTGTTCGCCATCGAGGAACTCAGACAAGCAGACAGCACAAGTTTTATCATGGGTTTTTGAAACCAAGTCAATAATGTCTTTGGTGTAATTGTATGAAGGAAGAACAATGAGCTGTGTTTCTGAAACCATGCGAATGGAAGAGGGCAAAGTCATCGTCTCTGTCCTCCTCCTGCGACATAGTAAAGATAGTAGGCAGCTGGAGAAAATTAGGATGAAGGCGGTGCCGCTAATTATGCAGATAATTGCGCTTGCCCAGACTAATGAGACTAGAAATATGTTGAGAATCTGATGAGCCATTGTTATTATTGTTATGGATGTTGTCGAGGAGGAAGGAGCTTTGTTGGCTATTCATATAATGTCACTATTAACTCCTTCAATATTATCGATGGCCTATATTAATTATTTAAAATAAAGGATTGAATTTTTCTCAAATTTAAAATTTAAATTTTACCATCATGTTTAGACTGGTGAGACTCAACATGGATCCTATTTTGAGTCTCACCCGTCTAAACATGATATTTCGTTGGATTCTCCATATATATTATCCATGAAAAAAAAATAGATCAATTTAATAATCGTAATATTTTGATTTTATCACATTTTTGTCCAAAAAATGAATGTTTTATTTTTTAAAACATACTTCTTGTTCATTTTTTCTAGAATAAATAAGATCAAATAAAAATATTACGATTATCAAATTTACTTAATTTTTTTCAAAAATAATATATACAAAAAGTCTAAACTTGCCTTATTAGTGACATCCGTCTTAGGTTATTTTTTTATTTATATATTTTAGATCTTGTGATGAAATTATTAGAATTTTCATAAGAATTTTTTTTGCAATCCTTTTAATTTTTTTTATTCTTTAAGTCTACGTTACACGGACTCGAGTGCGGTACATATCTAAGGGTCAGACACCTCAAAATTAAAAATGAAGGATACATGGATATGAATTCAAATTTAGATAATACTGGGATACGTCAAATAATTATTTCTTAAATATATATTTTACATAAACATGAGTTAAAAAGTTTTTCGAATAACTTTTTTATATATAATTTATGGACCAAACATATAAATTAGTCACATAATAGTCCATGATATTAAAAGATTTGTGGGCTAAAATTTTAGTAGGCTCAAATTTTTATTTTATTTATTGGGTTCAACCCAATTTTTTTTAGGAAAATGGCCCAGACCCCACCACCACCACTGTTTTCTGATTGGTGGAATTTTTTATTTTTTTAAGTCCTGCTATCACAGCCCCCCACGTGGAGGTGGGGGTGCTGGGGTCCCCAGCAGCACTGTTTTTTTTATACAAATAATTTTATAAATAGGTGGTGTTTGGGAACTTGAGTTTGAGATTTTTTTTTGATCTTTTCCACTAAAAGACAAACTTTTTGTAAAACCAAAAAAAACACATCCAAACAAAATATCACATCCACCCTATAATCATTTCACTTTTTCTCTCACAAACATCACATCCAACCACAAAAAAACCCAACTATTTTCTCAAACACCAAAAAAATTTATCCAATATTATCCTACAACTAAAAAAATTTACATAAAAACTCACTTCCCAAACACCCACAAAAAGAATAAAATACAGATGGAATAAAAAGAATAAAAAATAAAAAAGAAAAGAGGGCAGATCAAAGTCGGTGGGATGGAAGAGAAGGAGGGAGAGAGAGAGAGAGAGAGAGAGACGTGACAGAGAAAGAGAGAGGGGTTTACAGTGGTGCTTGTCGAAGATGAAAAAGAAGTTGAAGTTGAAAAGTGCATTTCTTCTGTTGTATCCGTTTTTAAAGAGCTGTATTTCAGCTGTATCTCTCACCCATACCTATATCGTGTTAACACAGATACCTCCCAACAAAAAAAAGAATCCATATAACATAAATTTAAGTAGGCAGTTGATTACATAGAAATCTTAGAATATATTCACCTAGTAGTGTCATTCATTTTGTATCACAAAGTCTTCCTAAGTTATCAAATTTTATTCTTATACAATATATAAGAAATGACACTACTAGGCCAAGAATGATACATTGGGAAAACGTTGACTTCCAAAAATAATTATTTACTCCCTATGTGGTTTTTGGGGGGTCATCAGCCGGTTGGGTCGGGCCTACTGCTGCGGTCAAAACTGTAACGTTTTGAATGCTTTAAGAAATGCCATTATTTTCAAGACGTTGTGTTTCATTTTGTAAACTTAGATACCTGAGTTTCGTCCATCCTCTTTTCCTTTATTATTACATAGGGAAAATTTCAGCACAGTAGAAGAGATAAAAAAAAAAAAAAAAAAATTATAAAAATATGTAAGGTGTAAGTAATTTTGTGATGGGATGCAATTAAAAGAGTGTGGGGATACAAATCTCCATGTTTGTGTAAAAAAATTTCTTTTCTCCCAGTAAAATGTAATTCTCCCAGAATAACATTGATGTTAAGCTCTTAAAACCCAGTCCCAAAATGATGCAAATTTTAACTTCTCCAAAGCCACATCCAATTTGTGAACCTCAAACGTGAAGTGAAGTCTCATCCCCTACCGGTACGATGGACTTGAAGCGAAGCCTTCTCCCATTAACCTTACAAATGTTCGACTGCTCCTGCTCCGTCGAACCTCCGTCTCCACTGTCGTAGGGCTGTTGCTCCCATATATATATATATATACACATATAGATATACATGAAGTTCACGGTGATATTAATCTCCGGATTAGTCGATTTAATGAGTCGGATGTCGAGTTATAAAAAAACAGTATACATGAAGTTCTCATTTTTCTGTGTATGCAGTACACTAATCTCCTCCAAGATTCATTATGAAACATAGGATAGGTCACAGCAAGCAACTTGAAAACAAACCCTGTTTTCTCGTTTGCAAAAAAATAAACAGTAATACTAGGTATCATGAAAGTCTTTCATGAAAATGATCATGAAAGATTTGTGACATTTGGATTACACTTAAAATAAAACACCATACACTAATCAAGGTAATCTAAGAGTCACAAATTTTTCATGATCATTTTCATGAAAAAATTTTCATGATCCCTAACATTTCTCAAAAATAAATACATAAAAGAAATATAAAATTAGTCAAAGTCCTGTTTTCAATACTAAAAAATAAAAAAGGTTAAATAAAACATTTAAGTGAAAGAAATCTGGAAGATTTGAGACCAAATTCCACATTTACCTAAAATATTTTTGGTCTCTTTTCTTCTTTCTTTTGATTTCATTTGAGAAATTCAGTAATGGAACTCACACATTTGAGTTTTGCGCAGAGGAGCTTTGGCGAGATCTTCATCAACATGATACTGAAAAAAAAAAAAAAAAAACGATATTTGGACGAGATAGCTTTTATTCAAGCATTCAAAACGTCACAGTTTTGAGCGCAATCCCCAAACCCAGCAAATTGACTGCCCAAGTCCTAGACTTCTTGGATCGAGCATCCAAGCCATTGACCAATTAAAAAATCAGTATGAGCCAGACTTGTTCTAAAATAAAAATCGCCATTCCATCCGAAAGTACTAGTAATGAGTTTGTGATCCTTATTACAAATTAATATTATTTATTAAATGGTGGTATACTTTTTGAATTTGATGGAAGAGAGATCAGTTTATTAAATATTAAAGGGAAAGATTATGGTAAATGTGTGTACCATATATACTTTATAAGTGGTATAATTTTATATTTTTTGAGTCATAACTAAAAAATATTATAACCAAACGAAAAAAAATCATAACTAAATATCTCAAAATAATGTCATAATTAAAAAAGAAAATTGATTATAATTAAAGAAAAAAATAACGTAACTAAAAATCTTAAATTCCAATTTAATTCTTAAATTCCTAGAAGAACCACCATTGCGATAGACCTGCGAGATCGGTCCATGAATCACAGCTCATCAATGTATGATTTCGGTGATGGAATTTTTTCTTTATCGGATCATAGGAAGCTATTACTAACGGTTTTATGAAATTTGGAATCAAACAAAATCATAAAAACTTGTAACTAAATTACATTGAACCACTGAATAATCTGGTTCGGTTCCCAATTAGATTTGTAACTATAAATTTATGGACCAATCCGAGAAGTACAGTTTACCTATTTTAATAATCACGACCGAACTACGCATTAAGAAAATCAAATCAAACCGTGCAATTTGGTCTAAATTAGACTGATTTATGATTTTTTCAATTTTTTGCTTAGACCTAATAGGAAAATGCTAGAGGTCCTAATATTTCTACTAACTATTTTATTAAATGTAGAACTCACACCCATGTGAGACATTTAGTAAAATAGTTAGCAAAAATGTTGAGACGACATTACTCGACCTAATATTACTGCTTCACGTGGCGGCAACCTCAAGGCATATATTTTCAGCCGGACTTGTGACATTGGTGCGGCAGACGGGACAATTTGAGTGAGAGTATAGCCACATATCGATGCACGGTACATGAAACGGGTGCAAACAGTCGGGCAAGACCCGAATCGGTTCGCCATCGAGGAAGTCAGACAAGCAGACAGCACAAGTTTGGTCATGGGTTTTAGAAACCAAACCAATAATGTCTTTGGTGTAATTGTATGAAGGAAGAACAATGAGCTGTGTTTCTGAAACCATCCTCCTACGTAGAAGTAGCATGTCAAGGTCGAAAGCAAGCCTCGATGATGGCTGGGTAGGAATGGCCGCTCGTGAGTTACGCCGAAAAAACCTCTGTCTCAACACCTGATATAAGAATAATAGGATGAAGAACACGGTGCTAATTATCCATATCCAGAGAAATGAGAGAAAAAATATGTCGCGAATCTTACGAGCCATTATTATTATTGATGTGGAAGGAGGGAGGGGCTTGCTTGGTTAATTGTTTTTATCTTTATTAACTCCATAAATATTATCGATGGCCTATAATATAATTAATTACTTTAATTAAAATGTCCAATGCGTAATCAAGTCCCAACATGGTCTAATAAGACAAAAACTCACCTTAGCAACATCGATCTTAGCTTGTTTATTTATTTATTTATTTATAGATATTAGATGTCTTATTAGAATCTTCATAAGAAATAATATATGTTTGTTGGTTATCTTTTCAATTTTTTTTTTTTTTTTAAGTAGATAATTGATTCGTCTTGGAATATATTGACCTAGGTCCTGTTTGGCAAGTAGGATTTTGGATTTTTTTGACTAAAATTCACAAAAAGATAAAATAGATTAACATAGTAAATAAGACAAAATATCACAGCAAACTATAATTATTTTACTTTTTCTCTCACAAATATCATATCTAATTACAAAAAAATTCAATAATCTTCTTAAACATAAAAATTTTACCCTATTAAAATAGTTAAAAATTAAAATAATTTATTAAAATAGCCAACTTTCCAAATAAGACCTTAGTAGCGTCATTCATTTTGTTGGACTTGTACCAAATCATTTCTCTAAGTTGCCGAAGTCCCAAACATGGACCAGGTTAATTGGGCTTCAACCAATATCCACCCATAAGCGCTAATCGTACTATCCAAGATCAACTTAGGTAAGACTGAAGCCATTCGATTATGTTTGCAAATGTATGTTGATTTCTAACCATAAAGATTCAGAGTTTTAATTTTGGAAATCTAAAAAGAGTTTTAGTGTTATGATAAGGAGTGAACCCCACACGTCATATAATGTGTGTGTCTATATATATATATATATATATTTTTTTTTTTCTCTTTTGCCACGTCATTAGAACTCTCTTTAAAGTTTTAAAATTAAAACTCTCTATCATTGTTTTATTTCTAAAGAGTGACAAATGTCATAACTCAAATATATAGTAATCATAATTAAAAAAAAAAAAAAGAGTTATAATTAAATAATATTTATGTTGTGTTTAGTTAGAGAATTGGATAAAAGATTTAGAAAATGAAAGGGAAAAGATGGGTGAAATATGAATAAAATATACTTAGTTTCACAAACTTTTTTTTCTTTCCATTTCTAAATCCCTCTCCAAATTCCACAACCAAACACAACATTAAGGTATAATTAAACAACTCTTGAATCATAAGTCATAACTAAGAGTATGCGCGGTGTGGTTCGAATGGCTTGAGAATAAAATTATAGATCAAATGGCGGATTAGCGGATTAACAAATTGCGGTTTAAGCTATTTTGAATGGATTGACGAATTGAAAAATATTCTAATCTGTACGGGAAAGAAATATACCTTCTCGTATAATCCTGTTGATCAAGTCTGCGTTCCTCCGTACGACGTCGCTTTGTCACCTGAAAACACAAACGTGAGCTGGCCGGCGGGTGTGTGCCGGAAACCTCTCCGATGCCTAAGTCAGAAAGCAAGACAAGTAGGCAAGAGCTCAATGTAATCAGGGAGCAAAAGTTGCATTACCTCTCTAAAGGTGATATTGGTGAGCTTATATAGGTTTCGCGTAGCACAATCCTGGTAGGACTCTTACTCCTCCATATAGAGTCCTTCTAGGATTACTCCTCCTTGCGTAGAGTCCTCCTAGGATCCATACTCCTGAAGGATAACGCTTATCCTTCAACACCCCCCTCACTGCTTAAACCAAGTGAGATGGTTTTACCACGGTTGGATGTCAATACGACCGAAATAACATGACCATGCTAAAGCCGCAGACTAGACCGAGCTACCACTAGTTCGGTTCTTACTTTCACTGCGTGTACCTCGGTTTGACATACTCCAACTGTGGTGTTTACTTACTCCCGTGCTAACCGTAGTAAACCCCCGACCGAGCTAATCTATAGCTAGGTCCACCACAAGAAGCCCAAATACCTTGGTTCTGAATACCACGACCGAGATAACTACCTTTACTCCGTCTGGTGACCATAATCATATTTGGACCGTGGTAACACTTGTCAATCCCTTTTCATACCTGGACCGAAGTAACTATGGCGCGCTACGACCGTGCTAACCAAACCGAGGTCCACCATGAGAAGCCATCATACCTCGGCTCAAAATACTATGACCGAACTAACCATCTTCACTCCGACCGTGGTGACCGTCACTACACTTGGACCGAGCTAACACTTGCGATCCACTTGCTAAGCCCTTTTTACCGCGGCCGACATCTTTACCTCGACTGACCCCTTTACCTCGGCTGATATCTTTACCTCGGCTAACATTGCGGTCAACCAAGTTACTTCGGCTCTTCTCTCTGTTTGACTACCTTGCTTGGTAACTCGGCCATAGCGTTGACCGCCACTAGGTCCTGTAGCTAGGTCCAATAGCTTGGCCCCGTAGCTAGGTCTTGTAGCTCGGTCTCGTAGTTAGGTCCCGTAGCTCGGTCTCGTAGATAGGTTCCATAGCTCGGCCCAACTTGTTTACAAATTACCCTCTCAATTGCCCCTTAATTCCATCTGCATAGCATGATTGGGATTATTTTTCCTCCAGCCGAGCTAAGAACGCCCCACTCTGCCGAGCTAAGAATGCTGCACCATAAACTTCAACCGGGCTGCGAATCCCTCGTTTTACTTGGCCGAGCGAGGACTCAATTTATTTCGCCTTTGTTTCTTTTAGCACGGTCCAACGATCTGTACTTAATACTTTTCCTTTTCACTTTGCAGACTGACTAGGTTGGCCAGACACGCCTTTGCACGCTTAACCGAGATACTATATCCTGCAATGTGAGGCTGCCAAAGACCTCTTCTTCAAGTGTGGGTGGAAAGCAGCTGTGGCGCAACTCGGTCATAGCCAAGAGACCGAGGTCTTCTAAACCCTCCTCCATATTGTATACCGAACTCCATGGTGGAGTATGCAAATGCCATTCAGCAAAAAATTCTCCAATACTGAGGAAGGGGATGTATCCCAAAAGCCTGATAATAACGCCCAGCTCGGTCGCCAGTCCAACTCTCCAACTCCTGTGGTCTCCATCCCACCTTTGCCTGCTGTGTGATGCGGTGCTTTCGACCGAGCTCAACCAAAGTGTGCTTGTCATGACCAAGCTATCTTTAGGTGAAGCCAGGGTTGATTCGGATGTCGATTTAAATGACCTCTATGCATGATTTTTCTTCTGTTTACCAAAGGAGTTTGTAACCTGGCTACGGCCCCTCCTTTTGTAATGCACTTTTGGAATGAAATCTTCAGTTCTCTCAACTGCTTGTTCGGCTTGCTCCATGCTTGCATTTATTTTCCGCTATGTTTTGAATGAAGTATGACATTCTCTGGCCGATATACTCATCTCGGTCTTAACCTTGCAATCTATCTTGTCATACCTGCCAACCACTCTTCAGCCTTGATCCTTATCTCGGCTGAAGAGTACCAAGTGTTGGTTTTTCCAGCCAACCACTTTTTAATCCTTATCTCGGCCGAAGAGTAAAAAATGTTGGTCAAACCTGCCAACCACCTTTAGCCTAGGTCCTTACCTGGGTTTAAAGGGTGCAAAAAAGTTTTGTTGGTCATACCTGCCAACCTCCTTTAGCCTAGGTCCTTACCTCGGCTTAAAGGGTGCAAAAAAGTTTTGTTGGTCATACCTGCCAACCACCTTTAGCCTAGGTCCTTACCTCGGCTAAAGGGTGCAAAAAAGTTTTTTGTTGGTAAAACCTGCCAACCACCTTTAGCCTAGGTCCTTACCTCGGCTAAAGGGTGCAAAAAAGTTTTTTGTTGGTCAAACCTGCCAACCACCTTTAGCCTAGGTCCTTACCTCGGCTAAAGGGTGCAAAAAAGTTTTTTGTTGGTCAAACCTGCCAACCACCTTTAGCCTAGGTCCTTACCTCGGCTAAAGGGTGCAAAAAAGTTTTTTTTGTTGGTCAAACCTGCCAACCACCTTTAGCCTAGGTCCTTACCTCGGCTAAAGGGTGCAAAAGAGTTTTGTTGGTCAAACCTGCCAACCACCTTTAGCCTAGGTCCTTACCTCGGCTAAAGGGTGCAAAAGAGTTTTGTTGGTCAAACCTGCCAACCACCTTTAGCCTAGGTCCTTACCTCGGCTAAAGGGTGCAAAAGAGTTTTGTTGGTCAAACCTGCCAACCACCTTTAGCCTAAGTCCTTACCTCGGCTTAGGAGAGGTAAGTGTTGGTTTTTCCATCCAACTCTGCTTTCAATGCCTCTAGCTTACCAAAACAACTTTTACAGAAGAAAATATTCTATGCTGAAAAGGGAACTACTTGTTTTATTGAGGAAATGTAAATTACAAGTACCCTATCGAAAAAATAGCTCGAGATTGGCAGTGTTCCATGGTCTGGGGATAGCCTTGATGGCTCTATCTTCCAAGTGATATGCCCCTTTTCAGCTAAACCAACCACTTTGTATGGTCCATCCCAATTGGGCCCTAGCTTTCCTTCTCTGGGTTCTTTACATCTATCTTTTCCTGTACCAAGTCTCCCACTACCTTCTGTTCAGCTACCTCGCTAACATCTGCGAACAGCTCCTTGCTCTCAAGTTCTTCCTTTTATGTATTGGTCCAAGTGCCCAGCTGCCACTAACTCTTCCAAATGCTGCTTTAATGGCGTGCAATTTTCAGTGCGGTGCCCCTGTTCATCATGGAAGGTGCACCGCGATTTCTCGTCGTAGTCTTTTTGCGCTTCTCCCAGCTTAGCAGGCCATCGGACGAAAGGTTCATCGCGTATCTCGCTGAGAATTCGGTAGATTGGTTTTTTGAACACCGTGGTCATGGCAGTGTGGACTCTCAACCTTCTTTTGCCTTGGTCCTCTCCGTTGTCCCGCCTGCCTTGCCCGTTTCTACTTGGACGTTCTACCGTGTTGACCTTCGCCGTGGTCATTTTATCTGGTATTGCGGTTGTGCCAGATTTTGTTTTAGCGCGGGCGCTATCTTCCTCCACGCGAATATGTTGGTGTACTCTTTCCATCAAGGCTTCCATCGTGAGGGGTGGCGTCATGGTAATTGAGTCCCTCAACCTGTTTCCGACTGGAAGACCTCTATTGTACTGTGCGATGGCGAGATTGGTGGGACAGTCCCCAATCTGGTTGAAGGTCTCCCAGTAGCGACTATTGTAGGATCTTAGGGTCTCCTTGTCACCCATGTCGATGGAGAGTAACTGGTCGATCTCCACCGGGGTTTTAGTGTTTGTTCTGAACCTTGTTACGAAAGCCTCCGCCAATTGCGCCCAGGAGGCTATGCTGCCTTCTGGGAGTTTTTCGAACCAAGTCAAGCCTAGGTCGCCAAGGCTAGATGGGAAGAGGATGCACATCAGAGCCTCGTTTCGCCGGTATACAGCCATGACCTGGCGAAAGTGGCTCAAGTGTGAGTAAGGGTCCGTCTTCCCCTCATATGTAGTGAATTTGGGCTGAAGGAAGCCTGATGGTAGGGGTGCGTTTTCAATCGCCGGAACGAACGGTGAGGTCTGCAGCCTCGCTAATGCCTTGTCCGTCGGTTCGTAGGCAGGGCGCGGTAGTGGCATTCCAACCTCGACGCTTCCATGCGTCCGAGGAGCCAACCGCTGTAATGCAGAAACTCTGTGTGGATCGCGCGCCCTGGCGTCCTCCTTCCATCGTGCCTTCTCTTTGAACACGGTTCGTAGGTCGGACGATCTGGGCAACTCCGTCTGTCTGGACCTTGTTTGGTGCGTATGCGAGGGCCAATATGTGCTTCCTTCCGTGTTCGACCTTTCGGATCTCGTCCTCTCAGACCTGGAGCGACGAGTTCTGGAAGATCCGGATAGTGTATCGCCTGTCCTGAGGCTTCTGTTCTCTGCATGGGAGGGTGTAGAATTCCTACTACGCCCTTCCGAGTGGCGAGGGGGTGTCTTGTTGTTGCGCCCCTCTCCTGTCGCCACTTCTCTTCCTTTCACCTGGCGTTTGAGTGACTCCATGTCTGCCGCCATCTTGCGAATTAATTCATCTTGTTCCCTGACGCGATCCTCTAGAGTTTGAGGATCAATCCTGCGCCTTTGTCTTTCTGGGCTTTGCGAGCGAGAGGGATGAGGGCTGTTATTCCGTCTTCGTCCCCTCGCATCCCTTCTGGAATTTTGTCCTTGTGGTTCCAGACTCGCCATGGGAGCGACCAAGGGTAGGCCTTCGCGCCTTGCACCCCCTTCTGGGGTTAGTCCGTCAATGGTGGAGTGAGGAAGTTCTTCGTTGTTCGCCATTGATCTTCGAGAGAAAGCTTGACCAAGAGGTTGTTCTTGTCTGAGTTCCCACAGACGGCGCCAATTGTACGGGAAAGAAATATACCTTCTCGTATAATCCTGTTGATCAAGTCTGCGTTCCTCCGTACGACGTCGCTTTGTCACCTGAAAACACAAACGTGAGCTAGCCGGCGGGTGTGTGCCGGAAACCTCTCCGATGCCTAAGTCAGAAAGCAAGACAAATAGGCAAAAGCTCAATGTAATCAGGGAGCAAAAGTTGCATTACCTCTCCAAAGGTGATATTGGTGAGCTTATATAGGTTTCGCGTAGCACAATCCTGGTAGGACTCTTACTCCTCCATGTAGAGTCCTTCTAGGATTACTCCTCCTTGCGTAGAGTCCTCCTAGGATTCATACTCCTGAAGGATAACGCTTATCCTTCAACACCCCCTCACTGCTTAAACCAAGTGAGATGGTTTTACCACGGTTGGATGTCAATACGACCGAAATAACATGACCATGCTAAAGCCGCAGACTAGACCGAGCTACCACTAGTTCGGTTCTTACTTTCACTGCGTGTACCTCGGTTTGACATACTCCAACTGTGGTGTTTACTTACTCCCGTGCTAACCGTAGTAAACCCCCGACCGAGCTAATCTATAGCTAGGTCCACCACAAGAAGCCCAAATACCTTGGTTCTGAATACCACGACCGAGATAACTACCTTTACTCCGTCTGGTGACCATAATCATATTTGGACCGTGGTAACACTTGTCAATCCCTTTTCATACCTGGACCGAAGTAACTATGGCGCGCTACGACCGTGCTAACCAAACCGAGGTCCACCATGAGAAGCCATCATACCTCGGCTCAAAATACTATGACCGAACTAACCATCTTCACTCCGACCGTGGTGACCGTCACTACACTTGGACCGAGCTAACACTTGCGATCCACTTGCTAAGCCCTTTTTACCGCGGCCGACATCTTTACCTCGACTGACCCCTTTACCTCGGCTGATATCTTTACCTCGGCTAACATTGCGGTCAACCAAGTTACTTCGGCTCTTCTCTCTGTTTGACTACCTTGCTTGGTAACTCGGCCATAGCGTTGACCGCCACTAGGTCCTGTAGCTAGGTCCAATAGCTTGGCCCCGTAGCTAGGTCTTGTAGCTCGGTCTCGTAGTTAGGTCCCGTAGCTCGGTCTCGTAGATAGGTTCCATAGCTCGGCCCAACTTGTTTACAAATTACCCTCTCATAATCAATTATCAAACATTTGCATAATATATAACACCAATTTGTATAATATTTTTCATATATATAACTCAAACTAATTTTACATTATATTTATATAACTACTAATTTGTAATAAATTTCACATATTAAATCACTCATACTAATTTTTATTTTGATATTTCATTATAGGTTAATACATATATTTATATAATCAAGCATGATGGGTTTTCGAATCTTCAACGTATTTTTATCCTACTAGGACATTTGGATAACTCAGATCTATTTAAATTATAAAATAATGGCTGAGATATATTTTTCAAAAAATATCATACATGTATATTTTCTACTTTCCCGCTTCTCTCTCTTACTTTTTCATTTTCTCACCCATTATTCCATGATCCCATGATTCCACCTCTCCTTTTTTTTTCATTTTTTTTTATTTTCTCCCATTTTTATTTTTCTCTCCATTTGTTTTTTTTTTTTTTCTCCTTTTTGTTCACTTATTTTTATTCATATTATTTGGAAAAGTTTGTGATTCCAGAATTAGGAGCCAAATTTTACAATGTATTGTGGAGATTAAATTAATGAATTTTATAATCCACAAATTAAATAAATTTGAACCATCAATTATTATTTTTAAATATATTGAATACTTGACAGATTTCATAAATTTAGACCTCATATAAATCTTCAACATCTATATAATAAAGTAGGACGATTTTTGAATATTCAACATATTTTTTTCTACTAGGACATTTGAATGGGTCAGATCTGTTCAAATTATAAAATAATGGCTGAAATATATTTTTCAAAAATATCCTACATATACATTTTCTGTTTTCCCGTTTCTGTCTCTTACTTTTTCCTTTTCTCACTCATCTTTCCATGATCCCACCTTCTTCTCTCTTTTATTTTTATTTTTTTATTTTCTCCCATTTTTATTTTTCCTTATTTGTTTTTTTTTCCACTTATTTTTATTCACACCGTATCTTCAGGTACAAGCATACACTAGTATTAACTATAGCAAAACGGAGCGATTTCGAAAGCGGATTATAAATTTTAAAGTTTATACCGCAGTTAGCGGATAAAATGGTACAAATTGATAATGATCGATCCGATTTTAGAGAATTGAACAATATTTTATAAAACCCTGATCATAAATAACACCACAATAAAATATAACCAAAAACTGTAAAATTCATAATCAGATATCCATATGTGCCGGGTGTTTACCGTAAAATTTCACATTTATAATATCGGTGGTGCTACATGCACCAATTAGTAGGGGTGGGTGCGGATCGGTTGCGGCCACGAAACCTCCAATACGCCATCCGTCCGCCAAATTGACGGATTGGAAAAAATCAATCCACATCCGTCCGCCAATCCGACGGATGCAGATTGGGCGGATGGATACGAATCGGTTTGGCGTTTTGAAATTTTACAAATTTTCAACATACAAAAAAAAAAAAAAAAAAAAAAACCTAGACAATGCAATATTTATTCATTTACATCTATGAAACAACCTGGGCAATGCAAAATAGTATTCATTCATTACAATGGGCATAATTCAAAATATTGGTTCATTCACATCTATGATACAAGCTGGGCAGTTCAACCTGGGAAAATAGTATTCATTCATTCCAATGGGCATGAATCATCTAACTTCCACATAAAAACATAAGGAAAACATTGTCCATCCAAGTAACAGTCATCCAAGAGTTCCAAAAACAATAAAGTTACAGTCATCCAACAAACATTGTGCAATAAAAAAATAATAATAATTTACAGTCATCCAACATTGTGCATCAAAAAAAAAAAGTTACATTCATCCAAAAAGAAGCAAAAAAACCATTCTTTTCCTTTCACCAAACCAAGAGCCATCTAAACTTGCATAACAAAAAAAAATGAAATTATTTAATAAGGAAAACACTAAAAACTCTTAAACTTAAAACAAGTAAATATATGTTAACAACATTTAACAAAGGGGTAGTATTTTACCAATGATATTAAACCTCAACAAAATTACTCGTCGGACTTGGGCTTGAACATGAACTTGATTCCGAAACAACTACACATAAAACATAACACAACAAAAACATGTAAAGCGAAGATAATGAATTTTCAAAGAACAAAATAAATGAAATAGATATATTACCCGAATCATATTGTTGTTCAAATTCTTCAACATATTCCATTGATTGTCGAAGGCATATTGGAATGTTACTTCGAAACCAATTTTGTGTACAAACAAGAACCTCCACCATCTTGGGAGCAAGTGAACTACGAAATGAATCAAGTATACGACCTCTTGTACTAAAAGCCAACTCAGAAGCAACAGTCACTACAACAAAAACATACTTTAGTGGCACTACACTAGTGGCATATTTTTAGAAAATGCCACAAAAAATGATATTTAGTGGCACGTTTTTGAAAAATGCCACAAAACGACAAACATAAAAGGCTCTAGTGACATTTCAATGAACAAGTGTCACAAAACTACAACAAAAACATACTTTAGTGGCACTACACTAGTGGCATATTTTTAGAAAATGTCACAAAAATGATATTTAGTGGCACGTTTTTGAAAAATGCCACAAAACGACAAACATAAAAGGCTCTAGTGATATTTCAATGAACAAGTGTCACAAAACTATAACAAAAACACACTTTAGTGACACTATACTAGTGGCATGTTTTTAGAAAATGTCACAAAAATAATATTTGGTGACACATTTAGATAAATGCCACAAAGCCACAAACATATAAGGCTCTAGTGGCATTTCAATAAAGAAATGTCACATCAATTTTATGGCATTTTATAAAATAATGACACAAAAAATTATGTTCGTGGCATTTACCAACAGATGCCACTAAACTTTAGTAGCAATGGTATTTTTTAAAAAATGTCAGGACACTAGGTAGGTGCAAATTACTTTTTATGGCACTTAGGTGAAAAGTTTCATAAACAAATATTTTATAGCATTTTGAGAAATGCCACTAAGTCAAAAACTTTCCAAGCTTATAATGGCATTTTTGAAAAAACAAAAAATGCCAATATATTTTTAAAATTTTTACAATGCAGTAAATGATTAAAAATAAATAAATTAAACTCAATATACACTACAGGAAAAAGTATATTCGGCGACTAAATTTCCTGACCAAAAAAAATTTGGTCCCTGAAAGTATAGCTTTCAGCAACCAAAACAGCATTAGTAGGCAAAAGTAAAGCTTTTTGGTGACTAAACAATTTTAGTAGCCAAAAGTCTACAATTGGCGACCAAAACTAAGTTTGGTCGTTGATTATATGGGTTTTAGTGACAAAAAAAATTTTAGTAGCCCAAAGTAAAGCTTTTTGGCAACTAAAAAAATTTAGTAGCCAAAAGTCTACAATTGGGGCCTAAAAATAAGTTTGGTCACTGATTATATGGGTTTTACCGACTAAAAAATTTTAGTAGCCAAAAGTAAAGCTTTTTGGTGACTAAAAAAATTTTAGTAGCCAAAAGTGTATAATTGGCGACTAAAAAATAAGTTTAGTCGCCAAAAGTGGTTATTTTTAGCGCGGGAGAACTAAAATCCTAAGGCGGGAATTAAATTTTTTGGCGACCAAAATTTTGGTAGCTGAAAGTGCATCTTCAGTGACCAAATTCAATTTTGGTCGGCAAAAGTTAAGTTTTTTAGCAACTAAAAAACAATTAGTAGCCAAAAGTATAGAATTGGCGACCAAAAAATATTTTTAGTTGCCAAAAGTGGTCTTTTTTTATTTTACTAGTAAATAGTTTATTTTACATAAATTATGTTCAATAAAATAATTATGTTTATATATATACTTTTATATTAACATAGATGTATGTACTATGTAAATAATATATGTTGCATATATAATCATGTGGTGCTATAGAGGTGTAGTGGGAGGAGTGTGGTGTATAAGGTTTATGGTGCAGGAGGTTGGCGGTTCGAGTCTCTGCAAGAGCGGATCAAATTGTTCTACAACAAATTATCGTCACGAATGACACTTGATAGCGTCACGAATAGTGCCTACCATGACATTAAAGTGTCACTGAAAGGTTTTAATCTTGATGGTGTAATGACACTTATAAGTGTCACTAACTCTTTTTTTAATGGCGCTTGATAGTGCCACAAATAATATCTACCATGACATTAAAATGTCATTGAAAGTTTTTAGCCATGATGGTGCAGTGGCACTTGCAAGTATCTACCGTGGCACCGATAGAAGTGGCACTTGTTCAAAATGCCACAAGACCAAAAAATGTCATTAGAAGAATACTTTTGTGGCACTTTCAAAAGTCACTAAACTAAGAAAATGTTGTAGTGAGTGGAAATAGGCATTGCCATCACATCTCGTGCTATAAGTGATAATACTCTATATTTTGTTGTATTAACCTTCCACCACTCCAAGATGTCAAATTGAGCATTCTTCCCACCTTTCTCAATATCACCCAAGTGCTTGTCCAACTCCGACATACTCCCACCACTAGAAAATTGCCCCTCAAAAAATGAGTTAAATTGAGAGTTCACAATAGAATGTGGGTCATTTTCATCTATCACCATATCTACTGTTTCATTTACATTGGAGGCATGTAGATTTGTTAAATCAAGCGTGGCATAATGGTCATACAATTCACTCAAACAATTTTTCACCTTATCTAACATTTCTTTCACTTTCACCACATCTCCACCAAAAATTGTTGAAGAACAAAATTGCAAGTACGTTATTTTTCTTTGAGGATCAAGCACAACCGCAACATATAAAAGGAGATTGATTTTATCCCCATTTCCCCAATACTTATCAAACTTCTCTTTCATTTTCTTTGCCATTGAAGACAAAATAGGATCATTATCTTTGATTAATTGTCCAATCCTATTTTCAATGACAAAAATTTCAGTGTAGAATGTATTTGAAATAACAAATAAAGACCCAGAAAATCTTTTTGTTGCATTGTAGAACATTCTAAGAAATTTCAAAAACACCCTACAATTATCCCAATCTTCGGCTGTAGGCATCTCTCTCCTCTCACCCCCTTCATTATCCAAAAAGTAGTGTTTATAATTGTAGTCCTCCTCACCCATTCTTTGAAAAGCACTCTCAAATTTTTCCGCCGCCTCCAACATAAGATATGTGAAATTCCACCGTGTTGGCACATCTAGGCACAAGAGACTCTTACTCTCAATTTTCAAACTTTTCACATACTTTTTAAAAGAGTCAAGGTGGTTTGGAGAAGACCTCACATGCCTCACTGCATACCTCACATTCATTATATAAGACTCAAGATCCTTCAATTCATCATTAACAATGAGATTTAGAATATGTGCACAACAACGCATATGTAAAAATTCATAGCCCAAGATTGTTCCCTTCCATAGTTTTGTCGTTCGTTTCAAGAATCTAATGGTTAGATTATTGGAACTCACATTATCAACAGTTAAGATAAAAAGGCCATCAATGTCTCACTCTTTTAAGAGTGCCTCAATTTTTTTACCAAGAGTTTCTCCTTTGTGGTCTTCAACTTGACAAAAATTTATAATCCTCTTTTGTAACTTCCAATCATCATTAATGAAATGTGCAGTTAGACACATATAACACAAATTTTGTATAGAAGTCCATGTGTCTGTGGTAAAGCAAATTTTACGCCCCTTCACAATTTTCTTCAACTTCTCCCTTTCATTGGTGTATATGTCTACAATGTCCCTAGCAATGGTATATCGAGATGGGATCTTAAACTTGGATTGCATGACATTACAAAACCTCTTAAAACCAATCCTCTCAACAAATCTAAAGGGCAATTCATCAATTACTATCATCTCGGCAAGATACCTCTTAGCAACTTTGGTAGGAAATGACGTAGCCACAACATCAACAACACCCTCCCCACCAACTTCTCTAGGTTGAAACCCCAATGTTTGTTGCCCATGAGTATCCCTATATGGATACTTTGTACAATTTTTTAAATGACTTAACAAATTACTTGTTTCATAACTCTTAGATCCTACCATATATTCTTTCTTACAATACTTGCGCATAGCCCTATCTTTCCCATCAATACCCTTAATCTTTTCAAAATGATCCCAAGCTTTTGATGTTGTTCTCCCACTACTACTAGTTTTGGCCAGGGGTGGTCTAGGAGGGGGAGGATTAGGTTGGGTAGAGGGGTCAACAGAAGATGATTCGGGCTCAATATTAGGAGTCACAAAACATATTTCTTCACTTGAAGGATTCATGACCAAAAGTTTATCAAATATATTGCCAAAAACAAATAAAAAATCATTCAAAATATGCTTTTTAAATCCATGGTCTGTTTTCCCTTATGATTTCAAACAAGATGAACAAATCCCAAAATGGTTTTTAAGTCCCAGAATGGTTTTTCCTTATGATTATCAAATATGCTTGGCAGAATACATGAACAACTAAATCAATTCCCAGAATTCCCAAAACAACTACATGAACAAATACATATATGAACAACTAAATCAATTCCCAGAAATACAAGAAATGACAAAAAAATCATATATGAATTCATAAACACCAAGAGATGACAAAAAAATCATTTTGTTACTCCAAAGCATTCAATACAAGTCCCAAAAATACAAAACCCAAATAGAATCAACCAAACAAATTATCATCAGAGTTATAGAATTAAGCAAACAAACAAGAAAACGGGGTTGAATGTCTCTATGGAAGTAACATGAATCACTTTCACACTATAACAGAATCAATAAAACACTTTGTAACAAATGGGTTGTGCTAAATAATTATTAGAATTTCTTTATAAGCAAACAAATTCAAGACAGTGGCATTACATTACATTACCTCAAATTCAAGACAGTAGCAACTGATTTACACAAATCCTTATATTAAAAAAAAAAAAAAATCAAAAGTTTCTTAGTGGCATTACATTACCTCAAATCAAACAGTAACTTTCATATGAAGCTGAAGCTGATAGAGAGAGAGAGAGAGAGGAAAACCCAAACTCAGTTCAAGATTACATCAATGGCAGCATTAGAACTGCAACAAAATTGCAACAAAACAAAAAACAAATTTTTGGTTAGACAAATTATCGAATATCAACAAAACAAGAGCAGGGAAAAAAAAATTGAAAAACAGATTAAGCTTTCAGTCGAAGAACTGGAACCAAAAAAAAAAAAAAATCAAATTAGAGATTGAGGAAAAGAATAGAAGAAGAGGAAAGAAGATTATCGAATATCAAATTACAAAACAAGAGCAGGAAAAAAAAATTGAAAAACAGATTAAGGTTTCAGTTGAAGAACTGGAATGGAACCCAAAAAAAATAAAATAAATAAGATTACAGATTGAAGAGAAGAATAGAAGAAGAGGAAAGAAGATCTCACCACCACCACAACGATCGATCCTCTTTCAATCGAAGAATGGGTTAGGGTTAAAATTTCAGTCGAAGAAAAGGGCGTAAAAATTAAAAAAAAAAAAAACAACTCAGATCGCTGGTCGAAAAGAAGATCGCCGATCGACTTTAGGGATCGTCGGTCGTCGCCGTTTATCGTTAGGGTTTCGGAAGGGAGAGAGAGAGAGATATAAGAGAGTGAGGGTGTCTGTGTGTTGTGTATCTCTTGAATCAAAGAAGACGAATGGCTTTAGCCTTTAGGTAATAGGTAAAGGAGGGTAAAAAAATAATAAATAAATAAATAAACGGAGGCAACACGGGCGGGTCGGGTTTCACAGGTGTAATAGTAGATCAACCGCCACCAGACCCGAACCCGCAAAAACTCAGAAAATGGGCCCGCATCCGTCCGCCACGTGTCACGCATCCATCAAAATGTGGTCGGGCCAGGTCGGGTCGGGCAATCCGCTACACAACCTTGCCAATTAGTGTACCAACACTAGTTGTAACGTTATTATTGACCAAACTCATTAATCACATTACAAATACTAAAAATCTCTTAAATTATACCACATCATCAATTGATATACTAATTAATATACTAATTGGTGCATGTAACATTATTCTTATAATATATATATATATATATATTTAAAGTATTTTGAGATGAGTAAAACTTTCATTGATGTTCTAAACTTTTGTAATGTTTTCTTCTCTCTATTGACAGTGTCCATTGGACTATCGTTGCCACGGCCCATTAATCAAATAATTGTTACATCATTTATTTATTTATTTATTTTATTTATTTTTTATTTTTGAGTCCTACACTATTATAATAAGATTGTGTCTAATTTTAAGATTAATTTCTATACAAGTAGAAAGTTTTTTTTTTTTTTTTTTTTTTTTTTTTGGCACAAATACAAGATTCACATGTAATTGCATCGGTACACTAAGTTACCATCAATTTCAAGTCAACGGAAAATAAATGTATAGCCCCACCGCCGCTCCTCGTGATGCGGTGGGCCAAATTAATCAATGTACAAATGAGCCCAGTAAATGGCCATGGAAGAATCCAAAGTAGCTCACGGCTTGCCTGTTGGGCCTTATTAGCTTCAGTTTTATCATTCATGGGTCCTATCGGCCCACATTAAAGTAAAATCAGAATTACAATCATCCCTTTAAAATAGTTTTTTTTTTTTTTTTCTTTTTCAAATAAGGCATCCGTGCAAATAGGCCAATTATTTTTGGATAGTGGATTTGTCATGGCGTTCCAAAAAAAAAAAAATAGTCATAAAAAAGCTTGTGGATGACTAAACCAAAAAAATAAAAATAAATTTTCATTTTCATTTTCCTAACTCAACCACAAAATAAATAAATATAATTTTTTTCACTTCACGCTAAAACATATAAGAGTTTTAAAAATCAAATATTTTAATCTTTAAAAGTGAATTTTATTGCAAAAGATATTTAGGGACAAATTTCCATTGTCATGAAAATAGTCGTTAAAAAGTTGTCCCAAAAAGTCAAAAAAAGACATTTAGCAACAAAATTTTAAAAATGTCACTAATAAATAAACTTTTAAGGACAAAATAATTTGGTCTTAAAATAGTTTATTTTTTGAAACAAAAAATTTAGTACCAAAAGAATAATAATTCATTACTAATATTCAATTTTTGTTGCTAAAAATATAATAACGACACCTTCTGCAACAAAATTATTTGGTTCTTAAAAATAAATTTATTTTTAAATTTTGGTTTCTAAAATTTTAATTTTTTGTAGTGCCATTTTATTTTCCCTTTATCTCTACAATTTTAAGATTTTAAAAATAAGAATTAATAGTGACCGATGGGTCTCTTTCCTCTCCCTGCTGGACCATATAAACTCAGGTAGTGCATTAGTGCAATAATTTTAGTAATTAGTCAATACAATGACTTTTATTCAGTTAAGAGAATATGTGATACGTGCAGGGTACGGTGTGAATAATTTTACCACGGTATATAGTGTAAATAAAAATAAGTGAAAAAAAAATAATAAATAAAAAAAATAGAGAGAAAAATAAAATAAAAAAGAAAAGAGGGAAGAAGGTGGGATCGTGGGATTATAGAAGGATGGGTGAGAAAAGAAAAAAGTAAGAGAGAGAAGCGGGAAAGTAGAAAATGTAAATCTATGACATTTTTTGAAAAATATATCTCAGTCATTGTTTTATAATTTGAATAGACCTGAATCATCCTGTTAGAATGGTTGAAAGAAAAGGAAAATTGTATATCAGTGTATATTGAATTGAATTGAATACAATAGGAGAGCCTGTATTTATAGGCTGAACACAAACTTAGATAAGTATAGAAGGAGATAGAGATAGAGATAGAGAGAGATATAGATACAAGGAGATACAGATAGAGAGAGATATAGATACAAGGAGATAGAGATAGAGAGAGATAGAGAGACAATGAGATAAATCTAAATCTAATATATCTAAAACTAATATATACATTACCAGCCCCCCTCAAACTAAAGGTGGGTAAGCATCAACCAACTTGAGTTTGGAAACTAGATCACTGAAACGACTAAGGAAATGAGCCTTGGTGAAAATATCAGCAGGTTGATCAGCAGAAGAAATAGGAAGAAGATGAACAGCGCCACGTGTAACATGCTGTCGAATGAAATGACAATCAATCTCAATATGTTTGGTGCGATCATGGAAGACATCATTGTGAGTAATCTAAATGGCACTCTGATTGTCACAATAGAGAGAAGTGGCACCAGAAAAAGAAACACCCATATCAGCAAGGAGCCAGCGAAGCCATAAAAGTTCATGAGTAGTGTCAGCAAGAGCACGATACTCAGCCTCAGTACTAGAACGGGCAACAAGAGTTTGCTTCTTGCTACGCCAGGCAATAAGAGAGTCACCTAAGAAGAAACAGAATCCTATAGTAGAATGGCGATCAGTAGGATCCTCTGCCCAATCTGCATCAGAAAATGCGTGTAACTGTAGAGATGAGTGTGCGGAGTAATGAAGACCATGAAATATAGTTCCCTTGAGATAGCGCAAAATGTGAACCAGAGCATCATAGTGCGGAGAGCGAAGAGCAGCCATGAACTGACTGAGAATGTGAACAACATAGGTAATGTCTGGATGAGTAACTGTGAGATAAACAAGACTGCCAACTAGCTGACGATATAAGGTAGCATCAGACAATAAGTGACCGTCAAGAGGTGTGAGACAAGTCTGCGGATCAACTGGGGTAGGAGCAGTCTTGCAATCGGTAAGACTAGCACAAGCCAAGAGATCAGAGGTATACTTGGCCTGGGTGAGAAAATAACCAGAAAAATCATGAGAAATTTCCAAACTGAGGAAGTAACTAAGCAACACTAAATCTTTCATCTCAAACTACCGACTGAAGAACTGTTTGAGACTAGAGATACCCACTGTGTCATCCCCGGTGATGATCATATCATCAACATAGAGAAGAAGAAGAAGAATAACACCACGGTCTGTCTTGCGTATAAACAGAGCAGAATCATAGGCACTGGAAGAGAATCCAAAGTCACTGATGGTAGAACTGAACTTGGCAAACCAGGCATGGGGAGCTTGTTTTAAACCATACAAAACACGGCGAAGTTTGCAGACCTTGGTGGAACTAAGGAACCAGGAAGAGGCTGCAGATAAATTTCTTCAGTGAGATCGCCATTGAGAAAGGCGTTCTTGACATCCATCTGACAAAGACTCCAACGACGAGCAGCAGTAATGGCAAGTATGCTACAAACTGAAGTAAGACGAGAAACAGGAGCAAATGTTTCCTCGTAATCAATCTCATATTCTTGAGTAAACCCCCGAGCCACAAGACGAGCTTTGTAACACTCAATGGAACCATCAGAATGGGTTTTGATCTTGTAAACCCATTTGCAACTAAGAACACTCTTGCCAGGTGGAAGGTCAACTATATCCCAGGTATGAGCTTTATCTAAAGCTTGCAGTTCATCACTCATAGCTTGTTGCCAAAGAGGGTTCGACCAAGCCTTTCGATAGGAAGTAGGTTCATGAGAAAAAAAAGCAGTGGAACCAACATTGAAATCACGAAGAAGTACAGAAGGTTGTGTTACCCGAGTAGAATGACGAAGAGATACCTCTGGTGTAGAAGATGATGTAGTGGAATCAAGGGATGTATAAGGCTCACTGAAAAGTGGAGCAGGTACAGAAGCCGGCTCAGGATAAAAGAGTGGAGCAGCAGGACCAGGAGACGGAGCATAATCCTCAGGATGGGTCAGAGTCATCATGTCAGAAATAGTGTCTGTATTAAGCTCATCAAACAGAAGAGAGGGATTTGTAAAGAATGGTGTAGTGAGAGAAGTGGACAAATGAAACTTAGATATAGATGAGAACATTTTGTGTTCCAAGAATACTACATGACGAGAGATACGAAGACGACGAGAAAGAGGATCCCAACAACGATAACCTTTAAGTTCAATTCTATACCCCAAGAAGCAACACAAACGGGAGCGAGGTTCTAATTTGGTACGCTCATGTGGTTGAAGAAGAACAAAACAAGTACATCCAAACACGCGAAGACTAGTATAGGCAGGAGGTGTGCCATACAGACGCTCATATGGGGTATGATTGTTGATGGTAGGGAAAGGAACACGGTTGATAGTATAGATTGCTGTGAGAGCAGCTTCTCCCCAAAAACGTTCAGGACAAGAAGAAGAGATTAAAAGAGCACGAATAGTGTCGAGGATATGGCGATGTTTGCGCTCAGTATGACCATTTTGTTGGGAGGTACCAGGACAAGAATAATGAGAAAGCGTACCATTTTGACGAAGAAATTTCAAAAAATGAGTTTCTTTATATTCCTAAGCATTATCAGCACGAAAAATTTTGATGGTGGAGGAAAACTAAGTTTTGACCATGTGAGAAAAATCATAGTATATTTGTTGTAACTCAGAGCCAGATTTCATAAGAAATAACCAAGTAAAACGAGTGAAATCATCGACAAATATAACAAAGTATTTAGATCCTCCCATAGTGGTATTAGGTGAAGGCCCCTAAACATCAGAGTGTATGAGATCAAAAGGTGCATGAGACATAGAGGTACTAGTAGGAAATGGCAAGGCAGGCTGTTTTGCAAGTTGACAAGATAGACAGTCTACTTTATTATTTGGAACATCACCTAACTGACCACTTGAAACTAGAGGGCGTAAACGACCAAAGGACACATGACCTAACCAAGAATGCCATAAAGCAAGAGGAGAACTAATAGTAGCAGAAGCAGTAATAGTCTCAACATTATAAGTACTGGAGGAGGGAATGCGAAGGTGGATGAGCTCGTATAGACGTCCATGTTTACGACCTATCCCAAGGGTTTGTTTCGTCTTCAGATCCTGCACAACACAACCAGTTGGAGAAAATAGGACAATGAGGCCAAGATCACAGAGTTGACCAATAGAGATAAGATTAAGTGTAAGATTAGGGATCAGATAAGTGTGAGGGAGAGAGACATTAGAGGTAGAAATATGACCTATATGACTAACATGTATGTGAGAACCATCAGCCGTATGAATGGTAGGTAAATTAGAAGGAGATGTAGTAGAAGAAAACAGTGTAGGGTCAGAGGTCATATGATTGCAACAAGCCGAATCAAAATACCATGAAGATGTACCTGGGGTGATTGAGATAGCAGTAGAAGGTGTACTAGAAATGGAAAGAACCTTTTGCATAATAGCTTTAATATCATGAACAGTGTGAGTGGAAGAGGAGGCAGGTGCAACAGTAACAAAAGCAAACTGAATTGAAGAGTCATGTCGACTAATAGCAGATCCAGAAGAGCCACCGTAGAGAGGAGAACTATCTAAATGATCCATGAAGTGATCAAAGTATGAGTCACAAAAAAAAAAGGGCCCAGTATTGTCGGAGTAGAATTGGGTGAGTCACAAAGAGGGCCCAGTAGTGTCGGAGTAGAACTGGGTGAAACATAGTGTCCCAATGAATCTGGAACGTTGAAAATAGCTAGAGAGCAGCTAATTGGCCCAAAAATAGCCAAAAATGGACCTAATAGGCCAAAAGATGACAGCAGCAGGCAATGAGTGACGTCAGCGTGCGCGTCGCACGTTAGCAGAAAAGATGCACGGCGCACGATAGCGATAGAGGCGTGCGCAGAGCACAGTAGCAGAAACGGTGCACATGGGTGCACGATAGCAAAACGGCGCACGTGCGGCGTACGGCAGCAGGAATGGCGTACGCAAGCGTAGGGCTTACGCCAGTTGCTGACGTGAGTAGGCAACTGAAGGGCGCGTGTGAGAGTGGTGGCGGAAGTGGAGACGCGCCGAGCACAGAAACGGTGCGTAAGGGCGCGTGGTGGAGTTTCTGGTGACGTGGTCAGTACCGTTGGAATCGTGAGGAGATTTCGATCAGTTTGGTGCTGGAACAGAGCTAATAAAGTATATAGGTGGTGGAATGAGTTCTGTAATGCCACTGTGTACGTGACTAAGCACAAAGAGAAAATAAAAGGGCTATAAGTGTAGAACCTAGAGCTTTGATACCATGTTAGAATTGTTAAAAAAAAAAGAAAAACTGTATATCAGTGTATATTGAATTGAATTGAATACAATATGAGAGCCTGTATTTATAGGCTGAACACAAACTTAGATAAGTATAGAAGGAGATAGAGATAGAGAGAGATAGAGATACAAGGAGATGAATCTAAATCTAATATATCTAAAACTAATATATACATTAACACATCCAGATGTCCTAATAGGATAAAAATATGTTGAAGATTAAAAATCGTCTTGTTTTATTATATAGATGTTGAAAATTCATATGAGGTCTAAATTTATGAAGTTTGTCAAGTATTCAATATATTTAAAAATAATAATTGATGGTTCAAATTCATTTAATTTGTGGACTATAAAATTCATTAATTTAATTTTATAACACATAGTAAAATATGACTCCTAATTTTGGATCGTAGACTTTTTCAAATAATATGAATAAAAATAAGTGAACAAAAAGAAGAAAATAAAAATAATAAACAAATAGAGAGAAAAATAAAAATGAAAAAAAAAAAAAAAAGAGGGAGGAAGATGGAATCATGGGATCATGGAAGGATGGATGAGAAAAGAAAAAAAGTAGGAGAGAGAAGCGGGAAAGTAGAAAATATATATCTATGATATTTTTTAAAAAATATATCTCAGCTATTGGTTTATAATTTGAATAGACTTGATCCATTCAAATGTCCTAATAGGATAAAAATATGTTGAAGATTCAAAAATCCGTCCTGCTTTATTATATATATTTTTTGCTTTCATTTTTCTGTCTCCACTCTATCCAAATATTCTCGTGTGGCCATGTGTCAATCTTGTTAAAAAAATATACTCTCTATTAACCTTGATTAACCCCATCTTTTTCTCCAATTTTATTTTAATCTCTTCACCAGATTAATATTCATTGTTTGTTCTTTGTCAAAATTATACCTCTTCACTGTTCGCAATAAAAGAAAAATTTTACCTCTTCCGGAACATCTTTCGAGTAACTCACAGCCCTTTTCTTATAAATTGGGGAAAGTTACCAATAAAAGACCATTTGTTTTTAAGCAGCTAAACAAAACATCTTGACCAAATCACTTTTTATAGATTCATCAGTTTGATTTAGTTTCACGATTTACACGATTTAATTTAATTTTTAAATTTCTAAAATTGTTGAAATTGATTTGGTTCTTGACATTGACAATACCATACCATTCTACACCCTTACAATTCTCACATCAAAATAAGCAAAACATAAACTATACACTGTGATTGACATAGACGTGCCCAAAATATATTTTTCCTACAGCCCAAAGGACAGCCTCCCAATATTTCGGGGTGGGCGTATCTTTTTTCAATTGAAAATATAATCAAAAATGATAAAATTTATCGGATCATACTACTTCACCATGTGGCAACCTTGAGACAAATTTATTGTTGGCTGGTGTCATGTCGGTGCGGCAGACCGGACAATTTAATTGAGAGTAGAGCAACATGTCGATATATGGTACGTGAAACAAGTGCAAGCATTGGGGCAGGACCCGAACCGGTTCACCATCGACAAAATCAGACAAGCACACAACACAATTTTTATCTAGGGTTTTTGAAGCCAAGCCAATCTCTTTGATGTATTTGTATGAATGAATAATGAGCTTTGCTTTTGAAACCATAGCCGATGACGACGGTAGCAACTGGGGAATGGCCCCTTCTTGGTGGCACTGCTGCACCATCGCTGCGCAACAGAGAATTAGGGGGAGGTGACGGTGATGGTGGCCAGGGCCGGCCCTGGACATAAGTTCACCAGACTATGACTTAGGGTCCCTCAAAATAGACTCAAAAAATGGGTCCATCCTATTATAATTTAGTATAATATATTAGGTATGTTTTAAATCCAAAACAAAATTGAAGAAGGTCCAAACTAACTTAAAATAAATTGACCCATTCAAAAATTGAAAAGCCCATTCAAAAAAATTAGCATTGTTATTCATTGACCAAAAAAGGATCCGCCTCTTATTATAGTTTAGTGTAATATATTAGGTATGTTTTAAGTCTAAAAAAAATTAAGGAAAGCTCAAACTAATTTAAAATAAATTGACTCATTAAAAAAATTGAAAAGCCCATTTAAAATAAGGGAAATGATTTAGAGCCCTAAAATTCCCCCCCCCCCCTAATCCCCTAATTTCCAATTTGGGCAACTGTTTTCTTTTTTTTTTTTTTTTTTTTTTTTTTTTTTTACTTGATATGGAAATTAGGGGATTAGGGAAGGTGTTTTTAGGGGGATGTAGCAAGACCCTTAAAATAATTAGCATTGTTATCCATTGAAAATGATTTTTCAAAAAAAATTAAATTATGCAAGTATGATTGATTTATTTGTTTCTAAAAATATAAGAAGAGTAAGAATCAATCGATATTTATTAGTTGTTGTAATGTAATGCTCAGTATTTTTTGTGATTTTGACACAAATTTTTTGTCCTTTATCTTCAAAAAAAAAAAAAAAAATCATTCAATAAAAAAAATATATGAAAGGTTCTAAAAATTTATCAGTTGATTATCGACTTTAAATCTCAAAAATCTCAGGGCTGAGCCTGATGGTGGCGATGAGTATGGTTAACAACAATAATGAGGCAAGAAATATGTAGAAGTTTACCATTATGGTGGGTTGTTGGCGTTCAAAAAAAAAAATGACGGGTTGTTGAGGAAGTGGAGGAAGGAGCTTAGCTAATTAAATAATGTGATTGTTAACTCCTTCAATGTAATCGATGGCTTATATAAATTAATTAAAATGTCCAATTCATAATCGAGTCGCAACAAAGTGTAACATGACAAAACTTGCCTTAGCAACATCGAACTTAGGTTTTTTATTTATGGATTTGATTCTTCTCAAATTTAACTCTAAGCTGTTATGTTAAGAGTTATGGAGCTCATAACATGTCTCGTTTCACCGATTTTAATAGTTTATTTTATAAGATTTTTCATTTATATTATTTATAAATAAAACTAAACAAAACAAAATCAACACCTTTTTCTTATTTTATTGTGTTTTTTTTTTTCCAAAAAAATGAATGATAATTTTTTTAATAGATGATATACATAGAGGATCTTACAAAACAAACTGTTCAGATTGTCAGAATATGATCCATGATGACCCTACAAAATCCAATATACAGATTAAGTTCAGATTTTAACTTAAAAGAGAGTCTTCTTACAAAACCACATTTTCTTAATTCAGTGACACTTGAAAGTGCCACAAAACTATTCTTCTAGTGACATTTTTTCAGTTTAGTGGTGTTTTGAACAAGTGTTATTTATACTCATGTCACAGTAGATACTAATGATACTTGTAAGTGCCACTACACCATGAAGGCTAAAACCTTTCAGTGACATTTTAATGTCATGTTAGACACTATTCATGACACTACCAAATACCATTAAAGAAGACTTACAATTTAAAAAATGTCACTATATACTTTTTTAATGGCCGCTTCTTATGCCATAATTAATATTTTTAACAACTCTTACAAATGCCACTCTATCCAACTTTTAGTGACAGATCAAAGTGTCAGTGTTTCACCATTCATTTTTGCTATAAATGGAGATAAATTGAAAAGCAAAACAAAACAAAAACAAATAAATAATTGTTTTACAACATTCAGATATTTTGGTTTGTAAGACAAACAAATAAAACTTCATTTATTAAATGTAATCACAATTGATACAAATATACCACTATTATTCTTTACTAATAAAATAAAATCAAAACATTGTTCCTATTTTGACAAAGTCAATATCATTATCATAATATCAGAAACAAAAATTAAACAAATAAATATTTACATATCCAAAAAAAAAAAAGGTAATCTTCGTATCCATGAAAAGCGTGTGTCGCTATAATATTTCAATAATATTTGTGGAAGTCAATGCCCAAATCGAGTTCTTATAAGTTCCTTGTAATTGCTAGAATCGGCGTCATAGAATTGTCTATACAAATTAGAATGGGGTCTCATAAATATGCTCTTCAAATGCTTTGATGATGGCTCACTGCAATACAAGCAAAAATAAGCAAGTAAGAAGAAAAATACTCTCTACAAAGCGAAATTAGAAACGAATAGAAAGAGCTCAACATATCACAAGTAAATCCCTTCTATTGAATTCATAGTAATCATTAGTGGATAGTATAGAAGATACTTTGTAGTAACTCACCAACATTAGTATATAAGATACTTTCTAATTATGTTGCAAATTGATATATGGTAAAACAATTAAATGTAAGAAGCTAATAGCACACCACAAAATGAATAGTACATAAGGAAAAAAGAAAAAATGAGTTATACTACACTTTGCTTTTGGTTTTTATTTTCTTCCCATGCTTTAATCAAAGCTAATTTCTTTTATTTTTTGTCATAATATGAAGCAAAAAATGAAATACCTAAATCTAATCATCAGCTTAGGGATTACCTTAATGCTTTAATCCCCTATGTTTTACCTCTCTTAGTTGCATTTGTTGATTTTTTTTTTTTTAGCACATTATCTGAAACCCTGTCACAAATTTAAAAAATATATACTTATAAATAGTGATATAATTAGCCAATTCACATTTTAAAGAGGATGTTATATATTTATATATTAAAAAAAAAGGATGTCAAAGGCTTTGGAGTGAATCAAAGTTAGTTAATATAGCATGATAGATTATCCCTTAACCTTAAGAAAAAAATTACCTAAATCAAGGATCAATAGAACATGAAGGCTTTACATATATATATATATAGAGAGAGAGAGAGAGAGTTCATACATTTTAAGAAATTGCTTTGAATCTATATTTTACATGCTTTGATGAGGACACAATGTCTTTCCATATATATTACGAAAGGGAAAGAAGGAAAAAGAAAGAATGAAATAAACAAAACAAAAGCAACATAAATTAATAAACCAAACACCCAAAGATTCAAATTCATAAAAACCAAATACTTTTCCCAATTCTTTCACAAAACATAACAGAACAAGTGCTTCACCTTCTTTGTTAAAAAAAAAAATAAAAACAAAAACAAAAAATTCACCTTCTTTACAATGAAAAATAACAATGAAAAAGAGATTTATAAGTCTTTCATGTTTTATGCTACACTTAAACATTCAGCTCACCCCAGGTATAATTTGGTTATTGTGATAGAGCAGAGAAATCATTTAGGATAATACCTATTAATGAAAAAACACACTAATTACTTCTGAAGCACCTGCACCAAGGTCAACCGTATTGGTAATAAAAATAAATAAATAAATAAATAATTATGAGTAAAATTGACATGGATAGGCCCAGATAGGCCCACAAGGACCACAGCCCACCATTTAAACCCCCATTACACAACCCGAATAGAAAAACCCAGCACCACTGGAAGCCAACTGGACAGGGAGGACCAGTGATATCCGGACACGTGGCAGATTCAGAAAAGGCCACGTCAGCAGACAAAGATCTGCAAAGTTATTGCCACAGCACATCACCATTAATGCAAGCCATCACAGCATTTATTGCGACAACACCCCTCAGCCGGAATGGCACCCCTCACCCTGAACAAGACGAATGACGGCACAAGCTTTCGGCAGGAAACGAAATGATGACAGAAGGATATAAGCAAAGATTGGTAGACAAGGAGAAGGTTAAGCTTTCCTAACCCCTATCTCTCTCACTCTCTCTCTATAGTCCAAACACTAACTTGTTCGTCGGAGGGTTCACTGGGGGACTGCCCCGTTCCCCGTTGAACTTATTTGCAGGTAGCCCATTGGATCTGAGGAGCTTGGATCGGTCCAGCCCATTCACCTAGATCAACCGCTTCATCAGTTGGCGCCGTCTGTGGGAACTTGGTTCTTATCCGCGCGCCAGTTGTGTTCATTGTCGCCGGAGACCCTCGTTCCAACGATCCTTTACCTTTACCCATCAAGGTGTATGGTCACGACTAGATCCATGGCTTCTCACCACAATGCCGCTGACCACCAGACCGACCCTCCCAACCCAAACCAGCCGCCACAATATTTCATCGAGCTCACCAATAGCATCAACCGCATGGCTGAGCAAAACCAAGCCTTGATAAATGCCTTGCTCCAAAGAAATCTTCCCATGCCGCCTCCGCCACCCCCGGATGATCCGCCTCATCCAGAACAAGTCCTGAGCCACACCATCCCACAACCCAACTTTCCTAACTTGGGAGGCTTGCAACCGCCTCACCCACAAGTCATTCCACCACCTCCCCTCCACACCCGTCGATCGCACCACCAGCTCCCGAGCAGGAAGCCAGCAGTATCCAACATCCACCCCAGCCTCCATTCCCCTCCGGAGGTGACAACATTCCCCTCTGGGACGCTGAACTCCGAGCCATGAAGCTTCAGCTCCAAGGGGTCATGCAGAACATTCAACACAAACCCTCTACCACTACAAACTCACCATTCGTTGCCTCCATTCGAGACAAACCTCTGCCCGCCAAATTCAAAATGCCCACCATTGACTCCTTCGACGGGACCACGGACCCAGTCGATCACCTGGAAACCTACCGCACCCTCATGATTCTCCACGCCTTTCCCGACGAGATCATGTGCCGAGCTTTCCCTGTAACATTGAAGGGGTCAGCTCGGCTTTGGTTCAGTCAGTTACCGGCGGACTCTGTCTCCACCTTCCAGCACCTCAGCGACTCTTTCCTCAGCCACTTTATCGGAGCTCAACGTCAGCGCCGTCCTGCAACCCAACTTCTCAACATCCGCCAGACCGAGGGGGAGTCACTACGCAGCTTTGTTACTCGCTTCAATACCGAAGCTTTGCAGGTAGCTGAAAATGATGACAAGGTCATCCTCACCGCATTCATGGCAGGTCTACGGTCGTCTGATTTCCTCTTCTCACTTTCTAAAAACCCCCCGACCTCCATGGCAACCCTACTCTCCAAAGCCCAGAAATATATGAACGCAGAAGACTCATTAGCCGCTCGGCAAGACCCGATCACTAAAAACCCGACCCCCAGAGATAAGAGGAAGGACCCCGAACCCCGAAACACTCAGTACAACAACCAAACACCCCATTATGCCGACCGGCCTCCACGCACCGACCGACCAGCCCCAGCTAGACCACCTGGTCGGTTCGAGAGGTATACCCCCCTTAACTCCCCCATGGAACAGGTCCTCCATCAAATCCAGAAAGACTACCCCCTCAAATGGCCCCTACCTTCACGAAACCCTTCCAGCCGGAAAGACCAGTCCAAATATTGCCGTTTCCACCAAGACCACGGCCATAACACGGACGACTGTATCAATCTCAAGGACCAGGTCGAAGCCCTGATACGTCAAGGGCGTCTCAGTCGGTTCACAAATATCCACCCTCAGCAGAGACAGAAGACTGAGCCCCTCAGACACGACCGTCGGCGCACCCCGCCCCGACACCAAGGCCCACCTGACCAGGGTCGTGATCGCCAACAACCACAACCACGACCCCCAGGAAATCCTCCTCCACCAGTTGGAGAAATCCGGGTCATTTCAGGCGGGCTCGCCTGCGGAGGACCATCCCGCTCAGCTCAGAGGGCCGAGCTCAGAAAAATCCGGCAGGGCTCGGACAACACGGTGGCCATGGTCGACAGACCTTCAAAGCAGCCAAAGCAGTGGATTGAACCCATCACCTTCACAGACGCCGATTGTGCAGGAATCCGCTATCCCCATGATGATCCCCTAGTGATCTCTTCAATCCTCTCCAATTACAAGGTCAGACGAGTCCTCATAGACAATGGCAGCTCTTCAGACATCATCTTCCTAAATTGCTTCCGCCAGCTTAAGGTCGGAGAAGAGAGCTTGACCCCACTCCAAACCCCTCTGGTCGGTTTCACCGGCGACCGTGTGACCTCGATCGGCTCCATCGACCTGCCTATCACCATCGGCGAACACCCCAGGCAGACCACTAAGTTGCTCACCTTCCTTGTGGTCGATTGCCCCTCTGCTTACAACATCATCCTCGGCCGCACGGCCCTGAATGCCTTCCAAGCCATCACATCCACTTACCATCTTGCCATCAAATTTCCTACTGATTCCGGTGTCGGGACAGTCAGAGGAGAACAGACAGTGGCCAGGGAGTGCTACGTCGCCTCCCTCAAAGAAGTTAAGCTGAAGGAAGCAATGATCATTGAAGGGCTCGACGCCCGGGATGAAGACGAGTTGGTCAGAGGAGAACCAGTGGAGGAGCTCGTCGAGGTCAATATTGACCCCACCAACCCACTCAAAACAGCTAAAATCGGCAGCCAACTACCTTCCCAAGCCAAAGCCGACCTTACTGCCCTCCTGACCGAGCACAGGGACATCTTTGCTTGGACTCATGCTGACATGCCAGGCATTGACCCTTCTCTCATAACCCACCGCCTCAGCATCGAACCTCATTTCAAACCTTACCGCCAAAAGCAGCGAATCTTCCATCCAGAGCGTAATAATCTTATCGCTGCAGAAGTTGACAAACTCCTTGACGCCCAGTTCATCCGAAACGTGGACTATCCTAAGTGGCTGTCCAATGTGGTCCTGGTTCGCAAAAACAACGGCAAATGGCGTCTCTGCGTCGACTACTCCGACCTGAACAGAGCTTGCCCCAAGGATAGCTACCCACTTCCCCGCATAGATCTGCTGGTCGATGCCACGGCCGGTCACCAAATGCTCAGTTTCATGGATGCTTTCTCTGGGTACAACCAAATCATGATGCACTCATCTGATCGGGAACACACATCCTTCATCACCGACCGAGGTACCTACCACTACTGCGTAATGCCATTCGGATTAAAAAACGCTGGGGCCACCTACCAACGGTTAGTCAATGCAGTTTTCCACCATCAGATCGGTCGAAACATGGAAGTATATGTGGATGACATGCTAGTCAAGAGCAAACTCTCCACCGATCATATCGCCGACCTGCGAGAGACTTTTGCCACCCTTCGAAAGTATCAGATGAAGCTCAACCCCGAGAAGTGCGCCTTTGGCGTAGGGTCTGGGAAATTCTTGGGCTTCATGGTTAGTCAACGCGGCATTGAGGCTAACCCTGAAAAGATCAAAGCTCTGGTCGAGATGCAGTCGCCCAAAACGGTTAAAGAAGTTCAACGGCTCGCCGGCAGAGTAGCCGCCCTCAACCGTTTCATCTCCCGCGCCACAGATAAGTGCCTACCCTTCTTCAAAGTCCTCAGGCAGACCTTCGAATGGACAACTGAGTCCGAAGAGGCTTTCCAGCAGTTAAAACGGTGTATGGCCAACCCACCCCTCCTTTCACAAGCCATCACAGGCGAACCCCTCTTCCTCTACCTAGCAGTATCAAACACTGCTGTCAGCGCGGCCCTCATCAGAGAAGATGGCTCAGTCCAACGACCTGTTTATTACATCAGTCGAGCTCTGAGGGGAGCAGAGCAGAACTACCCTTTGCTAGAAAAACTATCCTTGGCTTTGGTCACTGCATCCAGACGACTTCGCCCTTACTTCCAAGCCCACCCTATAGTGGTCCTCACCGACCAGCCCTTGAAGAAGGTCATGCAACAACCAGAACTCTCGGGCAGACTAATGCAGTGGTCAGTCGAACTCAGCCAGTTTGACATCTCCTACCGCCCTCGAACAGCAATCAAGGGGCAAGCTATAGCCGACTTCATCATGGAATTCACCAATCCTATGCCACCCACTACCTCAACAGCCCCATCAGCTCCTGCCGATCCTGAAGACCCCCATTCATGGACTCTCAATGTTGATGGGTCATCTTGCAGGGCGGGTAGTGGGGCTGGCATCATCCTCGCCTCTCCTGAGGGTGGCTACTTCAAATGTGCTCTTCGCTTCCTGTTTGAGGCTAGTAATAACGAGGCTGAGTATGAAGCATTGATAGCAGGACTCCGCCTCGCCAAAGACATTGGTGTCGACCAGATCCGCGTGTTCAGTGATTCCCAACTTATCGTCGGTCAGATCACGGGGGAATTCGATGCCAAGGATGATACAATGCGAGCTTACAGAGACATAGCACTCCCCCTCGCTCGCCTCTTCAATACTTTCCAGATCAGGCACATACCCCGGACGGAAAACTCCAAAGCAGACGAAATGGCCCGGCTGGCTTCCGCTGACCATTCCGACCTTAGCGACGGAGTTCACCTTGAATATCTAGCTCACCCGGCCATCTCGACCGACCCACAAGAAGTGCAATTCCTCCAGACTGAACCCATCCCTTGGGCATCCGACATTCTCCTCTTCTTGACCGCTGGGGAGCTCCCAAACGACCAACAGCTAGCTGCCAAGGTCAGAGCTCGATCGGCTAACTACATTCTGGTCGATGGCATCCTTTATAAACGAGGTTTTTCGCGCCCATACCTGCGATGCCTCAACCCCACCCAGGCAACCTATGTCATGCAAGAAATCCATGAGGGGATCTGTGGCAACCACTCGGGGGGAAGGTCCCTCGCTCAGAAAGTACTCCGCACAGGCTACTTCTGGCCAACTCTCAACCAAGATGCAACCGATTTTGTGCTTAAATGCGACAAGTGTCAACGCTTCGCCAACATCCCACACGCCCCCCCTACCGAGCTGATCACCCTTTGCAGCCCTTATCCATTCGCCAAATGGGGGATCGACTTGGTTGGTCCACTCCCCACTGGCCGAGGCCAGACCAAGTTTGCAATTGTCGCCATCGACTACTTCACCAAATGGGTAGAGGCAGAACCCCTGGCCACCATCACCGAGCGAAATACGACCAAGTTCATTTGGCAGTCGATCGTTTGCAGGTTTGGCATCCCTCAAGCCATCGTCACCGACAACGGAAAGCAATTCGACAACGCCAAGTACAGGCAGTTTTGTGCAGACCTCCAGATCCAACCGTGTTTCTCCTCCCCTGGTCACCCCCAAGCAAACGGCCAAGTTGAGGTCACAAACCGTTCTCTCCTGAAGATCATCAAAACCAAACTCGAAGCTGCTAAGGGCCTTTGGGCTGAGGAACTACCCAACGTACTCTGGGCCTACCGAACCACTGCTCGGACTCCCACTGGGGAAACCCCTTTTCGTCTAACATATGGCGCTGAGGCGGTCATCCCAGTCGAAGTCGGTCTGCCCACCCCCGGGTCCTGCATCCAGACCTCGCCTCAGCTGAAGAGCTCCGTCGCACGGATCTAGACCTGATTGAAGAACTCAGGGAGATCGCTGCGGTGAGATTAGCCTCATACCAGCAGAAAATGAGGACACACTACAATCGCAAGGTCCGACCAAGGGAATTTGCGGTGGGGGACTTAGTGCTGAGAGAAGCAACCCTTGCCACCAAGAAACCGACTGAGGGTAAATTGGCCGCCAAATGGGAGGGACCCTATATTGTGAAAGCCAGACCGCGTCCAGGCACCTACCGACTTCAAGATATGGAGGGTCGCGACCTTCCCCACCCATGGAATGCTGAACACTTGAAACGCTACTTTCAATAAGCTGTTACTTTTGTATTCCTCAATTGTCGTATTCCCATTTTCAAGCATGATGTAATTTTTGGTCATTGTACTACATTTCTTATAACAACTGTTTTGTCTCCCAGCTATCCTCATCGTCCCAATTAAGTTTCAGCTGGCAGCACACTTTCAAAAGCCTCAGCCAGACCTGAGCACTTTCAAAAGCCTCAGTCCGACCTGAGCACTTTCAAAAGCCTCGCCAGACCGAGCACTTACAAAAGCCTCAGTCCGATCTGAGCACTTTCAAAAGCCTCAGCCAGACCTGAGCACTTACAAAAGCCTCAGTCCGATCTGAGCACTTTCAAAAGCCTCAGCCAGACCTGAGCACTCTCAAAAGCCTCAGTCCGACCTGAGCACTTTCAAAAGCCTCGGCCAGACCGAGCACTTACAAAAGCCTCAGTCCGACCAGATCTGAGCACTTTCAAAAGCCTCAGCCAGACCTGAGCACTCTCAAAAGCCTCAGTCCGACCTGAGCACTTTCAAAAGCCTCGGCCAGACCGAGCACTTACAAAAGCCTCAGTCCGACCAGATCTGAGCACTTTCAAAAGCCTCAGCCAGACCTGAGCACTTACAAAAGCCTCAGTCCGATCTGAGCACTTTCAAAAGCCTCAGCCAGACCTGAGCACTCTCAAAAGCCTCAGTCCGACCTGAGCACTTTCAAAAGCCTCGGCCAGACCGAGCACTTACAAAAGCCTCAGTCCGACCAGATCTGAGCACTTTCAAAAGCCTCAGCCAGACCTGAGCACTCTCAAAAGCCTCAGTCCGACCTGAGCACTTTCAAAAGCCTCGGCCAGACCGAGCACTTACAAAAGCCTCAGTCCGACCAGACCTGAGCACTTTCAAAAGCCTCGGCCAGACCGAGCACTTACAAAAGCCTCAGTCCGACCCGACCTGAGCACTCCCAAAACACTCAGTCGTAGTCTGACTCTCACCAATAATTGCAAAATAATTTGACACTTAGTCATATTTCAAAGACGCTCCTCCATATTTCATTTGCAAATCACCTTCAACATTACATTTCAGTCTACTTTTTCAAACTAATTAGACACTTAGTCATATTTTAAAGATGTTCTCCGACGCTTAAACAAATTTGCCATTTCACTCTGTATTAGAAAATTCCTTGTCCTACTCTGGCTTGGATTCTGGCATGACTTTAGTTTCACCTTGCTCTACTGCCTAGCACAAGCATTTGCTGAAAACATCAGTGCACAACATAATCCCAAGAAACACAAAGCAAGGCCAAACCAGCACAAGGGGAAATACACTGGACTCCTCAACTAGAACCATAAATGCCATTTTATTCATTCAAAAATGTGTGTACAACTTACTTACATCCCTCCAAAAAAAAAAAAAAAAAAAAAAAAAAAAACAAACAAGACGATAAATCAAAACCCCTAAGTCTACTCATCATCCAGCTCACTCATCTCCTTCACTTGAGGCCAGGTCTTCTTCTTCCACGCCTTCGTCCAGTGGCGTCTGGGCTACGTCATCTTCTCCAACCACCACACTACTCAGGTCTAAGTCTGGAAACAGCTCCTCTGCCTTGCGCTTGAACATCTTCCAACCGCTGTCCCAGTACTCAGCCATTTCGTGCTTGTAGTAGTCAGATTGCTGGAAACTGTTAATGATTTCAGACTCTGTCCTCACCCCAGCACTTGTCCCTGATGACCCAGCACCCCCAGACCCCAACCCAGCCAAGCTGGCAGCAACTGCGGCATCGATCGCCATCTGGAACTCAGGAGACCCTTTGAATTGTGTCACAGCTGCAACATACAGATCAGGATAGGCTGCCCTTTCTGACGCCGCCTTCGCCTTTTCTTCGTTCAGCTCTTTTTGTAGAGCCTCCTTCTCAGCTGCAGCCTTGGCCTTCTCAACCTCCAGCTCCCTCTTCCAGGCCTCCCCCTCAGCAGTCAGTTTCACCCTCTCCTCCTCCACCTCCTTCCTTAGCCTCTCCCTCTCCGCCCTCGCCTTCTCACCCTCTACTTCCAACTCCCTCCTCAGTTCCACCTTCTCCTCCTCTGCCTTGGCCAGTTTCTCCTCCACCGCCTTTTGAAGAGCCTCCACTTTAGCATCCGCGTCATCTCTCTGCCTGACGAGATCTTCATTATTGGTCATGGCCTCCTCATGACGCTCGATCGCAGTAGCACAGGCTTTTTGGGACTCCTCCAACTTCTTCTTCTCACCAGTCAACTGGAACTCGAGCGACACAACCCTGCGGCGTGCGTCCTCCAACTCCGACTTGACTGATGGCAGCTCGGTATAGGCAGCCTTCCAGGCAGCACTCTCCTTCTTCAGTTTGGCTAACTCTGCCTTGGCCTCATCAGCCTTGATCTTGGCCGCTGCACCTTTCCTCAGCAAGGCCCCTGCCAGGGTAGTTACCTCCATTTGGGCGGAGCATAACCCCCTGAACAGGTCGGCCTCCCCGAATCCAGAGGCCGAACGCAGAGCTGGCTCCTCCACCATCTTCACCAGACGGTCTGCCGCCGCCTTAGCTGGTCCCCCATCTCCCTCCAACCTCCCAGCTACAGCACGCACATGGTAAATGGTGGCCCCCAGACCAACTCCTCTTTCCTGAGGTGCAGGCCCCCTTGGGGTCTGCTCCCTCCCACTTGGCTCTGCCCCCACCAAACCCACCTCCACTTGCACCTCTGGGGCCTTCTCCAACCCCCCACTTGGCTCACCCCCAGCCAGCTCAGCTCCCACTTGTCCTGCTGGGGTCTTCTCCACCACGTCCGCCGTTGGACTGGCTATCACCACTTCGGGGGTATCCCTTGTCACAAGGACCTCTTCCCCAGCTGAGACAACCACCCCTTCTGGGGTCTGTTCCAACTCCCCGCCCTCACCCTCTACTTGTTTGGCCAGGCTGGCCCCCTCCACCCTTACCTCCTTTCTCCTTTTCTGGGCTGGCTCCTCCCCACCCCGCCTCAACCTCTTCTTCTTCTTCCCTACCCCCAGTGCCTCCATCTCCTTCAGCGACCTCTCCTTCAGAGGATCTTTTGGAAGCAGCCGCAGAGCAGACTCACCCAAACCCTTCTCTCCCAAGGGTTTGGGACGAGGTCGAATCCTCTCCCTCGCCACTGGCTGAGGAGGTCGGTCGGCTTGGGCCTCCTTGAACTTCTGGGCTTTCACCAGCATGGTTTGATCTTCCGCCTCTTGCGCTTTTCTTCTTACCTCCAACTCTGATCGGTCGAGGTCCTCACCGATCGGTTTTGGGCCCAACCCAGCTTCAAACAAGACCGACGGCTGAACCAGCTCGTCCCACTTGACCTTTTCCTTTTCCCTCCACTCCTTCACCTTCTTGACTCTCTCCTCTGCCGTCGCCCCCAACTTTAGCTCTGCATACTTGGCTGGCACCTTCCATATGGTGCGCACACCAGCCCCTCCAGCGATGGACACATAGAACCACCGCGGCCTCCAACCTTTGATGGACGTTGGTAAACCAGCCACCAAACCCTTCCCTGCCAACGCCTGAAGGGTGATCCAGGTCTCTTGCTGTCCTGAAGCCTTGTGACAGCCGAAGAACTCCTCCACCGTCATGGCCGCCCCTCCGTTCGCCTTTGGCCAAGCACTTGCACAAGCCAACAGGATTTTCCATGCATTGGGCATCAGTTGCCCTGGTGCTACCTCCAGGTGGTTGAGCACATCTACCACGATTTGCGGCAAAGGCAACCTCAGCCCACCTTTTAGAGCTTCCTCGTAGAGGGAGAACGCACCCACCCTGACATCGGAAGGTCTCTCCGTCGATTTCGGCACCCATAATTCCACCTCCACAGGAATCTGATACTTCTCGCGGATAGCCCCCAACTCCGCCGCTGTAATAAGGGATCTATCAGCCCTCGAATGCCAGTGGTCTGGTTCCACCTGGCTGATTGGCTGTGCCGTTTCTACCACTTCCCCACCCCTGTTGGACCTATACTGAATCGCTAATTCCTCTGCATCATCTTCCCCCAGTGGATCTCCCCTGACCATCGCAGTCCCTTCGTGGGCCATTTCTAAGCTGTGGTTGCGAATAGCTCTTGCTGCAGGTGCTAAAAAATCGAAGAAATGTCTCAACGGAGTATCGTGAGCAACGAAGGAACTGACACTTCGAATATTTTGAGTTTTTGTAAACAAGTAGGTGAATCGTATGATACCAAAAGCCCACGGTTTGCCCGTATTCCAAGGATCCAAATTAACGTTCGCCAGTTTGAAAACTTTTCAAATCATCCGCCAAAACTGTCTCATCAATGCCCATAATAATGCCCCTGACGCTTCACTCCTGATCCAACGCTTGACGTTTCCCCTTCCCACGAAACCCGGCCACGTGTATGGTTCAGATGCACTGACTCCTGCCCTCACATTGTCTTTTCCACTTCAAATCATCACGTGACACGCCGCCTCTTGAACCCCGTGCTCGTCCGCTCGGCCACCCTTGCGCTCGGCCACCCTCACGGTCGGCCTCTCGCGCTCGGCCACCCTCCCGGTCGGCCTCTCGCGCTCGGCCACCCTTACGGTCGGCCTAGTCCGCTCGGCCTGTCGCGCTCGGCCACCCTCCCGGTCGGCCTCTCGCGCTCGGCCTCGCCCGCTCGGCCACCCTTACGGTCGGCCTAGTCCGCTCGGCCACCCTTGCGCTCGGCCACCCTCCCGGTCGGCCCCTCGTGCTCGGCCTCGCCCGCTCGGCCCTCCTTACGGTCGGCCTCTTACGCTTGGCCACCCTCACAATCAGCCTCGTCTGTTTTATTGTCACTATTCCCTTCGTTGGACTAAAGCTGCACTCGGGAATGGGGGACTACTGACATGGATAGGCCCAGATAGGCCCACAAGGACCACAGCCCACCATTTAAACCCCCATTACACAACCCGAATAGAAAAACCCAGCACCACTGGAAGCCAACTGGACAGGGAGGACCAGTGATATCCGGACACGTGGCAGATTCAGAAAAGGCCACGTCAGCAGACAAAGATCTGCAAAGTTATTGCCACAGCACATCACCATTAATGCAAGCCATCACAGCATTTATTGCGACAACACCCCTCAGCCGGAATGGCATCCCCTCACCCTGAACAAGACGAATGACGGCACAAGCTTTCGGCAGGAAACGAAATGATGACAGAAGGATATAAGCAAAGATTGGTAGACAAGGAGAAGGTTAAGCTTTCCTAACCCCTATCTCTCTCACTCTCTCTCTATAGTCCAAACACTAACTTGTTCGTCGGAGGGTTCACTGGGGGACTGCCCCGTTCCCCGTTGAACTTATTTGCAGGTAACCCATTGGATCTGAGGAGCTTGGATCGGTCCAGCCCATTCACCTAGATCAACCGCTTCATCAAAAATAATAAAGCACTAGGTGGAAAAAAATGCATTACTTGAACAAGGGATCTATTTTTGTTGAATTTTGACAAGTTACTTTCATCACAACCATCATGCATTACCCTTTGCTTAAACATGTCCTTATTTGGGAAACCATAATTGATTGTCTTTAATTTCTTATGATAATTTACATGATAAATTTCAATATCATTAACCTCTGTTTTGACACAAATATTTTTCCCAAAACTAGTTTACGTTGCGATTTTTGTTAGTAGTTACTATTATGACACTTCAGGCAATAAAGTGTAGAGAACAAGAGAAGAGAGACTCACTCACCTGAGAAACAATTATTGGGTATCTTGTAGGGTATTGCGATGTGTTACATTACTCAAAAGTGCTTAGTTTACATCATGGGGCTGGCCATAACATTTATGTTAATATTTTGGCTAACAACATGAGGGTGGCAATTGGTGATTGGTGTTTGATCTCACATGGCAATGCCATGTGGCACTACCCAATAATTTTTCTTGACCGAGGATGACTACTACTAAAAATAAACAAATAATAAAGTAAATTACTTTTCTATTAGTCAAACACATTCATCCATTTGCAAGACAGACTCATTGGCACATCCTATCAAACACTTGCAAGACAACTTATGCACATACAACCATCAAGTCCATGAAACTGATGTGCATGAAACTACCATTGATACTTATGTGAACAATTTGGGTAGCCAAATGAAGAATACAAACTTGTTGGAAGTAGAACATTTTTGGAAAAAAAAAAGGTGATGTATAAAAATTAAATAATCATATTTGAAGAATGAAAAAAAAAAAAAAAAAAAAAGAAGAAGAAGAAGAAGAAGAAGAAGAAGAAGAAGAAGAAGAGAGTTTCTATTAACAATGGTAGCTATATAGATATCCCACCATTGTTAATCAGCCTAGTAATCATATATATTCAAATGTTTCCAATGCTATATGGATACACATTCAAAATTGGGTTACTCAAAACCTGTATACAGACATACACATGCGCGCGCGTGCGCGCGCACACACACACATATAATAAGCAATAAATATTTTAAGTTTGCTTAGTTTTATGCTTTTCTCTTGATTAAAGAACACAACTATTCATTTCATCAAGAATAGATTGAAACTGTACAAAATTAGAAGGTGACAGATGCTCCAAGCAGGATTACAGTGTTGCTACTGGTCATTAAAATGGCAGGGCATTAGTATTAGTAGTATTATATATAATAATCAAATTAGTTGCTAGATGGTAGGCATGTTAAGTTGTAGTACTATACGTAACAGGGCATTTAACACTATCACTATTGAACATCATACTCTAGATGACTCATTGAAATATTAGGACATTACCACCATGGCTTGAGCTAATTCTTCAATGGAACATTCAGAAGTATGCCCTGCAAATTTAGGGGGAAAAAATAAAAATTGTATTTTGATGAAATAAATAGTAAGTATAACTATTGACAAAACAAATGGTCTATACAAAATACAAAGACACAAATTAAAGTAAGAAGGAAGATGATGAGTGAATGTGAAAATTAAATACTTAAGAAGTATGGAACATATACAATTTATATCAATTTTTACTGTCTCAAAGAATGTAAAGGGCCCACCTTGCGCCCTCAAAAGCTCAAATAATAGAAGAACAATAATTTGAACAAATCAGAGCTTTTTCGAGAGTCCAATCCCTTGTGATTCTACTTCCTTCAATAGAATAAAGAGTAAATGGTTTATGAATATATGTGTGTACAAACACACACACACAAGTAATTACCTGATAGAGCAAAGCTGAGTCAAATTTGTGAAAAGAGTGGGAGTTACTGATTTGGGTTGGTGGTGATATAGCCAATGTCGATCGAAGATAGAGAGAGCAGAGAGAAGTCAATTTCATTCAAACCCAAACCTTAGGATTTTCCCAAAACATAAGCGCTTGCAAATCTTAGGATTTTTCCCTTTCTTTTTGTGAGTTAGTTCCCAAGTGAAACTCTAGTGTTAGGATTCCAATGGCAAAGGCTCCTCGCTTCGTCTAACAAGAGACCATTTGCTTTGCTACTGTGGTTCAATCGCCTTTTTTTATTTTTAATTTTAGAATGCCATTAAATTTTATTTGTGCTAGCAACCTTAAATTAATAAAATGTCACTCAATTTTATTTTAATTTTAAAAAATGCCACAAAATTTATTTCTACTGACAGCCTTAAATAAAATGCCACTCAAATAGTGGAATAGACGTATGGTTAAGTGACATTTTTTTAAAAAAATGCCATTAGATGTATTGTAATAGTATTGTTAAAAAAAAAAAAAATGACACTGAAATGATGCCACTAAATAATGTTTTTATGGTAGTGTTGGGGCACTTGTTTATTGAAATGCCACTGGAGCCTTTTATGTTTGTGTTTTTGTGATATTTTTAAAAAACGTGCCACCAAATATTATTTTTATGACATTTTCTAAAAATATGCCACTAATATAGTGCCACTAAAGTGTGTTTGGTTGTAGTGATATATTTTAGATCTTATGATTAAGTTAATATAATTTTCATAACAATAAGGGGATCGTTTTAGTCCTTTTTTTTTTTTTTTTTTTCCACGTAATTGGTTACTATTGAAATCTTTGAATATATTGGCCTAATAGTGTCATTCATTTTGTTAGAAACTTATATCACATTGTTTCTCTAAGGGGCATTTATTTATTTGAACTGAAAAATAAAATTTCCCTTAATAGGTGAAAAAAAACTACAACACCAGCTGATCAGCAAAATAATGGATGGCAAAAAAAAAAACACGATCCATAATGCCCAAAGCAGCCAATCCACAGTGTTGGTAAGAAATCAATACAGCAACCCAACAAATATGGAACAAAAGACAAGAAGAAAAGCAAAAGCCCATTCCCTCCTACCACTGATGCAAAACAGTGACAAACAAAACATACCCTTAATCAAACTGCTCCTTAACACTTCAACCTTCTCAACTTCAGACGTCTAAAGATATTTATTCATAAATCTCGTTTCATTTACTTATATTTTATTTAGTTTAAATTATTTTTTTATATTCTAATAAATCTTATTACTGATATAGTTATCAAAATATTCATAATAATAATATTTTCATTAATAGTGTGAATGTTCCGTGATATGTATATTCATATTGTCAATGTGATTGTGAGCATTAAGCATTCAAAAAATATTTATAAGGATAAAATTATTCATAAAATATCTTAAATATGAAAATTAGAATTTGGTGAATCAAATGTCTAAATAATAAAACTTATTAAAATAGAGGAATATGTTATAGACTAATGGGATACAAATACTTGAAAAATAATTGCCTAATAAATTAATCTTATTTAGGTTCAATTTATGCAAACTAAAAACCCCTCTCTATTCATGACTAATTGATTTTGGGTCCAATAAAATTTATGGTAAAATCTATTTTATCCCTATATGATTTAACTCCAGATCATTTTACCTTGGATAAATATGACCTTATGAAATTTTTGATTTGGTTTTGAAAAAATTGTTTCAAATTTATTTTTTTTTAAACTAAAAAAAAATTTGGTGAAAAAAATTAAAAAAAAATAAAAAGTCAAAAAACACTTATCATTTTTATATAATTTTATCTTTTAGAAGATTAAAATTATTTTTAAAATTATAAACTTACTTTTTTGATATTTAGTTTTATCAAATTAATTTTCATTTTGTCAAAAAAATTCTGATTTTTTTTTCCCTAAAACACAAAGCAAACATGGCTTATGTATTTGTATATTTAAAATAATAATAATAATTTGGTTTGTACGTGGGTTTCTGAATAATCACTTCAAATCAAATTTTTTTTTATTTTTTTAAAATTTAAAAATCCATAGAAGTGAGAAAGTTTGATAAACAACGGAAAACAATCATTTTGTTTGGTTCCAATTTTTTGAATTTAATTTTTCAAAAATTAAAATTTTCATTTTTTATTTTTTTTATTTTTAATAATTTTTTTAATATTTTAAACAAATTTTTTGGTAGGTTGCTAGAGTTTGCTAGAGTTTGATTCATATCATAAAGATCTATACAAATCATCAGGCTTCTTAGAGAAAGCTGTATACAAAACCATTTGTGTACAGAGGGCATCACAACCCTCTAATCAGCTATGCAAATAGGCTATTATTTCTGAATATTTATAATTCATCATGGAAAAGCTTATGGATAACTAAACCAAAAAAATAAAAATAAAAAGTAAATTTTTTTTTTTTTGACAAATAATAATTTACTTCTCATTTTCCAAAGGAAAAGCATGTACAATGCACCGTAAGCTAAACCAGCCACCCAGGCCTTGTTTGGGAATTAAAATAGTGAAAAAGGCAATATAAAGAGTAAATTTATTCTTTTTGCAATTTCTTTACATGTCTCTGATGGATCGTTTTACATACCAAAAGCAAACTCTAAATTGTATCAAATTCCTTAGAATAATGGCAAGTCTAGGTATCGATCCACAGGGACAAATAGGAAATTAGACTAATTTAATTGTTAAGTTCCTAAATTAATTTTAATTAAAAGATGATTGGTTCATAGTCTAATGAGAACTAAATTAAACAAAGCGATTAAACAATTAATTGGAAGTAAGATGAAGTACTGATTTTGGAAAAAATTTAGGGTAATGAATTCACCTCTAGTTGCATAAATAAGGTTTCAATTTGAAAATCAATTATATTACGGTTCGAACTAAATAATATTTTGCAACTACAAGCTTGAAGCATTGGTCAATAAAATTATCACATTCAATGTACGGGCATGAACCATCTCAAGTAGTACAAGTCGCTCTAAACTAGGGTAGCAACACGACTCATCCCTCGTAGTATGGCTCGTCTCATACATTGAATATGAAATAATAGAAAACCATTGTATGAAAAGCATTCAACAGTCACAGAAAGCAGAATACTTAAAGAGATAATGGAAAATATATATTTGAAACTTCTTAAACATCATACAATTTGTTCAAACCTTTACATAATCAAAAAGTAAAGAGAAAACCCTATTTACTTGGCTAGGGTTTCATCAAAACCCTAAAATGAGGAGCCTAGCCACTCATGGAGGCGTGTGAAGAAGTAAAAGAAGAAGAACCCCCCCATGGAAATTGCCTTCGAAGCTTGAGAATCCCTTCTTCCAAACCCTAACCTCTTCTTTCTCTTGGAATTTTTTGAAACCCTAATCCAGTCTCTCTATTTCCCTGAAATCTTTTCCAACCCTAAGAGCAACCTCTTTTTTTCCTTTTATTCCTAGCAGAATAGACTGAAATTTCAGTGCATAGAACCCTGAACCCTAGATGGGCCGCTCGAGCTCCCATGTGGGCCGCTCGAGAGGTGGTGGGCCGTACGTGTGGTGAGGTGGCAGGTCGGGAATTTTTACTATTCTCACGGAGAATCTACTTTTGCGTTACTTTTTGCTTGAATATGCGTGTTGCTTTTCAAATCTGTACAAGTGCACAAAACACATCATTTCCACCAAATAAACAAAATTCAAAGACTATAAATGTAACTTAAGCAGTCTCAATGTGATACATTTTAGCCTACATCAGTCTCTTTTTATAACAAGTCAAAAAAATATTTAAAAAAATAAAATAAAAGAAAATTTCAAAAAAGTAGAGAGTGAGAAACTTTTTTTTTTTCAGCTAATGAAAATACAAGATTTATTTATATAATTGAATATATAAATTATTTGTACTTTCATCATTTTATAATTATTTTTTTCACTCTCCACGATATTCTCCATTAAAAAGAAAATTATCACATCATACTGTTTCATCCGGTGGCAACCTCGCATCTCTATTTTTAGCCGAAAGTGTTACATTGGTGCGGCATATCAGACAATTTGAGTGAGAGTAGAGCCACATATCGATGCAGGGTACGTGAAATGGGTGCAAGCATTTAGGCAAGACCCGAACCGATTCACCTTCAAGGAACTTAGACAAGCAGATAGTACAACTTTTGTCATAGGTTTTAGAAACCAAGCCAATAATGTCTTTGGTGTAATTGTATGAAGGAAGAACAATGAGTTGTTTTTTTGAAACCATGCGAATGGAAAAGGGCGAAGTCATCGTCTCTATCGTCCTCGATGATGCTGATGGAGGAGGTCGCGCTAATTCATATCGGAAAATCATAGCACCGATTCGGATATGGACCGGTATAGCGGTGAGAATGAAATTCGCAGCCGTAGCGTCTGAATCCCGGTACGTAGCGGCCTGAATCCGATATATTGGGCAATACGGTCCGATACAGGTTGGTTGTCGCCGGTATGGATGAAAATCAGCGCAGACAGAGAGCTGCTCGTGGCTTCGATGCTGTTTCTGGTTTTGGATTCCTGGTCTTTGCTAAAGTGGGAGTGCAACTATGAGGTTCACGAGGAGGTCGTGATGTCCTTCGGCGGCTTCCGACGTGTTTTAGAATGCTTTTTGGGTCGTGCGTTGTTGAATGAAGCTTTGAGGCTACAGTAGCAAGCTAGGTACTGAGTATATCTTTTATATTTATATTTTATATACATGTATATTGATAGTTTTGGGCCAGAATATTTTGCTCAAGATAGTTGGTGGGTAGTTTTGGGCAATCTTTGGCCCATGTGTTTCTTTAACCAACTCGTAGGTCTAGTTGGTACATTGTTGTGGATTTATTTTAAATTGTAGATAATTGAAAGTTATAATTGAGACTAAAATAAATATATATCATTTAGTTAAAAATGAGTTAAAGTGCTCTTATATATCAAAATTTTGATTAAAATGTGACAAATTAAGGCTAAAATAGTCCCCAAAAAATGTATAAAATTGAGTTTTAGAGGGATTGCTAATGATTTTTAAAATTTCAAGGCCACGACACCCGATTCCCGATACGTACCAGCCGATACTACCAATACCGATACTCCACGATCGATACCGTGATTTAGAACTATGGTCACAACCGGGGAGGAGTGTTGTGCCACTTGCACCATCGTGCCAGTAGTGCGTAGTAGATTACTAGGATGAAGGCGGCGGCGCCGATCAAGCCGAGGATTCCGCTCACCGAGGCTACTGAGAGAAGAAATATTTCGAGAAAATTTTTAGCCATTATTATCGATGTGGAGGGTAGAGGGTGGAGAATTGGATGAAGAAGGTTGTTTGTTAATTATAATAATGTCACTCCTCAAATATATCGATTGTCTATAATATAATTCATTTTCCTTAATTAAAATGTACAATGCATACAAGTCAAGTCACAACAAGACAAATGGCCTTAGCGGCATCGATTTTAGTCTATTTTTTTAGGATTTATGTATATATATCATCTACACAAAAAAGTTAAATCAAATTGATAATTTTAACTTAAGACAAATTAAGTCGTTGGTCCTTGCACATTAGTTTTTATGTTATTTTAATTCTTATAATTTTAATTAATTTAATTTTAATTATGAATTGTAGTGATGTGGTTTGGAAATACTCTTAGATCCTGAAGGACGTTCCTGATCCTCTGATTGCCACCTGAAAAGGGATTAACACTCTAGTCAGGGTTGCCAGAATTAGCACTCCGATGGACAAGTCAGTATATGTCTCACGTTTGCTTATGTCTTAAGTTTCTTGGGGTTATTTCTCACATACCTTTCTTTGGTTGTTGTTCCTCTATTTATATACGTTCCTGGTCCTTAGGGTAAGCCCCACTCTTAATCCGTCGTGTGATTGTTCACTCGGCCCCCCTTTTGTCGTATTCCAATTTCCACTCGGCTCCTCGCTTAACTGGCTTTATGGCCAATTAGAATACTCGGCATCTAGAACATACGAGACGGGGCCGAATATAATATATATCTTCATTTTCTAAATATGTACTCGGCCTATCTGCGTCCCCTGATATTCGGCTTCCACAATTGCCCCCCAAATACCCCACTAACACCAGTTAGTCGGCATGTTTGGTTTCGAACTTGAAAAGTCAAAAATTCGGCGGTTAACCTCATGCCAACGTGAGTGTCAGAACGCACACGCTTTTTGGTCATCATTACGATTTCCCGCCCCTTTGTACGCTTCCTTCATTTAATGTGATTTAAAACTTTGTCTCTTTGAATGTATGTTTTGAATACTCAAAGTTTCTGGTTCGCCTTCTAGTACAACTCCTTCACTTCGCGACCTCTACAACTTCCTCCCGTTTCTCATTGCTTTCTCCACTTCTTGTAAGTTCTCTTTTCCCCTATTTTGAATCTCATTTCCTTGTTTGTTTTTAGTTTAGCATACTCCCTAAACTGGCTAGGATGGCCAAACACTTGAAAGCCCTCATTTCTACGGACCAAGTCATTGGTTTCTGACGCCATTTTGCCATTCTTGACGGCGTCCACCTGTCACTCGTGGCAGAGAACACGCTTGATATGGAGAGGACTGATGAGAGCACAATCATCTTTCCTCTCCTATCAACTGCTGAGGGCGGAGTCCGCTTCCCCCTTTACCCATTTCTTAGGGCCGTCCTTCGCCATTGGGGTCTAATCCCTTCCCAACCTAATGTAAATTTTTACCGAATTGTAATGGGAATTGTAAAGTTGAATTGACGCCTTAGGATCAATCTCGGTATCCCTGTTATTCGGCATTTGTAATAACCCCGACCCCAGATTAATGTTAATTCGTGCTTAATTAAGCCTAACAATAATTTAGGAAGGATTTGGAGCTAATTTGCATGAGTATTGCATCATCTTTGTATTTTTATCTGTTAGGCGTAGAAAGATCGGTTCATATTTTAATTTCGGTTCGCGAAGTGAGAGCCTTATCGGTGTCCGAATCAGAAATCGGCTTGTGTTATGTGCTAGTTAGGATTTATAGAATTTTGAGGTAGGTTTAATTAAAATTCGGTTTGAAACGATTAAACTAGATTAAAATAATGCTATTTATTTACTTTTTGATCAATTACCACTTATGGACCATTTAGACTCCACTAGCTCACATTTTCATTTCACTCCTCCATTCCTCTGATGCAAATGTGAGAGAGAGAGGGAGAGTTCAAGGGAAGTGGATTCAACAAGGGATTCAACAAGGGATTTGGGGTTTAGGAGAAATAGAAGGATTTGCATAATAGAGCCTTCATATTGAGGAATTCAAGACTTGAGGTAGGCATTCACCCTATTGATTATGAAATTGATTTATTAATGTAAGAATTCTAGTGAATTAAATGGACTCATGTTAGGTTTAAGCTAAGATTGGTGAATTGAAGCTCAATACAAACATGCATGTGTAATTCATAGCGCTTGAGTTGTCCTTCTAAGGAATCCATGCATGCATGCATAAATTTCCATGTTTTGAGTTGGCGTTCTAAGATTTCTTCCATGCATGTGTCAATTTCACTCACGTTATAGCCATTCAACTTGTTTTCCATCAAATTATTAAGTTTGGTTATGTTTTGGAAGGTTTGAATTCAAAGAGGTCCTTGCATGTTGAATTGATGGCATATTCATAAAGTTCATGTTGATTTTGCACAAATTGGGTTGCTCTTGGGCCATGATTTCTTGAAATGATTTTTAATACATGTTATTTTATGAGTTACCAAGTGTTTTCCAAAGTTTTGGGCCCAGAAAATTGAGTTTTGGATGGTTGAATGTTGAATTTCATGTTTGGAGGTCAATCTGGATTTTCCAGAAATTTGACCTACGCTTGAGCGGGGACTTTCACGCTCGAGCATGAAGCCTGAGTACATGCACTTCCGCTCGAGGGGCGAGAGTCACGCTCGAGCGTGAAATGCGTATACCCAGAAGTTTGTGTGTTTTGCAGTCCGCTCGAGCGGGGAAGCCACGCTCAAGCGAGGGTCTGTGTCACACGCTCGAGCGGGGGTCGAGCGCCCATCAAGCGTGAATTTCATGCATCCAGCACTTTTTCATAAGTTTGCAGTCCGCTCGAGCAGGGAAGTCCACGCTCGAGCGAAGCTTCATTGTCTGCATGTCCGCTCGAGCGAGGAAAGCCACGCTCGAGCGTGGACCTTATCTTCAGCAAAATTTTAGAAATGGTTTTCAATGCATTTTTGCATCCTCATTCCATCTTATGCATTCCTAGGCTATGTTTAAGACCCATAATGAGGATAAGAGATTAGAAACACACTGTAGACACCCCATTTTTGACCGACCTTAAGACTCAGACGTCACCGATTGAGCGCTTGGTGATGTTGCATATCGTGCTCATTCAGAGGTTTCAGAGTCTCGGCTGCGAGCCTTGCTCCGGACTTCCGGACTCTTTCATGCTTTGCCTCGGTTTGCGAACCAGGCTCGGTTTTCTCTGTTTTCTCTTCCAGAAGGGAGGGAAAGGTCTCGTAGATCATCTCTCAGTGGCCGTAGGCTACGTTTCGCGGTCGTAGGCCATTTTGCCCGTTTGGAGTCCGGTTTCTGATTTTTCGGAGCTATTGGCCATGTGCCTCGGTTCGGGACCGCTTAACTACCTCCGTTTGCTCCGGTTTTTGGCATGCATCTTATTTCCTCCCTTTTGAGGGACACTGTGGTCCGAGAGACCAACTTTGTGGTCGAACACCACTTCCGGTGCCTAACAGTCAGTTTTCGGGGCCCCAGGCTGCGCGTTTTGGCCCCCGAACCTTCATTTTGCATCGGTTTAGGTTCATTTTTGGCAGGGACCTCTGTTTCATTGTTAGAAAGGTTGTAGAGGGTTGGGAGGCCAATAATTGTTCTGACAACCAGTTTTATTCCTCAATCGCCCTCCGTCGCCCGTTTTTCTCACTTGAAAGCCAATGTTGACCACCCTAAAGCCACTTTTTCTTGCCCTAAACCACATATTTGTGTTGTAGACACCTGGAAGGCCACCACCAATATCATATGGCCGGCCAGTAATTGTGTGTGACCCTTTTGAACCCCTCAAAAAAATGGTCTTTTCTCTCTCCTGGTTCACTGTTTCTAGTTTTTGACCACATGACTGTGTTGAGCACACATGAGAGGCCACCAATTTGTGGTGGCCGGCCACTAATACCACTTGACCCTTGGCCGGCCGGCCATGGGGAGAGCCGGCCGGCCACTTGCAACCTAGATACTTGGCCGGCCAGAATCCTCAGGGTTGGCACATTACAAATCTACCCTCCTTTTCCCCCCAGATTTTGTATCCGGGAGGGTGCCTTTTTGGGGGGAAACTTGAATTGTTTCCCCCCCATTTTTCCCCCTCTTTTCCACCCTTTTGTCTATATATCCAGCAGCCCCAGCCCCCTTGCAAAAGGTTAGAAAAAAATTTGCCTTAAGCCTCTTGTATTGAAGCTCTCTCTCTCTCTACACTCCAACCCTCCAAATCTCTCAAATCCTATACCCATTTCTACACCACCACCTAGCACCACACCACCACTCCATTCCAGCAGCTTGGAAGACCTTTTCAGAGCTTAGGAGGCACCACTTCTCAAGCCAAGAGGCTGCCAAAGCTTGGTCTACAAGGGTAAGCTTCATTTTCCCTCTTTTGTGCTTCATTTTGTTCAATATTCTAGCTCCTTGTGCTTACATTTTTGGGCTCCGACCCTAACTAGAAATAGGCTTATTTTGAGCTATTTTGCATGTTTTATTGAGGGCCTCTCACTGTTTGAGACTTCCTTTTTGCACTTGCTTCTTTACCTCTCTTGTATGCCTCTTTCTTGCATAGTATTTTAGGCCTATATGTAAAATGTTTTGAGACATGTTGCAAACTGTAAATTGGCTTATTTTGAGCCCTTCTTCAACATTTTTGAAGGGCTCCTTACTGTTTGAGGCTTCCACATATCACTTGCTTTTGTATCCATCTTTTGCTCCTATTTTTGCATGCTTTGTTACCCCCTTATGCTTGTATTTTTGGGCTTTGGTCCGAACTATAAATGGCCTTATTTTGACCCCCTCTTCATGTTTCATTAAGGGTATTTTGATGTTTGAGGCTTCCGGTTTGCTCTTTGTGTTTAAACCTCTTTTTAGGCCTTATTTTGCATAGTATTTTAAGCATGCTTGTGCACTGTTTTGGGTCTGGTAATCAACTGTAAAATGCCATATTTTTGGCCCCTCTTCAACATTGTTGAAGGGCCCTCCTGTGTTAGAGGCCAGCAACCATCACTTGCTTCTTTGTCCCTCTTTTGGCCCATTTCTTGCATGAGAGCTTAGCCATACTTGTGTTTGTTTTTGTGGCTTGTTGTAAACTGTAAAATACCATATTTTGGGCCCCTATTAAACATTTTAGAAGGGCCCTTCTCTGTTTGTGGCCAGCAGCTGCCACTTGCTTCATTATCTCTCTTTCGGGGCCATTTTTGCATATTGATTTAGCCCCATTTGTGTTCACTGTTTGGCCTTGCTTAAAACTGTAAATATGCTTGTTTTGGGGCTGTCTTGATTCTGTCTTCACACTTCATATTCAAATAATGCATGCATTGCATAGCCATAGGTCATTCCATGTACCTAATTTCATGTTTCGGGATTCATTTCATGCATCGGGTGCCATTTTGCCATGCTTCGGGGCTGTTTTGCATCACTTTTTGCTACTGAAATTTGCATGCTAGTATGCCATATTCCATGCCTTGTCATGTCTTGTTAGAGTGGCATTCTGTGTCTTAGGGTCGGTCCTCGGTTTGCGTGCACGTGTGCACGCATCTCGAGTGTCTCATTTCCATCTAATGGCCTCTTATGTGAGTGTGGCCGAGGTCCACTTGTGTTGGTGTAAGTCCATTATGCATTGTGTATGCCATTTCGCTTCATAGCATTGTGCATGTTAGGTTGTATCTTAGTTGCATTCATGCATGTCATGCATATTGCATTGTGTTTGGGATAGGAGTTAGCCCAAGCACGGGAAACGAGGTACGTTTCGTACTCTGAGTGACGGAACATGTCTCAATTCCCCAGTCGCCGATACTCCGGATTACCCATGATGGAGTCTAGGTATTGTTGTGTTTATATGTGCATTCATTCCATATCGAGTTGTGCCATTCGACTCCTCGGCCATCATGCATCGAGATGCGTGATTGGTGGCACGAGGATCGAGGTATGCATACATATGTGAAAATACATTGCCATGCCCCTTTCCTGCTCTCTGTTGCAGCAAATCAAGAATCAGCAGCCTTTCGGAGCTTGGCGCGCTTTCCAAGAAACAATTGCAAACAGAGGCTAATTGGGGCATCGCGGTGGATTTCTGCGCAAGGCAACCCGAGCATGCATCAGTCATCATCCGGATCAGAGTCGAGGCAGTCCCTATCTTGCATGCTAGTTTACCGCTTTCCTAGATTAATTTGTTAATTAATTAGGATTTTGTACATATTTGGACTGTATTATTTATTGGGACTGTATTACTTATTTGGGACTGTACTATTTATTCGGACCCTCTGCCCGAGGGCATAATTGTAATAAGTGTGCGTGAGTGTGATGTATGTCTTCCAACCCCACGTCTTTCTTCCCTTTTATTTACCATCTTATGATGGTTAGATTAGGGCATGTTTCAATTAGCATACAGTATGATAGCATGTTTGCATTCATTCATCTGTCTTGCATGCACCGGGCTCGGCGCATCATACTAACTGCATTTGTATTTCAATTCTAAGTTGAATACATGTTAGCTGTAGCATTCCATACGCCATGTTTAGAGTAGCCGAGCCTGCTATAGTTGCATTTTTGCATGTGTTGCATTAGGCATTTCTGTATATTTAGGATCATGCATGGATTTCTAATCGGTTTCTGTTTTGGCTTGGAGTACTCGGTGAGTTTTATGCTTTAGCATCCTTGCATGCGTGTGAGTGACTGCCATGAATAGCATGCTTACCATGAGGCTAACTACTTATGTGATATAACTGCCTTGAATGCTTGTGGGTGAAGGTTGGGTTATTTGGATTGGGACAAATCATCAACTGTGAGTTTTAAGCCCACTAGATAGTGGCAAAACCATCTTTTCTAAGCCCACCTGAGGGTGGCAAAATCTGCATTTTAAGCCTACCTGTGGGTAACAAACCATCTTTCAAAAACAAACACGAAATGTTTTGTTCCAATTCAGGCGACCCGGTCTATACTTGTATGCTGTGCGCATCACATAGTAAATCTAGGCTAATAATCGGAATAAGAGCACACAAAGTTTTCAAAACTAGATATCATGGTTAGTAGATGCCGATCTTTGATCGGGCGAGCGGGGGTGCTCACGAAGTGACCTTCCCCAATCGTACCCAAGTTCCCGAGCCGAGGCAACTTTGGTGATGACGGACACGTGGCCTTAGGCAAACGAGTCAGGGTTTCCTAAATTTCCCAAAAATAAAATATTTAGGTGGCGACTCTATATCTGGCAAAGCAGTCCGTGTTTGACACTTCTTTCAAAAAAATCTGTTTTCTCAAAACGATTTGCCGGATTTGGACTCTTTGGTTCAAGATTAAGAACCGTGACAGAAATCGAGTCCGAGCTGTAGCGAGGTCCCCCGCGGGCTTGTTACACACACTAAGATCCAACGAAATAAGTTTTGTATAATTAGAACGTGTGTTTCAAGTGTGCATCTGTTATGTGTTGTGTAGGTCACGTGCCACGTACCATTTGACCAAGTTTACTCCGTCTGTCTGTCTCAAGGCCCACTGTGAGTAATAACTCTGTAAAGTTATGTTTAACTTAAGTATTTTTTGACTGGTATGGTATGATCTGTTTTCTGAAATGCTATCTTACGAATTATGAATGAATGTCCAATTTTCTAAAAGGTATTTGTGGCACCCTTAGTTCACGTAGCCCTCACCCGGGGGTAACAATACCGCGGCCAATCTGCACATGGCCCTCGCCCGGGGGTAACAATACCGTAGCCAATCTGCACGTGGCCTTTGCCTGGGGGTAACAATACCATGGCTACTTGCGCGCAAGATATGGACCTATATGGTCGTTGGTACCAATTATGCATGTGGGTCTCTGGACCAAATTGATCTGATAGCTAATGGGTGTACCACGTATGATCTTATGCAAAATCTGAATATGAACATGAGAATGTATCTAATTCTGTTTCTGTTCTGAAGACTGAATATGTTCTGATTTAAATACTGAATCCTAACTTGTGCTGGACATCATTCATAAAACCTCTTTACTCTGTTATTATTCATTGGGCTTCCGCTCACAGTTTATATTATGTATGTAGGTGAGCCGGCGGGTGACTAGGGCCAGAGTTGACGGCCTTCTGTTCTGTTTTGTCAGCCAACTGTTGTGCCTCCCGAGGAGGTTCCGAACAAAGCCTAATGCCATGGCTGTTTTTGTGTTCGTGCTAGCCTTTGTGTATGCTCTGTAAAGTCAGGTCTCGAGAAGTACATTCTGTAAATACCTTGTAAATATTGTGTATCTGGACTGCCATGCTTATGTATATATATAAGTTTTGAAATGTTCATTCCCATGTACGTTATCACAGCTCATTGGACCTTGTCTATTTTGTATTATTGTTTCCGCAGCCCCTTATTATTTGCTAATCTGTTCAGAGTCCTTTGGTAATCCACGGATTACTGGGCGGTTACGGTGCTAAACCTACAGGGGCGGGTTTGGGTCGTGACAGAGTGGTATCAGAGCACGTGTTCTATTGTACACACAGGTCCGTATGAGCTTAGGATGTCCTAGTAAGCATTAGGGGCATTTCGTCTGCATATGTAAGTGTGTGGTAATTCAACTGAATATGAAAACTGAATGTAATGTTGAGCAAATGAATTGAAGGAAACGAATAAGATTATGCCTGTGTTCATTACCATTTGATGTATGTATAGTAAGATGGAGAATGCAAGGGGAAGTGGTGAAAGTGAATCTTCAGAGGCTCGTATGGGCCGAATGGAACAGATGTTAGCGGCATTGACTGAAACCTTGACACAACAACAGAGACAACAACCTTTACCCTCTCCGCCTCCACCAGCACATGCCGAGGCAGATAATAACGACATCATCAATCTGACACAGAAATTCATGAAAATGAAACCGCCAACGTTCTATGGTGGAATTGAACCTTTGAAAGCTAAGACGTGGTTGCTTGAGATGGAAAAGTTGTATGAAGTGTTCCCTTGTTCTGAAACTCAGAAAGTCCTCCTAGCCACCTATACTCTGAAAGATGAAGCCCGAAGGTGGTGGTTACTGATTCGAAATGGCAATGGGAATATGACATGGGCACAGTTTAATGTAATCTTTTATGATAAATATTTTCCCCAATGCTTCAGGGATCGGAAGGTGTCCGAGTTTCAAGAACTTAAACAGGGAAGAATGGCTATAGCAGAGTATGAAGCCAAATTCACCGAATTGGTACGTTTTGCTCCACATATGGTGGATACTGACTACAAGAAAGCACGAAAGTTTGAGGGAGGGTAGGACCTGGAAATATTTGACCGAGTGGGTGTCCTAAAATTACCTACTTATGTGGAGGTACTCGACAGGGCATTGATGGCAGAGGCCACAATAGCAGCTAAGAAACAAACTACAACACCAACAACGGAATGAAGAGGAAAGAGGACCGGATTCAGTTTTAAGAAAGGCCGGTCAGTTTTGAAGAGACAAAATACATGATCCTCCAGCAGCTCTAGCCAAAGTAGCGGATCTACTCCAAACTACCCCGACTGCAGAAAGAAGCACAGAGGTACTTGTTATCAAGCATCAGGTGCGTGCTTTCGTTGTGGCAAGACTGGCCACATGGTGAGGGATTGCCCGATGAGATCTAGCAAGGTTAACCGTCCTATGACAAGTTCCACCGGGTCTGTTTCCGCAGCAAGACCAAATGCAAGGATCGATGTTAGAGGGAATGCAAATAATGAAACATTGAGGCAAGGGAGAGTGTTCGCCTTAGTGCCTGGTGACGTACCAAACACCTATACTGTGGTGTCAGGTACACTCTTTGTATGTTCTCAAAATGCATGTGTATTGATTCTGGTTCTACACATTCCTTTGTATCGCGTGCTTTCTCTCGAAAATTGACTAGACCACTAGAACGTATGACATATGTGTTATCTGTATCTACACCGTCTGGGGATTCTATGATGTGTGCTCATGTTTATCCAGTATGTGATATTATGATTGGCGATGCAATGTTATATGTTGATTTATTACCCTTGAACATTGATCACTTTGATTGTATTTTGGGAATGGACTGGTTGACTAAATACTGTGCTACCATTGACTGTGCAAGTAAATCTGTTGTGTTTAGACCACCGGGTATGCCTGAATTTACTTTTACTAGGGATGGAGTAGTTCCTCCCCCATATATGATTTCAGCTTTGAAAGCCATAAAACTGCTTAGAAATGGATGTAGAGGTTACTTGTGTTGTATACTGACTGCACCATCTGACGGAACTATGGTAGAAACTATTCCGATTGCTTGTGAATTTCCCGATGTGTTTCCAAATGACCTACCTGGGGACTTAATTGATAGGGAAATAGAATTCACCATTGATGTAACACCTGGAACACAACCCATCTCCAAGACTCCATATAGGATGTCAACTTCTGAACTGAAAGAACTGAAAGCTCAACTACAGGAACTCTTAAACAAGAAATTCATTCGTCCGAGTACCTCACCTTGGGGTGCTCCAGTATTATTTGTCAAAAAGAAAGACGGGTCTTTGAGGTTATGTATCGATTACCGGGAATTGAACAAAATGACCATTAAGAACAAATATCCATTACCTCGAATAGATGATTTGTTTGATCAACTCCAAGGAGCCAAAGTGTTCTCTAAAATTGATCTCAGGTCAGGTTATCACCAGTTAAAAGTTAAGGCAGAAGACGTAGAGAAAACTGCATTCAGAACTAGATATGGACATTATGAATTCTTGGTAATGCCTTTTGGAGTAACAAATGCACATGCAGCTTTTATGGACCTAATGAATAGGGTTTTCAAACAATATCTTGATGAATTCATTGTTGTGTTTATCGATGACATCCTGATTTATTCTAAAGACAGAAAGGAACATGAGAACCACCTAAGGACTACCTTGCAGATTTTGAGAGAGAAGAGGCTATATGCTAAATTGTCTAAATGTGAATTCTGGCTTGACAGTGTAGCATTCTTGGGCCATGTAATCAATGAGGATGGTGTTTCTATTGACCCTCAGAAAATTGAAGCTATTGTAGATTGGCCTAGACTGACAAATGTGACGGAAGTTAGAAGTTTTCTAGGACTTGCAGGTTACTATAGGAGATTTGTAAAAGACTTTTCCAAGCTTGCCATGCCATTGACTCAGTTAACTCAGAAAAATGTGCCATTTGACTGGAATGAACAAAGAGAGGCAGCTTTCCAAGAGTTAAAAACCAGGTTAGTGACTGCACCAATCTTAACCTTGCCTAATGGTACTGATGGGTTTCAAGTGTACAATGATGCTTTCTATAAAGGCTTGGGGTGTGTACTAATGCAAAACGGAAGGGTGATTGCCTATGCTTCTAGGCAACTTCGACCTCATGAAAAGAATTACCCAACACATGATCTTGAATTAGCGGCTGTGTTGTTTGCTTTGAAAATATGGCGTCATTATTTGTATGGGGTAACTTGCGAGGTGTATACAGACCATAAAAGTTTGAAAGATTTCTTCACCCAAAAGGAATTGAACATGAGACAGAGACGATGGTTAGAACTAATCAAGGATTATGATTTGCAAATCTTATATCATCCAGGAAAGGCTAATACCGTAGCAGATGCCTTGAGCCGAAAGTCCAGTGTGAATTTGTCATGTTTGCTATCCAACCGAAAAGAATTGTTGACTGACCTAGAACAAGATGGGCTATTAACTGCTATTGCCGCTCAACCTACAATTCTTGACGAGATCAAACAGAAACAGTGCGAGGATGAATACTTGAAAAAGATCATGGAGGAATTTGATTCAAAGTCGAGGCCAGGATTTGTGTTTGAGAATGATGTGCTGAAATTTCAGAACCGTCTTTGTGTACCTGATTGTGGTGAGTTGAGAAAACGTGTTATGACTGAAGCTCACAGTAGTAAGTTTGCTATGCACCCGAGGAACACGAAAATGTATCATAATTTGAAACAGAATTTTTGGTGGCCTGGAATGAAAAAGAGTATTGCAGACTTTGTGGCTAGATATCTACATTGCCAACATGTTAAAGCTGAACATCAACGACCCGCTGGTTTGCTACAACCACTCCCAATACCGGAATGGAAATAAGAGCACATTACCATGGACTTCATTGTGGGATTGCCTCGTTCTTCTCGAAGTATGGACTCTATCTGGGTTATAGTTGACCGTTTAACTAAGTCTGCCCATTTCCTGCCTGTCAAAACTATTTATAACGCTGATAAATTGGCCAATATCTATATGACTGAAATTGTGAGACTGCATGGAGTGCCAGTATCTATTGTGTTTGACAGGGACTCAAAGTTTGTATCGAGATTTTGGCAGAGTTTGCAACAGGCTTTGGGGACTGAACTGAGGCTGAGTAGTGCCTATCACCCACAGACAGATGGACAAACTGAACGAACTAACCAAACTTTAGAGGACATGCTCAGAATGTGTGTGTTAGACTTCCAGGGGAATTGGGAGACTTACTTGCCATTAGCTGAATTTGTGTACAACAACAGTTACCATTCAAGCATTGAAATGGCTCCTTACGAAGCTTTGTATGGAAGAAAATGTCGTTCCCCGATATGCTGGGCTGAAGTAGGTGATAGACCTTTGTTGGGACCGGAACTTGTGCAAGAAACAACCGAGAAGGTGAAACTGATCCAGTAACGTCTGAAAACTGCACAGAGTCGGCAGAAGAGCTATGTTGATGTCCGAAGAAGAGATAGGGAATACGAAGTTGGGGATCATGTGTTCATTAAAGTGACCTCGATAAAGGGTCAAACTTGGTTTGGTGTTAAGGGAAAATTGGCGCCAAGATATGTTGAACCTTATGAAGTCTTTGAAAAGATCAATCTAGTGTCGTATCGGGTAGCTTTACCCCCAGTAATGGAGCACATGCATAACATCTTTCATGTATCGATGCTTCGAGAGTACTTAAGGGATCCACTCCACGTCATTGAGCCAACACACGTACTTTTGAAAGACGATTACACCTACGAGGAAAGACCTGTTCAGATTGTGAATCGGAGGATCAAAAGACTGAGAAATAAAGAAATACCGTTGGTGAAAGTTGATTGGAAAAATCACGGAGGAACCTATACGACCTGGGAAACAGAAGAAGATATGATGAAAAGATATCCGGAACTGTTTCCATTGAACCCGATGTGCTTCCGGAATGAAGGTAATTCGAGTTTGGGGACCAAAATCTTTTAAGGGGGGAAGACTGTAATAACCCCGACCCCAGATTCACATTAATTCGTGCTTAATTAAGCCTAACAATAATTTAGGAAGGATTTGGAACTAATTTGCATGAGTATTGCATCATCTTTGTATTTTTATCTGTTAGACGTAGAAAGATCAGTTCATATTTTAATTTCGGTTCGCGAAGTGAGAGCCTTATCGGCGTCCGAATAAGAAATCAGCTTGTGTTATGTGCTAGTTAGGATTTATAGAATTTTAAGGTAGGTTTAATTAAAATTCGGTTCGGAACGATTAAACTAGATTAAAATAATGCTATTTATTTACTTTTTGATCAATTACCACTTATGGACCATTTAGACTCCACTAGCTCACATTTTCATTTCACTCCTCCATTCCTCTGATGCAAATGTGAGAGAGAGAGAGGGAGAGTTGAAGGGAAGTTGGATTCAACAAGGGATTTGCTTGGGGTTTAGGAGAAATAGAAGGATTTGCATAATAGAGCCTTCATATTGAGGAATTCAAGACTTGAGGTAGGCATTCACCCTATTGATTATGAAATTGATTTATTAATGTAAGAATTCTAGTGAATTAAATGGACTCATGTTAGGTTTAAGCTAAGATTGGTGAATTGAATCTCAATACATACATGCATGTGTAATTCATAGCGCTTGAGTTGTCCTTCTAAGGAATCCATGCATGCATACATAAATTTCCATGTTTTGAGTTGGCGTTCTAAGATTTCTTCCATGCATGTGTCAATTTCACTCACATTATAGCCATTCAGCTTGTTTTCCATCAAATTATTAAGTTTGGTTATGTTTTGGAAGGTTTGAATTCAAAGAGGTCCTTGCATGTTGAATTGATGGCATATTCATAAAGTTCATGTTGATTTTGCACAAATTGGGTTGTTCTTGGGCCATGATTTCTTGAAATGATTTTTAATACATGTTGTTTTATGAGTTACCAAGTGTTTTCCAAAGTTTTGGGCCCAGAAAATTGAGTTTTGGATGGTTGAATGTTGAATTTCATGTTTGGAGGTCAATCTGGATTTTCCAGAAATTTGACCCACGCTTGAGCGGGGACTTTCACGCTCGAGCGTGAAGCTTGAGTACATGCACTTCCACTTGAGCGGCGAGAGTCACGCTCGAGCGTGAAATGCGTATACCCAGAAGTTTGTGTGTTTTGCAGTCCGCTCAAGCAGGGGAAGCCACGCTCGAGCGAGGGTCTCTATCACACGCTCAAGCGGGGGTTGAGCGCCCGTCGAGCGTAAATTTCATGCATCCAGCACTTTTTCATAAGTTTGTAGTCCGCTCGAGTGGGGAAGTCCACGCTCAAGCGGAGCTTCATTGTCTGCATGTCCGCTCGAGCGGGGAAAGCCACGCTCGAGCGTGGACCTTATCTTCAGCAAAATTTGAGAAATGGTTTTCAATGCATTTTTGCATCCTCATTCCATCCTAGGCATTCCTAGGCCATGTTTAAGACCCCATAATGAGGATAAGAGATTAGAAACACACTAAGATCCAACGAAATAAGTTTTGTACAATTAGAACGTGTGTTTCAAGTGTGAATCTGTTATGTGTTGTGTAGGTCACGTGCCACGTACCGTTTGACCAAGTTTACTCCGTCTGTCTGTCTCAAGGCCCACTGTGAGTAATAACTCTGTAAAGTTATGTTTAACTTAAGTATTTTCTGACTGGTATGGTGTGATCTATTTTCTGAAATGCTATCTTACGAATTATGAATGAATGTCCAATTTTCTGAAAGGTATTTGTGGCACCCTTAGTTCACGTGGCCCTCACCCAGGAGTAACAATACCGCGGCCAATCTGCACGTGGCCCTCGCCCGGGGGTAACAATACCGCGGCCAATCTGCACGTGGCCCTTGCTTGGGGGTAACAATACCATGGTTACTTGCGCGCAAGATATGGACCTCTATGGTCGTTGGTACCAACTATGCATGTGGGTCTCTAAACCAAATTGATTTGATAGCTAATGGGTGTACCACGTATGATCTTATGAAAAATCTGAATATGAACATGAGAATGTATCTAATTCTGTTTTTGTTCTAAAGACTGAATATGTTCTGATTTAAATACTGAATCCTAACTTGTGCTGGACATCATTCATAAAACCCTTTTACTCTGTTATTATTCACTGGGCTTCCGCTCACAGTTTATATTATGTATGTAGGTGAGCCGGCGGGTGACCAGGGCCAGAGTTGACGGCCTTTTGTTCTGTTTTGTCAGCCAACTGTTGTGCCTCCCAAGGAGGTTCCAAACAAAGCCTAATGCCATGGCTATTTTTGTGTTCATGCTAGTCTTTGTGTATGCTCTGTAAAGTCAGGTCTTGGGAAGTACATTCTGTAAATACCTTGTAAATATTGTGTATCTAGACTGGCATGCTTATGTATATATATAAGTTTTGAAATGTTCTGTCCCATGTACATTATCATAGCTCATTGGACCTTGTCTATTTTGTATTATTGCTTCCGTAGCCCCTTATTATTTGCTAATCTGTTCAGAGGCCTTTGGTAATCTACGGATTACTGGCCGGTTACAGGGGCGGGTTTGGGTTGTGATAGCATTGCTAAGCCTTGGCCAAGTCTTCTGGCCAGGAGGGGCGCTACTTTCTCAGGGCTAAGGACACCGACCATCATTTGGTGACTATGCTTGCCAGCTCTAGCAAGCGAGTTGACGATGTCATGGTCGTTGTCCGAGGCAACTGGGAGTTCGGCGAGGGCCAAGATCGCCTAGGTCCCGTACCTAGAAAAAGAGGCGAACCAGGTGGCCGTATAGTTTCATACATGCATTTGCTATATATTTACTCGGCTCACCTTTCATGAACTTACCGCTTTGTGTATGCAGGAAACAATTTGAAGAAAGTTCTTGTTTCGGCCGACGACGCCATGCTCGAGGAAATCAAAACCGCACTCCAGTTCTTCGGCCGTCTAAACCTCCAGAAGCAAGGAAGGGCGGCTCATATACTCATTCGATACGAGCTGACTTACATAACCTTTTCGGCTGCAGACAATATTTCGATTCCGAGGCGAACAGCAGCTCACGGCTCTTATTTTTCCCAACTTCAAAAACCTTAGGCAGATTGGTTTGGAAGCTTTTGACTCGGAGCAGGCAGAAGAACAAGCAGCCGAGGAATTTGCCGAACAACCTAATCAAGCCACTTTGGAAGCCAAAGTTGACGAGGCTCTGAATTTGGCTTTTGAGGAAGCCGGCCTTAATCAATCTGACCCTTCATCTACTTCAGGACGTGGGGACGCCTCATTCGAAGACATTTTTACCGACTCAGGGGACCTTTCCGGCGTGTATACTGAGAACATGGCTGGAGAGTCTCTAACGCAGCTGGCTAGGAGAAAAAATGCCGAACGTATGGCCGCCCGGAGGAGGTCTGAGACTAACCGATCCGAACCTCTCCCTGCTGCTGTGGTTGAGTCTTTTCCGCCGAATACCGAGACAAAGCAGGTCGAAACAGCTCAGGTTGAGATGGCTCAGACGAAGCAAATTGAACAGTTAGATCAGAAGGCCGAACAGATGAGGGAAAAACGTCCCGCCGAGCTCGAAGCTGATCTTAAGGAAGCACCTACAGATAAACGATCGCGTTTGGAAGAGTCGGACTCAGTCGTGCAGTTCATCGTCCAACCGAGGATAAAGAACGTGTCGATTGCGTCTGACGTGTCGGCCTTGAAAGATCCGGCTGTGGCCCTGAGTATGGCTTCCTCAATTTCCCTGTCGGTTGACAGGGCGACTTTTCGTGCCGAGCCAGATCTGTTGCCAATAGCATTAGCCGCTCAATCGGCCATATTGGTGCGTGACTTAGCCTTATTTTCCATCTTCACCTATATGCATATAAACATATATTATTAATTATTTATTTATTTATTTATATATTATTAATTAACTCTAACTTCTTGTTTTCCAGACGATGGGCAAGATAGCCGAGATTGGCCGCAGCCAACACGATGCTATTGAACAGATTGGCCTTTTAAAAGCCGAAATTGAAAACGAGAAGAGCAAGGCCGTGGAGGCCTCCCAAAGAGCTAAGTCCGAGGCGGCGAGGGCGGCGGCTGAGCGCGCAAAAGCTGATGCCGAGGCAAAAAAGGAGAAGAGTTTTGACCAGCTTAGATTGGCCACCAAGGAGAGGGCAAATGTGAGCGAAGACGTGCTCAAGTTAGCCATGGAGGTGATTGCCAAACTGGAAGCTGACTTGGAAGAATCGAAGAAGGCAAAGGAAATAGCCGACTCCGAGATTTCCAAAGCGTTCCAAGGTGGGAAGGATGCCGTTTTGGAGAACTATGTGGAGGAAGTCCCCAAATTCAAGAATCGGGGCTTCAAACACCGCTGGTTCAAAGCCCTCACTGCTGCTAATGTAACATTGGCCCAGCCGATTTCATACGAGCAGGTGGAGGTTGAGCCGCTAGAGTCTGACCACGAAGATTGACTAGGGTGACTTTGATTTTTGTTAGGAATCTACCATGCATGGTTCTTGTAAATTTTTTTTAGTAGATTTTCTGTTAATTTAAGGTAATTTTCATGTATAAAATGACTGTTATCTGTACTCAATTTATTAATGAAAATTTCCTTTGCCTTTTACTATTATCTGTACTCAATTTTTGTTATTGATGAAGATTTTTGCTTTTTTACTACTTTGGGTAAAATGATTACTGTTTGTTGCACGTGCTAGCTATCGATCCAATAGGATGTAGGATCATGAGATGAGTAAATTAAACGTCTCATTAAATAGCTGTCGATTAGATAACTGCGTGTCTTGGCAATTTAGCCGTCTTTCAATTTTAGCCGAATGAATTCATGGATATGCCCTTGCCCGTTAATGAACTAAAACATTTAATATTGGTGGCTTCAAATTTAGCCGAATGAATTCATGAGTATGTCCTTGACCAATGAACTAGAATGCCGAATATCGGTGGCTCATGGAGTGGCTGGGGCATATGAACCTATCGGCGCAAGGCCTTGACATTTGGCTGATTAGATTAGCGAATCCTTAGTCGCTAAGATTGATGAATCTGCCCTTGCCCTAGTTAAGGAATGAACTGGAATGCCAACTAGCGATGGCTCAAGGAATGGATGGGGCACATGAACCAATCGGCGCAAGGCCTTAACATTTGGCCGATTAGATTAGCGAATCCTTAGCCGCTAAGATTGATGAATCTGCCCTTGCCCCAGTTAAGGAATGAACTGGAACACTGACTAGCGGTGGCTCATGGAATGGCTGGGGCACAAGAACCTATCGGCGCAAGGCCTTGACATTTGGCCGATTAGATTAGCGAATCCTTAGCCGCTAAGATTGATGAATGTGGGCATTGATGAGATCGCCTCGGGAGTGCAGCCCCCGTAATCAATAAATGGGGTGGGGGCTACGTGCGCGAGGGTGCTATTGTTGCGTTAAAATCCAACAAATTGGGAGAAAAAAGGAGTATGGACGACTGTGGATGGCAAGAAGACTGTTCTTCAACAGCGGAGGGGAAAGTAGGACACTCGTACAGCTGGACGCAGAGATGAACCGGGATGGCGAGCCCATGAGCACGATGAGTAGGACGTCGAGGGAGCGTGAGAAACGCCAATCCCCACGTCATTGAAGTAGGTCACCTAGAAGGGAGAAAACAGCAACGAGGTAACTCTCCTCGTTCGAGAGGTGAAACGAGTGCGACATCGCACCTGTTGAGCTTTTCGGTGTTTGTTGGGAATAAACCAATGACGGAGGCGGATTCTATCATCCGCGACCCAAATGTAGAAGTCGATTTTGTGCAACAGATTTTTTCGCCAGAAGTTCAGCAGTCCATGGTCGGCCGGACTGATTACGAAGTCTTCCGGGAAGGCATTCATGGAGCAGTAAAGGGTATGTACACCTCCTATGAAATCGGCATGCGGCTGCGTGCCGTACGAAGAGAGATAGAGTAAAGGGATGCCCGCATTCAGAGCTTGCAAGCCCGCGCGGAAAGGGCCGAAAATGAGTTGAAGAGAACTGGTACCTCTGAGACTCATTCGGTGAGTCAAGTGAATCCGATTGTCGCGGAGCGAGTGAATCGCCGAATCTTGGATCACGCAATCGCCGACCAAGATACGGCCAGCATGTTTGCAATTGAATCAGCGAAGGCTAGGTCCTACGAAAAAGGCTTTCATGACGGCCGAAAAATCGGCATAGACAAGACCAAGGAAAAACTAGCCGAGGAGGTCTATCAATGCGAAAATTGTGGATTTAAGCATAGATGGACCAAGGTACTCCAGGTCGCGGGTGTTGATCCGGCGCCTCCTTTATATTAGAGTTATACTTTTTCGTTCGAGGCTTTCGAAGCCTAGAAGACTGACGACGAGGGCGGCGCTGAATAATTTTAATGTATTATTGTATATATAGTTGTTTTTTTTTATATTTAAAATAAAGCATGTACTTCTGACCTATTGAATAAAACGCATTACTCTGGATGTCAATATGTCATTTTGAATAATGCTTGCAGATTAAGTTGTTTATTATTTCATGCTGATCACATCCACGAAAGGAGCTTCGGATTCAGATGCTTATTCGGCCCAAACGTGTCATTCACGAAGGGCGTTCTGAATTCGAAGGCTTATTCGGCCCAAATGTGTCAACCATGAAGGGTGCCCCGAATTCGGAGGCTTTTTTGTGTTGGCCCAAACGTCGTTCGCGAAGGGCGCTCCGAATTCGGAGGCTTATTCGGCCCAAACGTGTCATTGACGAAGGGCGCTCCGAATTCGGAGGCTTCGTTGTGTTGGCCCAAACGTTGTTCGCGAAGGGCGCTCCGAATTCAGAGGCTTATTCGGCCCAAACGTGTCATTCACGAAGGGCGCTCCAAATTCGGAGGCTTCTTTGTAATGGCCCAAACATCCTTCGCGAAGGGCGCTCCGAATTCGAAGGCTTATTTGGCCCAAATGTGTCATTTACAAGAAGTGCTCCGAATTTTGAGGCTTATTCGTAATGGCCCAATCGCTAGTCACGAAGGGCGCTCCGAATTCGAAGGCTTCTTTGTAATGGCCCAAACGTCATTCACGAAGGGCGCTCCGAGTTCGGAGGCTTATTCGTAATGGCCTGATCGTCATTCACGAAGGGCGCTCCGAATTCGGAGGCTTATTCGTGATGGCCCAAATGTCATTCGCGAAGGGCGCTCCGAATTCGGAGGCTTTTGAAAACACCTTGAATTAACAATTACAACTCACTGGGCAAAAGAACATTGTATTGAAAAAGGAAAGATATACGTAGAGTAAAATCAAAACAAGCAGTTGTGCCGTGCAAGTTAATGATAGAATTTGCGCAAATGTGTGGAGTTCCACGAGCGTGGTAGGCTTCTTCCATCCATGTCTTTAAGCCGATATGCCTCTGTTCCTGCAATTGAATCAATCTGATAGTGGCCATCCTAGTTAGGACTCAATTTTCCATCAACTGGATTCCTAGTAACAGGAAGTACTTTCTTGAGAACCAATTCTCCTGGTGTATGACGGCGCAGCTGAACACGTTGATTATACGACTTAGCGAGCTGTTGCTAGTACCGCGCCATAGATGCAAGGGCACGGTCTCGGCGTTCTTCAATCAGAGTCAAGTCCAAGGCCAACATCATGTCATTTCGGTCCATATCAAAAACTTTAGATTTCAAGGTTGGGAAGCCGATCTCCAGGGGGATGATTGCCTGGGTTCCAAAGCATAGAGCAAAGGGCGTTTCCCCAGTGGATCTCCTCGGAGTAGTGCTTGTCTTAAGTTTCTTGGGGTTATTCCTCTATTTATATATGCTCTTGGTCCTCGGGGTAAGGCCCATTCTTAATCCGTCGTGTCATTGTTCACTCGGCCCCCCTTTTGTCGTATTCCAATTTCCACTCAGCTTTTCGCTTAACTGGCTTTATGGCCGATTAGGATACTCGACATCTAGAACGTACGAGATGGGGCCGAATATAATATATATCCTGATTTTCTAAATATGTACTCGGCCTATCTACTTCCCCTGATATTCGGCTCCCATATGGATTTATAAGTTTATCTCAATTCAGTCCAATTAAATATAAATGTTTCCATCTTTTATATAAAAAAATGTACATAAGCAGCATGTGTCATGTTTTTAAGATAAAATTAAAAATTTGTTCAAAGAACTTAATGATCATTTTCAGTTAAAAATCTTAATAATGTTATCAATTGGCTTAAATTTACACAAAATTTAAAATTAAAAGTTAAAATAGAGTCAATTAAAAGTGTAGGAACCAAAATATACAAGGGCAAAAATGTAGTAATTACTTGTGTAATTTATCCTTTAACTTATTCAATTTTCATTGTTGTATCTCTATAATGGGTAAATTACACTTTACACCCCTTCACTTTGCACCAAATCACATTCTGGTTTCTACACATAAAATCATAACAGTCAACACCCCATACTTTTAGTCAAATCTCACTTTGGTCCCTGTAAATGAAATTGTAATGGTCAACCCCTTGCATTTTTAGCCAAATCTCACTTTGTTTCCTACACAAGTGTCGATGTCCCACTTTGATTCATATACCATATGCCCTAGGAGGCGACAACGGGATCGCAATGGATAAGTGTTGCGGCGGTTATGCATCATGACAGTGAAGGGCCATGACAGTGGTGAGGCAATGATGGTGGCTCTGCGATGGTAGTGGGGTAGCAGCAGTAGGGGCTCTAACGATAGTGAGGCAACGGGAGTAAGGGGTGGTGATTGAAGGAGCATGGTAAGGGCATTGGAGGAGGCGGGGAGTGTTGAAACAAGGGTTAGGGTTAGAGTTTGTTGAAGGGGATGAAGGTAATATGATACTATATGAAAATTAGTGGTATGTATTGAGACAAAATAAACATATTCAATTTGAGTCTGCTATAAACTGAGTAGATGGCGTTTATTGAAACAAATGATAGAGTGTAAATAATAATAATAAAAAAAAAGTTTAAAAATACAACTGAAATGGGACTCAATAACGTGCCGTGTAGGTTTCGTGGTAGAATCATATCATATATATTAGTGTTTTCCCTTTGCTTCGGTATTACATTTTAAAGATTTTTTTTATTTTTTTTAAAAAAAAAGTCACATTAGTATGCCTTTTCTATTTATATAAAAAGATCTATATAAATTTAATTTCAATTATGATAATCAATTTTATATTAATTCTATTTGAGAAATACTTATTTTTTATATATTTTTCATCGTGTATCTAGTTTTGTCGTTGTCAGATTTCTTTTATATAATTGATATTTTAATTTAATTATCATGATATTTGAAAAAAAATTGTGTCTCGATATACAAATAAATAAATAAGATAGAATGTGTTTAATTATGTGCATCGCATAGATCAAAATATATATTTTTTTATATTTTATATTTTTTATCTATCTTATTAATGTCTTAATATTAATTTATATTTAATTTTTTATTTAACATGAAATTATTTATTACTAAATATTTATATTTAATTTAAATTTTATATACCTATATACAATATGTATGAATAATTCAAAAAGAATATTAAAGAAAAAATCAATGCACTACAAAATTAATTTATGTATTTTCTTCTTAATCCAATCACAACATATTTATATTTAATCTTTTAAATAAATTGTGTAATTCTATTTTTACATATTTTATTTTCCAAATAAATATAAAAATAAAAATTAAATTAAATAATTAGAATTACTTTTAGTTTTATATTACTAATTCTCTTTTTAAATTAACTATTATTTTTAATATCAAAATGAGTGTTTATTTTATTATCTTATAATTTAATATATATTATATAAAATCATTATATGATAATTATATTTTTAGAGCATAATAGAACTAAAATTATCAAAACAAACAAAAAATGGCTAATTACACTAAGGTTCCGTTTGTTTTTAGAGGTAGAATGGGAGGAATTAATAGTGAGGGGATTGTTAGTGAGGGGATTGATAGTGAGAGAATTAAATAAAATTATGTTTGTTTTGATGGTAGTTGTTAGTGTGAGGATTGTTAAATTATTACTCTATAAAAAAAATATAAAATATTAAAACAAATAAAAATATAATTTTTACTTAACAAAAAATACAAAAACATTAAACATTAATGTTTAAAAAAATGCCCAACATGTTAAAAAAAAAAAAAAAAACACCTAATCCCATGGGACTAATTTCCTAATATCACCTCTACCTCCTCCATCTCAATCCCAACACCAAAGCTCATCCTAATCTCATGAGATTATGAATTCCCTCTCCATCTCTCAAAACAAACACAACATATAGCGGGTCCTACATCCATCTCAATTCCAATCATTTCTCTATCCCTCAAAACAAACGGGCTCTACAATCCCTATAGTTTGGGGCTCGTATCATTTTAGTCCTTGACTTTTCAATTATGACACGTTTGACCAAACACATAATAAAAATTAATTTGGTAAAATAAATAAATAAATAAATATGCAAAAGATTTATCAATTTTACATAATTTTATCTTTGGTAAGTAGAAATAATTTTTAAAAATTTAAAAATATTTTTTTGACATTTATTTTTTGTCAAATTAGTTTATATTTTCTTAAATTGACGTTTTTTCTCTTAAAATTGAGCAATGGTATCTCCAATTATCCTTATTTGAAACAAGATTCAAAATTCAAGGTCAAATGTATCACAATTGAAAAGTCAATGACCAAAGTGATATAAGTCCCAAACTATAAGAACTATTGATGTAATTCGCCCAACAAAAAATTTAACTAAATTTATAATATATAAATATTCAAATAATACTTTTTATAGAACGATAAGTTTAAGATTATTAAAAAAAGTAATTTAAATTTAAAAAATATTTTAAATTAAAATTAATATTATTCTTTTGTAACACATATCATAATATAAAATATCATTACATTAATTAAAGTTAACACATTTGTGATTTTATGTCAGATATCATATTTCTAGAAGTGATTTACATATACGGGTAGTGTTCAATTTGTTATTGATTAATTAAAATAATGGAAATCGATACTTGTTTTTTCTGTTAAGTTTTTAGAAAATAAATTGACAAATGTCAATGATAATAGAGTTCAGGAAAAATAGGTTTAGACGGCGTTTTTTTAAACGCCACTTTTACTAATATTTAACGACGTTTTATAAAACGTCGCATGTTTCGTTAATAAAACGACACCGTTTTGGAATCAAAGGCGTTTAAATACGCCTCCAAATAGGTTGTCCCTCATGCGCTATTTTGAATCTGAGAATACTTGTTAAAGCTTTGGAAACCCTTATTTTGAATCTCACGCCTTCACAATCCTCACGCCTCTCTCTTGCTCACCCCCAATTGCTTCTAAACCCTTGAGAAGGATTTCGATTCAGAGCGATTTTCTTTGAGATTCATCTTTGAGATTCATACAGATTCATAATTTGACTTGGTTGGAAACTAGAATTTCGATTTGAAGCTCACATCAGAGCAATTTCGATTTGAAGCTCTAAAGCTCCACTGTCTCACTCTCACTCTCTCACTCTCTCTCTCGATTCATCCTTTGTACTCTGCGATATCGATCTAAAGCTCTAGGAGATTGCGAAGAGAGAAGAGGGGTTGGTTTCGATCGCAGATGAAGTGATCTCAGGAGAGGCTGTGCTTGATTTCTCAGATCGGTCTCAGAGCGATTTCGATTTTGAGATTCATCTCAAAGCGATTTTGATTTTGAAGTTCTCTTTCTTTCTCTCTCGATTTCGAAGCTTCACCGCGAGGTATTGATCTCTCTCTTTCTCTCTCTCTCTCTCTCTCTCTCTCAAGCTCTTCCTTCCTATCTCTCTCGATTTGGTTATTGAGAGATATTGCTTATTTGTGTTGAAACCTGTAATCATTGACATACTGCTGTTGCTGCTTATAAAATATTTGTATGAGCCTGTCTTGAAATTTTGTTGTTGGGCCATAATCTAGCAAACTATCTTGTTTAATGGTTATACATGAAACTTAATTCTTGATACAACAATATCTATTGGAATGCTAGATTTTTGTATAGTAGCCATGATTGTTCCCATATCAAATGGCATTATATGATGCTGAGGCAACATAGCTTCTATCCATGATTGTTCCTATATCATATGGCATTATATGATGCTGAGGCAACATAGCTTCTATCCACGATTGCTCCCATATCAAATGGCAGTATATTTTGAAATTTAAATGTGTTATGTTATCTCCCAAGCAATGCTCTAGCGTTGTCTTTCATCACTCATTTTACATCCAGCCACAGACAGTTTCAAGAATGAAGAAATGAGTACTTTGTCTTTGAATAAATGGTCCCTTGATTCTAGTTGCTAAAGTAAGGAATTACATGTTTGGTTCTTTTTATTTTTAAAGAATCTATATAAGATGTTGTACAAATATTTCTTGTTTAAATTATTGATTGAGATGTCAATTTCTTTAAATCATCTTCAAATCTAATTAAGGCAGGTCAAAATTTTCTTTAACGTTCTTTTTAAATTTCATCAAAACACTGGTAGTCTAATATAAGATGTTGTACATATATTTGCTGGTAGTCTACTGGGAACTCTGGGCTTATAAAACTATAACTTACCATGTCCATCAAAATTTGAATTTGCACACTAATTGGGAGTTTAATTGTTATTTTCTTTAGCTGAACTTTTGTTGCTTATTTCCTGTGCCTTTGTTCCTTAGTGTTCCATTTGTCAAATAGAATTTTTTTTTAACTTCTATCATGTGATTATTTTCCATCTTATCTTTTTGGTCTCTTCCTAACAAACCTGCTCTTTCATCACCCAGGATTGGATGTATACTTCTTTCTGTTGGACAGGGTGAATTCCATGGTGAAGCGATGCATACTCTGAAGTTTGTTGTGAACCAGTCAGCCTACACTATGCAGACACTAAGAAATGTCACAGAGTATCTATTACTTGCAAAAACCATTAATATGGTCCAGGTTTTTCTTCCTTCAAATGACAAAGATGAAATCGACAAGTTGAATGCAGATTTAAATACTGCAGCAGATACACTGAGCCAGAAAACAAGTGAAAATTCTAAAAAAATACAGAGAGTCTTCAATGGAGTGTATGAGTTCACAACCTTGGTATTATCATCAAATTTAGGGGTGTTTTGGGAAGATGGTTATAATCTGATTTTTGGTGAAAAGCTGATTATAAGCAAATTATAATCAGCTTTTCTGTGAGAGAAGAGGAGATAAAAAATCTGAAAATCAGATTTTTTATCTCTTCCCAAAAGAGGCCTTAGATTTTGTATTGACCTCACAATGTTGACTGGCAAAAAACCTTAATTGCAGGCGATCGGCACTGATCACTGTTGCTGTGTTAATGCTTCTTCTATCTCTTATTGGTCTTGGTATGTATCATTGGAAATTCACATTGACGATTTCTTGCATGTGGCTCTTCTTCACTGTCATCCACTTATAAATTTTATTTTTGTTGCAGTGCTATCCATCCTTGGGCACAAACATGCAATTCACATGTAAGATTTCTCTGTATTTAGTACATTCCCCCTTCCACTTCTAATGAGTAAACAATGTTTCAGTTACAGAATATTTTCCAATAGTTGTTCTGATTCATCCTTCAAATTGATGCAGATTCGTTGTTAGTGGATGGTTACTTGTGGCAGTCACATTCATTCTTTGTGGAGTTTTTGTAATACTCAACAAGTAAGATATTGAATATTATATATCCACACTACAAGAATCTACACTTTTAGCGACCACTTTCCGTGACCAATATAAAAGTTGGTAGCTAAAAATTACCTTTTGGCGACCAAATATTTATGAGTCACGAATGATCATTATTTTTGGCGACCAATATGAGTTGGTCGCAGAAGGTCATATTTTGGCGATCAAAAAATGAGTTGGTCACAGAAAGTGATATGCTTTTGGCGACCAACTATAAATTTGGTCATGGAAGGTTACATTTTGGCAACCAAAAAATAAGTTGGTTGTGGAATTGGCGACCAAAATTTTAGTCACCAAAAACTTATTTTTCCCGACCAAAAAATACTTTAGTTCCTGTATATTGAGTTTTGGCTACTAAAACAATTTAGTTACCGAATGGAAAATAAAAAATTATTTTTTTCTTTGGCGACCAAAAATTTGGTCGTCAAAAACTTATTTTCAGCAACCAAAAAAATTCAGTCGCCAAATTAATACATTTAGCGACTAATATTTTAGTCGCCGTTGATTGAGATTTGGCGACTAAAAAGATTTGTCGGCGAAGGTACCTTTTCTGTGACTAATCTAGTATTTTCGTCGCCAAATATTAATGAAATTTTTTTACTTTTGATCTTTGTCGACCAAAAATGTGGTCGGCAAAATACTTATTTTTAGTGACCAAAAAACAATTAGTCAGCAATAAAGTTAAACAATTTCAAAAACACAGATTTATTTTTTGGTGGGAATACACTCTTACATTACCGCCCAATTTATTAGTTATGATTTATTTTTATTTATTTTTCATATTTTCTATCAATATGTACATAGACCCAAACAAGTTCAGTCTCTTGCTCTCTCTGTCTCTCTCTCTCTCTCTCTCACAGACTCACCATCGTTGATTCGCCGTTCACAGTCACCGTTGGTCTTCCACCGTCGTTCACCCTCGATCTTCCACTGTCGCGCATCATTACATCGCCACTGCCGCGCGCATTGCTTCGCTTCAACATTGAGGTTTTTCTCTTCCTCTCTCTACTTCTCTTCTTCTCTTTATCTTTGTCCCTCTCACTCTCTGTTTCTCTATTTCCCCATTTCCCTCCACCTTATTTTCAGTGAAACTGGGCTGAAGCCCGTCTGGACGCTCAGCAAGATTCAACTTAGCCAACCCTAAACCTCTTAACTCACACACATTCACCTCGTTCACCATATATATTTATCATCTTCTCCAAAACAGCTCTCACAGGTCTAGGGTTTCTTGCAGCTGTGCAACAATGGTAACCTCTCTCTCTCTCTCTATATCTCTATACATACAAATATATGTGTAGCTAATTTCGAATTAGATTTAGATTTCGTTTTAGATTTCTTTCAATCTTGTTTTCAATTCTAACCTCCTTTGCTAATGGAATTAATTATTGTTCTCACCTCCTTTGCTAATGGACTCCTCAGAAGTCATATCGTGAGTATATTCCTTCTCCATCGTGAACAACCACCATCAGCCCTCTTTTCCCTTTTACCCCTGTTTCTCCCCCCTCCCTCTCTCTCTATATATACTATATAATTGTTATATGAATTTGGCTATGGTGAGAGTATGTGGATGACCTGTTCGATGAAATTCCAAAATGGGTTTTGAATTAGAGAAATCATGATAGTCTGTTGGATAAACTGGGTTTGGACTGATTGTCTTTTGATTATATTAAAAGATGTTGGAAATAAGAAGAATACAAGGAATGTTACTCTATATAAGTAGTATGAATTTATTGCTTTATAGTTCTGTTTAGCTTGGAGTGGACAAGTTAGGTGGATATAAATTATTCTTATATTGTTGGTCATTTTTTGGGTTTTCTTTGAGCTTCTATTGATTGTTAGAAAAAGAGTAATAGACATGTTCACCAGCCAATGTTCTAACAGCACTTAACATGGGAAAATGTGTTCTGCACATTTGACCTGCTGTGATTTTGTCTTGTGAATTGTAATGTAAAATTTCATCTAGAATGATGATTTAAGTTTACATTTAAAACTTTAGGGAATTTTCACATGCCCGATATTTCTCTGAAATTCTGATTAACTTTTGGAGCTATTCTTATTTGGAAAAAGAATTATGGTGTAGTGCCTGTTATTTACCCCTTGGCTGGTATAGAAATTTTTTCAAATATAACACCATACTCTTGTTTACAGTTGAACACATGTTTTGACTAATCAAATATGGTGTAGTGCACATGTTTTGACTAATCATGTTTTGACCACATAATTACTCTGCAAACCAAAGATTCCCTATACTAATCTGCAATCTACACTATGATGCATGGGTGGAAAACTTACCCCATCAGAAGCAAGAACAATGAACTTATCTCTTTCCATAAGAATCCGGTGAGAGAATTTGGGAATAGAGATCACCCCATATTCCTGTAAACAGAAGTCCCCAAATACCCGAGCCATTGCTAAGCCAGGGGCATCATCAAACGGCAGCCAAACTCTTGACACTTCAGGTTCATCTTGCAACGCAAAAACCCTTCCTTTACACCGTTTAATCCTTTCGGCTTCCCCTATTAATAATCACCCCAAATTGACACAATTAGGACATGAAAACAAACAGCCCAACAGTTGAGCACATGTTTTGATTAACTTGAGCACATGTTTTGACTTGAGACTGTAAACAAGAATTATGGTGTAGTGCACATGTTTTCAAATATAATCCCATGATTAGCTCATATCTAAATAATGTTGTTGTTGTTGTTGTTGTTGTTGTTGTTTATTTATTATTATTATTATTATTATTATTATTATTATTATTTCTCCATATTTTAAAACTTGAGCTCTTTCTTTCTTTTTTTTTCTTTTTTTTTTTTTATGAAGCAAAATTGTCATCTGGTATCGAAACTGTGAGCAATTTTTAATTATGGTTCTTAATATGAACATACAGGGGCTTATGTTGGTGAAACTGCTTGTCAACAAGTATGATGCATATGGTTGTCTTAAATATGGTTTGAGTCCCTGTTCATATGAGGTTTGTATCATTGTCATTAAATTAATAATAAAATTTTTTGTAGCTATTTCAGTGTCATTTAACCTGGTAGCTATTTCAGTGTCAGATCTGTTTGTGACATGGGCTCTTCAGATTTTTGATCTTTGGATCTGTTGTCTTTTAGAATGAGGCTCTTTGGCTATCCGGCTATCCTGTTTGTTTTCTCTTGAGGTTTTTGTTTCTATTGATTCAAAGGTAAGCAATGAAAGATAGCGAGAACCCTAACAAGATGGTCAAATGCAACTTGATGTGAGCATTACTGCATTATTTGCTATTACGGTGTGGGTTTAAGGCAGTTGATGGTTCAATGCATTACTCCATCCTACTTGTAGTTGACTCATGGGATTGATGTCCCTGAAAATTGTAGTTATTGGTTAATTCTATGCCAATGTATTGTGTAATTTTGTATAACATTAATTTCATTAGACATCGATTATTATTTTATTGATTTTTCCCTCGAGAACATTTGTTAGTGGTATAATTCTTTAAAAACATCCATGACAAACTTAAGCACATTTTTTGTTGACAAATACTAAATCATCTTTAGATTCTACAGAATCATAAGTGAAATAGCATATAACATGTTATTCAATTGTTTTACTTCCATTGCCATGTTCTTTTTTTCCCCCCTACATTTTGTTTTGAAAACAATTGGCTTGATGCGAACATTTGAAAATTGCTAATCATTATGAGAAATTGAAAAGGAGGTTGAACATGCGGTGCAAGTTTTAGAAGGTTTGGAGGGGGTACCTGATCCGGTTTGTGATTATCTTTGTAAATATAGATTTTTCTTTTCCTTGCTCTTCTTCTTCCTTTTTATTTATTTATTTTTTCCTGTCTGGTTTAAATGTTCAGCTGAAATATGGAATAAATTGATTATTACAATTTCTAAGTACTTTTTCATGGGTATGAATATTTATCACAGACATTTTATTAAATTCTTGATAGCAATGAAGCAATGCACACTGAGTAGGGTACAACTGGCATTTCTCAATGGCTTACTAATGAATTTCTATTCCTGTCAAACAATTAATGATTGAAATATTTAAGACTCCATTGGAATAAAAAACTGGAAAGAATTAGAGCTTGTCTTCAATATTTTATTTTGACTGGAAAACAAACTATGAATTTCTATTTGGACTGGGATAACAACATATGAATTTCAGAGCTTGTCTTCAGTATTTTATTCCAATGGAGTCTTGACTGATTTTGTATTTCTAACTTTTGCAGACAAGCTCTAGTTTGATTGAAGGTCGCTGGCAATTAATGTTTACAACAAGACCTGGAACTGCATCCCCTATTCAGGTTGACTTGATGCTATTGGTTCAAATATTATTATTATAACCCTGGTTTGAAGTTACAAGCTCACATCTCATAACTTACTTGGTAGGTGTAGCATATTAAAATATAACTATTTATCACGAAACAAATTATCCAACTGCGTAGCATGAATATAAGAATTTTTGTACTACAAACATATTTCCTAAATAACCCATCAAAGAGTATTTTGTTTTCATATCAGTCTTAAACTTTTCAGACCGTTACTTATAATTTAATATGAATGTGTGGATTTAATTAAACTGTGTGAAATCAATAACTAAATTTTTATTCAACAAGTAGTCATGTGACAAATATTCATATCGATAAGAATTGTGTGCTCTACATGTTTAAATCACATATAAAAAAGTGTATTCTTTTTCTTTTACCTTTTTTTCCCTTTTTCCTCTGAGTTAAAGATTTCATATTTTTACTTTCAGTGTATTATTTACACCTTCACTATACACAACAAAAAAGTTCCCTATGACCTAATGCATAAGTTAACACATGTGTGAATGTTGGGACTGCATATTTCATTGTTCAGGTCACCATATCAGGCCGGGGGGGGGGGGGGGGGGGGGGGTAAAAAAATTAAAGTTTAGAACATAATTAATCATTCATGTGCTTAAGGTGTCTTGTTGAAATCAATAAAAAATAGGCACAATAAAATAGATGATCTAAAGATTTTATTCTAATTGATAATAGATTATAAGATGCAGCAATGGTGGACCTGGATATGTTTATCATATAGGCACTCTGATTATGTTTATCATATATGTTTATCACATACATGTTGATAGGATCCGCAAAAGTGAACTAGCAATCCATGGATGGGCAACGAGACATTGAAATTGCAATAGGATGTCATTGTGGTATGAGCATACTACAGGAAGAGCTGAAGAACTGTTCCAATAGCCTCATACCTTGTTATTTTGTTTGATTTCTTTGTTCTTTTAATTTTTGGTGAGAGCAAAGTGTAGTTTGAGATTGAATTTTTAGTGATTGTTTTTGCCAAATCACACATTGTACGTACTATTGCTCTTGTATACATGTTAAATTCTAAAGTTTTCTTCTTAGTTAAATTCTTTGGCTGTGTTGAATGAATTTTGTTCCTTAATTGTGGTACCAAAACTGTGAGCAATTTTTAATTTTTTAAATGTTATTGTTCCTTAATTGTGGTTGGGTTGAATGAATTTTGTTCGATATTGGATTGAATGTTTAAACACAAAAATTGAATGTTCTAAAAAAAAAAAAAATAGAGATTTGGCGACTAAAAAATTGGTCGGCAAATTCTACACTTTTACGACTAAAATCATTGGTCGGCAATTCCTTACCTTTTGGCAACTAAATTGTTAGTCGGTGATTCCTTGACTTTTGGCGACTAATCTGTTTGGTCGTGGAATGTGACAATTGGCGACTACGATATTTGGTTAGGAAAATATCGCTTTTCGCGACCAAAGTATTTCACCGACAAAATGGATTAGTCGCAGTAATGATATATTTAGCGACCAAAAATTTAGTCGGCAAATCTAACTTTTCCCGACCAACAAAAAATTTGGTCGCAAATTACTTTTGCCGACCCTCAATTAGCAACCAAAGTAGCGACCAAAAAAATTGGTCGCGGATAACTTTTGCCGACTAAAAATGAGCTTTTAGCAACCAATTTTTTGGTCGGCAAAAGTGTTATTTCTTGTAGTGGCACTATACTTTTAAGTTTTCCTTCTTTGTTAGTAACTATAGTAAAAATAAAAAATAAATAACGAAACAAAAGGGGGGGACACATTTTTCTTTTCCCAAACTTCCCACACCTACAAGTATGCTCCTTTAAAGTTTTTTGTCAAGGGGTATGAGATATGTGATTAAAATCAAAATACCAATTTAGCATAATAAAACTATTTTTAAATAACTTAGCAATTAAGAAAATCAACAAATTTGTTATAATATTGTAGACCTTAGTTTATTAAATATTCATATACATTAGTGTATAAATTTTTTTGATTGCATAGACATTAGTATATATATATCTTTAAATTACATATACATTCATCCACAAATTTAGAGTGCAAATTTTAGTTTGCCCCCATGGTTCAACTCAAGCTTCATGAACTTTAATGGCCAACAATAAAACCAATACATGGAGTGCTACACTAGCATATGGTTAGCTCATAGATTGGTTGTCCAAATCTAGAACTTTTTTGATGCTTATATATGTCATTTATCAATTATTTTGCTGGATTTTTGATCAATTGAGTGGTTGGGTTAGTGGGACATTGGTTAAAGTTTGGATTTTGATAAATTTTGCTGGATAAAGTGAAGGCTTCTCATGATGTCTACGTTTCATATTTTGGATTTTTTCAACATACTTCTATAACAATTATTTAAACACAAAATTATATAATGAGGCGAATGGAACTTGAACCTAAGACCTTTGATCTGAAAAATTCAAATTGAGGGTTATATGTGGTTTGTGTGTAAACTGGTGGTAATCCCTGTGTGTGTTTCGGCACGAACTAACTAGTAAGGGTTAATATATCTCTTCAAAATTCCAAAATAAAAAAGTTTCATAAAATAAAATAAGAAGGCTGCTATGGGTTGCTATGGGACTATGGTAGTGTCTGATAGAAAAACGTGCGGAACATAAACTAAAAACCATTAAGGATTCAATTCCATACATGAAAACTATATGAATTTCTAATATACAAAATAAGTGAATACATACCTTGATCCATGATAGTATGAAAACCTCTTTTAAAAAAGAGAAACCTTGAATGGAAGATCTTGATCTTTAAGTTCTTGACTTGTCTAAGATCTTCAAACCACTTCTCTCTCTCTAGGCGATGGGAGCCTTCTTGTGGTGACAACTTAAGTTTTTGATGGAGAGTATGATTTGGGACCTTAGACTATTTATACTAATATTCTTCCCATCAAAGAACCATTCATTCAATGAACTTCATTAAATAGATTAATGTATCTTATACATTCATGATACATAATGCATCTTTTATATTTAATGAATTCATTAGATAAGACTAATGTATCTTACATATTCATAATAGATACAATGTGCATCTCTAAGATTCATTCATAATGAATCCATCACATTCAATGTGCATCTCTAAGATTCATTCATAATGAATCTATCACATTCAATGTGCATTAGCATTAGTCTTCTATACATTGTATATATAGGTGCATTCATCAATAATTAGTCACCATCTAATTGATGTACATGTATCTTACTTAATGAGATGAATCTAGTATAATTATGCATAAGCCACATTAAGGAAAAATTCTTACAATCTCCCACTTTGCTTGCATGATTATATTACGTCACTAGATTATCATAATATGGCCAACGTTCTCCTACTAGAAGATTGCACCATCACCATTAGATTCTGTTCAATGAAATTATTAGCACCAAATCATTGTAGTCAGTGATTTACACATTGATCAAGACTGTACAATGGTTATAGTATTAATATTTTCCATCAACATGAATAAGTGAATCTTAAAACACAGAGATGACATTAGCAACATAATGGTGATTAATGCTAATTCATCTATAACGGTCCCATTGTTTACATCTTCTTCTAAATTGTGCACAAGTATGAAGAATGAAAACAACAAACATAATCATTATTAACAGAAGATGATTATAACATAACATCTATCACGAACATAATACACTCATTTCAAATCTAAACATGATAAACTTTCTACTAAGCCCATGTGCGCAACATGTTCTTGAAAGAGCTTAGGTGTGAGACCTTTAGTTAAAGGATCTGCTAACATGAGTGTAGTACCAATATGAGAGATGGAAACAGTCTGATTCAGAACCCTTTCTTTAACAACTAGATACTTGATATCAATATGCTTTGATCCTCCTGAAGTTTTGTTATTATTGGAGAACCGCACAGCAACATCATTATCACAGTAAATCTGTAAGGGTTTTGAAATTGAATCGACAAGTTGTGATCCAGATATAAAATTCTTTAGCCATACTGCATGACATGTGGCTTCATAACATGCTATGAACTCTACCTCCATAGTGGAAGAAGCTGTCAGAGTTTGCTTATGACTCTTCCATGAAATGGGTCCATTCGCAAGCATAAAAATGTACCCAGAAGTGGACTTTCGAGTGTCTTTACATCCAGCAAAATCAGCATCTGAATAACCAACCACTTCAAGGCTGTCTGTTCTTTGATAAGTGAGTATGTAATCCTTAGTGCCTTGTAAATATCGCAACACTTTCTTAACTGCTTTCCAATGATCAAGTCCGAGATTGCTTTGGTATCAACCCAGCATACCAACTACAAATACTATGTCAGGACGTGTACAAACTTGAGCATACATAATGCTCCCAACTGCAGAGGCATAAGGAATTTCTTTCATTTGTTCCCTTTCTAAATTATTTTTGGGACACTGAAATTCACTAAATTTATCACCCTTAACTATAGGGGCAACACTACTTGAACAGTTCTGCATATTGTACCTTTTAAGAACCTTTTCGATATAGGCTTGTAATGACCCTCACACTGATTACCGATTAATTACCGATTATGGCTAAACTGAGACTGATTGTGATTGATAATTAAAGTAATTGAACTGACGGAATTACTGAACTGACTGATTGAATCGATTGAATATATATATGTGTTTGAATTGCATCCCATCTGTTTGACTGTGTGATTATCTGTTCATGTCTATATGCTTAAACTGCTAATTGAAGGCCTTATCGGCGGCCGAACCGGAAATCGATTAGTGTTTCATGATCAGTAGGATTTATACGATTTTATGGTGTATTTATCTGAAAATTGATTTGGTATGGTTAAACTAGATTAAATGTCGGTAAATTACATGAATTGAACTTATTTACTAGAATGCCACCTAGTGGCCCATTATCTCCACTTTTTTTTAGCCTTACACATCACTTGAGCCTTATTACAAAACATATTCATCAGCCATTCCTCATGTTCTTGCCGACTTGAGAGAGAGAGATAAGGGAGAGAGTTAGTCTTCATCTCATTTTGCTTGATTTGGTTTGGAAATTGAAGTGTAGTTGCCAATTGAGCTCCTAAACCTTGAATACAAGACCTAAGGTAGTGTGATTACTCTCTTATTTGTGAGTTGAACTTGTTCTTGCATGATCCATGTCTAATTGTAGAGTTAAGGCATGAATTAGTCCTAGCATGTTGAATTAGAACTCATTTCATGCATGCATGTGTGTATTGATGAATTTTGAGTTGATTTCATGGCAAATTGTCACATGCTTGTTCATAATTAAGCTTAAGTCCATGTTTTCAACTTGTTTTGAAAAGAATGAGCTCATTAGAGCATGTTTTGAAGCCTTGAATTGATTTAAAGTCTTGCATGTTCATTGGAGATTATGTTCTTGAAAATTGGTTTGAAATTGAGTTTAATTGAAACACCCTTGGGCTTTGATTTCTCAAATTGACCTTTGAAACATGTTATTCTATGAGTTTACAAGAGTTTTTTGGAAAATTGGCCCAAGAGGATCGAATTTAGTGCATTTAAACTTGATTTTGAACTTAGAGCTCAAATCTGGAATTTCCAGATTTTGGTTGTCCGCTCGAGCGGGGAAATCGAGCATCCAGTACTTTGCACTGTTCATCAGTCCGCTCGAGCGGAGGAATGTACGCTCGAGCGGAGGACTGGGTGACACGCTCGAGCGGGCGTCGAGCGTAAATTTCACCTATCCAGTACTTTTTGGTCCGCTCGAGCGGGGAAGTTGACGCTCGAGCGAGGCCCTTTGTTGCATGTCCGCTTGAGCGGGGAAACCTGTGCTCGAGCGGGGATTTGTTTTTCTGAAAATTCTGAAAATGTTTTCTAAGTACGTCTTTGCATCCTCTTTCCATCCTAGGCATTCCTAAGGCATATTTAAGGCATCTTAAATAGGATATAGATGTAGAACACACCGAGGCAAATTAGGGATTAAGTTATTATCTTTCCCAACTGTGTAACTTAGTGTGTGTTCAATCTGTTAACTGTATAGGGTTGGCATTCCGAGGAGACGCTCTAGTTCACTGTAGCCAGAACTCTGTGAGTAACAATTATGTAAAGATATATTCAAAATGATTATTTTCTGAATACTGAACTAAACTGTTTACTGAACTGACATTATTTACTGAATGAATGTATGTCCTTTATTTCTGAACTGTACTGTGGCATCCTTAGCACCTATTGTTTACTGTTACTGTTACAGAGATCTCTGTCGATTCCCTCGTAGAACCACTACTGTTTACTGATTGATGGCCATCATTACTGTTCGGTCTTTAAGACCTACTGTTTACCGTACTGTTATGCTAATGGATGTACCACATATGACTGTTTGACTGAAAGACTGAAATACTGATTAAATGAACTGTTTTCGTTACTGTAAGGACATTCATTCTAAACCTCTTTACGCATTATGTTATTCACTGGGCTTTAGCTCACTGCTCATATATATATGTAGGTGTACAGGCACCGGATCAAAGCTAGAAGCGTCGGGGTAGATTCCCAGTTTTGTCAAGCCAACCAATGTGCCTCACTGCGAGGTTCCGAGCCTGCCAAGCTTAGGCTATGGGTGTTTTAGTCTTCCCCCTTACTGTACTGTTTTATTTACTGAATAGACTGAACGTTTGCACTGTACTGTTTACCAAGGATTAAGTCCCTGTACTGACTGGTTATATATATATGCATACTGCTTCGTACTGTTCTGTATAAATGTATGAAAAATCTTTTTGGCATACAGATTGTCAGCTCATTGGACATTGTTTATTTATTATATTGGCTTCCGCCATGCCCCTGTACTCTGTTATACTGTCTTACTGTTAAGCAGGCCTTCGGTAATCTCGGATTACTGGCCGGTTACGGTGCTAAACCCACAGGGGCGGGTTTGGGTCGTGACAGAGTGGTATCAAAGCGATACTTAACCACGAGTTATACCGCACACACGTGTCCAAATGAGCTATAGAGTGTCCTAGAAAAGCGATTAGGGCATTACATGAGCATGATAAGTGGAGTGCTAATGTGTTAAACTGTTTAAGTATGCAACTGTTTATGTTTATACTTGCTATAACTGCTTATAGTGAAATGGATAATGCAAATGAAACTGAATCCTCATCCACTGAGGCAAGAATGGCAAGAATGGAAAGAATGATGGAACTGTTAACTGCAAGATTAGAGCAACAACAGAACTGACAGCCCCCATCTCCTCCTCCGGTACAGTCGGACCAGAATGTGAATGCTAATGAGGGGGACATAATTGCTCTCACCCAGAAGTTCAGCAAACTGAAACCGCCATCCTTTCAGGGAGGCCTAGAACCGTTGAAGGCTGAAGCTTGGGTACTCGAGACTGAAAAGTTATTTGAGGTGTTTCCGTGCTCGGAGGCAAATAAAGTATTGTTAGCTACCTTCACCTTGCAAGAAGAGGCTAGAAGGTGGTGGATGCTGGTCCGTGACACTAACACTGTAGTGACTTGGACTCAGTTTAAGGAGTCCTTCCTTGAAAAGTATTTCCCCCAGTGCGTCAGGGACAGGAAAGTGACTGAATTTGAGCAACTGAGGCAGGGCACCATGTCCGTTGCCGAATACGAAACAAAGTTTATCGGACTTGCTAGATATGCACCACATATGGTGGATACTGATTACAAGAAGGCCAGAAGGTTTGAAGGCAGCCTGAATGTTGCAATACTGGATAGGATAAATGTTTTAAAGCTACCGACTTATGTAGGTGTTCTTGACCGAGCTTTGATGGCCGAGTCGAACATTGAAGCTGTGAAACAATCTGAAACACCGGCGTCTGAGTGGCGTGGTAAGAGACAGAATTTTAAGTTCAAGAAAGGCAAAAACAACCCGCTGAACAAAAAGCAAAATACAGGGTCAACGACTACTTCTAGTCAAGGAAACCGTCCCTTTCCGCCCTGTTCCGAATGTGGTAAGAACCATAAGGGAGTTCGTTATAAAATTTCTGGTGCTTGTTACAGGTGTGGCAAGGTGGGCCACATGGTGAAAGATTGCCCTTCCACTGCTCCAGGCAATAGTAAAGCTGCAGGCAGCGCCACAGCATCGACTGTAGCACCAAAGCCTAACCCCAAAGCTATCGGGAAAGAGCCTATGAGGCAGGGCCGAGTGTTCGCCCTAGTACCAGGAGACGTGCAAAATACTGAAACCGTTGTGTCAAGTATCCTCTCTATTTGTGCTCAAAATGCATATGTACTGATTGATTCGGGGTCTACACACTCATATGTATCGCATGCTTTTTCACGAAAATTGAATAGACCCTTAGAACCCATGAATTATCTGTTAGCCGTATCATCGCCCGTAGGGGATCCATGACATGTGCTTATATGTACCCTGCATGTGAAATCATTGTTGGGGATATGCATTGTTTATTGATTTACTGCCATTGAACATTGACCATTTTGATGTAATATTGGGGATGGACTGGTTACAAAAATATCATGCCACCATTGACTGTGTGACAAAACAAGTTGTTTTCCGTCCACCTGGTTTACCCGAATTTGTGTTTAATGGGGTTGGAGTAGTACCTCCTCCGTATTTGATTTCTTCTGTGAAAGCCGTTAAATTGATTAGAAAGGGGTGTAAAGGATATCTGTGTTCTGTACTGACTGTATCTACTGATGATAATGTTAAAACTGATGTGAACTGTATTCCTATAGTCAGAGAATTCCCAGATGTTTTTCCAGATGATCTACCAGGGGATTTGATTGACAGGGAGATTGAATTCACCGTTGATGTGATTCCGGGAACACAGCCTGTATCGAAAGCTCCTTACAAATGGCTCCAACTGAATTGAAAGAATTGAAAGTGCAATTGCAAGAACTGCTAGACAAGAAGTTTATCAGGCCTAGTACTTCACCGTGGGGTGCACCTGTCTTGTTTGTGAAAAAGAAAGACGGCTCATTGAGACTGTGCATTGACTACCGTGAACTGAACAAGGTAACTGTGAAAAACAAATATCCATTACCGCGTATTGATGACTTATTTGATCAGTTACAGGGTGCTCAAGTGCTTTCCAAGATTGATCTCAGATCGGGTACCATCAACTGAAAGTTAAACTAGGAGACATTGATAAAACTGCTTTTAGAACGAGGTATGGACATTACGAATTTTTAGTTATGCCTTTTGGAGTTACCAATGCACCTGCAGCATTTATGGACCTCATGAATAGAATCTTTAAACCGTACCTTGATGACTTTATTGTGGTATTTATTGATGACATATTGATTTACTCCAAAAGTATAGAACAACATGAACATCATCTGAGACTTGCCCTGCAGACCCTAAGAGAACATAAACTGTATGCTAAACTGTCTAAATGTGAGTTTTGGCTTGATCATGTTATGTTTTTGGGGCATGTTGTTAGCAAAGATGGAATTTCTGTTGATGCGCAGAAAATTGAAGCTGTAGTGAACTGGCCTAGACCAACAAATGTGACAGAAGTCTAAAGCTTTTTGGGATTGGCTGGATATTACAGAAGATTTGTCAAAGATTTCTCCAAAATCGCCTTACCATTGACTCAACTGACACAGAAGGGGATATCATTTGATTGGACTGACCAAAAGGAATCAGCGTTCCAAGAGTTGAAAACTCGATTGGTGACTGTACCGGTTCTTACCTTACCTTCAGGTACGGATGGTTATACTGTATTTAGTGATGCTTCTCATAAGGGTTTGGGATGTGTTTTAATGCAGAATGGGAGAGTAATTGCCTATGCTTCCCGACAACTGAGACCACATGAAAAGAACTACCCGACCCATGATCTGGAACTGGCTGCAGTAGTATTTGCACTGAAAATCTGGCGTCACTATCTGTATGGGGCAACATGTGAAGTATATACCGACCACAAGAGTCTGAAATATTTCTTCACACAGAAAGAGTTGAACATGAGACAGCGGAGATGGCTAGAACTGATTAAAGACTATGACCTACAGATTTTGTACCATCCAGGAAAAGCCAACACCGTTGCCGATGCACTGAGCCGGAAGTCGATTGCAAATTTAGCCTGTTTGCTCACTGGACACAGAGAGTTGCTTTGTGACCTTGAAAAATCTGAAATTGAAGTTGTTTTGAGAGAACAAGGTGGAACAATAGCTGCTATTTCTGCTCAACCGGCATTGATCGAAGAAATTAAAGAGAAACAGCAAACGGATGACTTCTTGAGGAAGATCATCGAAGAAAGAGAATCTAAACCGAGACCGGGGTTCAAATTTGAAGGTAATGTACTGAAATTTCAAGAAAGACTATGTGTACTGAATGACACTGAACTGAAAAGAAGAGTTCTGCAAGAAGGCCACAACTCAAGATTTTCTATCCACCCAGGGAATACGAAAATGTACCAAGATCTGAAACAGAACTTTTGGTGGCCGGGAATGAAGAAAGAAATTGCCGACTTTGTATCAAAATGTCTTCATTGCCAACAAGTCAAAGCAGAACATCAGCGACCCGCAGGCTTACTGCAACCCTCACCCATACCGGAGTGGAAATGGGAGCATATCACGATGGATTTTATCGTTGGATTGCCTCGCTCTAGAAAAGGTATGGATTCAATTTGGGTTATTGTTGATAGACTGACCAAATCTGCTCACTTCTACCTGTCAAGACAATTTATAATGCGGATAAGTTGGCTGTAATTATATTGATGAAATTGTTAGACTGCATGGAGTGCCTGTATCCATTGTTTCTGACAGGGATTCGAAGTTTACATCGAGGTTTTGGCAAAGCCTACAGACTGCATTGGGTACTGAATTGAGGCTGAGTAGTGCCTATCATCCTCAGACAGATGGACAGTCAGAAAGGACCATCCAGACTCTGGAGGATTTATTGAGAATGTGTGTCCTTGATTTTCAAGGAAATTGGGAAAGCCATTTACCATTGGCGGAATTTGCCTACAACAATAGTTTTCATTCAAGTATTAGTATGGCGCCTTCGAGGCATCGTATGGCAGAAAATGTAGATCTCCGATCTGTTGGGCAGAAGTTGGAGATGGGCCTTTGCTTGGGCCTGAGATTGTTTATGAAACGACTGAGAAAGTAAAACTGATACAACAGCGACTGAAAACTGTACAGAGCAGACAGAAAAGTTATGCAGATGTCAGAAGACGAGACAGAGAGTATGAAGTGGGTGATCACGTCTTTGTGAAAGTGACGCCAATGAAAGGCCAGACTCGTTTTGGAGTCAAAGGCAAGTTAGCGCCAAGGTATGTCAGACCGTATGAGATTATTGAGAAAATCAATCCGGTGGCGTATCAAGTTGTGCTTCCTCCTGAAATGGAGCATATGCACAACGTCTTCCACATCTCTATGTTGAGAGATTATCTCCGGGATCCTTTCCATGTGATTGAGCCTACTCGAGTAGTGTTGAGTGATGACTACACTTACGAGGAACGGCCTATACAGATTGTAAACAGACGGATCAAGAAGTTGAGAAATAAAGAGATCCCGCTAGTGAAAGTTGACTGGCAAAACCATGGTGGCGTGTATGCCACTTGGGAAAGGGAAGATGACATGGCTAAGAGATATCCTGAATTGTTCCCACTGAATCCTATTTTCTTCCAGAATGAAGGTAATTCGAGTTTAGAGGACTAAACTCTTTTAAGGAGGGGAGACTGTAATGACCCTCACACTGATTATCGATTAATTACCGATTATGGCTAAACTGAGACTGATTGTGACTGATAATTAAAGTAATTGAACTGACGGAATTACTGAACTGACTGACTGAATCTGAACTGAATCGATTGAATATATATATATGTGTTTGAATTGCATCCCATCTGTTTGACTGTTGATTATCTGTTCATGTCTATATGCTTAAACTGCTAATTGAAGGCCTTATCGGCGGCCGAACCGGAAATCGATTAGTGTTTCATGATCAGTAGGATTTATACGATTTTATGGTGTATTTATCTGAAAATTGATTTGGTATGGTTAAACTAGATTAAATGTCGGTAAATTACATGAATTGAACTTATTTACTAGAATGCCACCTAGTGGCCCATTATCTCCACTTTTTTTTAGCCTTACACATCACTTGAGCCTTATTACAAAACATATTCATCAGCCATTCTCATGTTCTTGCCGACTTGAGAGAGAGAGATAAGGGAGAGAGTTAGTCTTCATCTCATTTGCTTGATTTGGTTTGGAAATTGAAGTGTAGTTGCCAATTGAGCTCCTAAACCTTGAATACAAGACCTAAGGTAGTGTGATTACTCTCTTATTTGTGAGTTGAACTTGTTCTTGCATGATCATGTCTAATTGTAGAGTTAAGGCATGAATTAGTCCTAACATGTTGAATTAGAACTCATTTCATGCATGCATATGTGTATTGATGATTTTGTTTGATTTCATGGCAAATTGTCACATGCTTGTTCATAATTAAGCTTAAGTCCATGTTTCAACTTGTTTTTGAAAAGAATGAGCTCATTAGAGCATGTTTGAAGCCTTGAATTGATTTTAAAGTCTTGCATGTCATTGGAGATTATGTTCTTGAAAATTGGTTTGAAATTGAGTTTTAATTGAAACACCTTTGGGCTTTGATTTCTCAAATTGACCTTTGAAACATGTTATTCTATGAGTTTACAAGAGTTTTCTGGAAATTGGCCAAGAGATCGAATTTAGTGCATTTTAAACTTGATTTTGAACTTAGAGCTCAAATCTGGAATTTCCAGATTTTGTTGTCCGCTCGAGCGAAGTGTGCCGCTCGAGCGGGGAAATCGAGCATCCAGTACTTTGCACTGTTCATCAGTCCGCTCGAGCGGAGGAATGTACGCTCGAGCGGGGTCGAGCGTAAATTTCACCTATCCAGTACTTTTTGGTCGCTCGAGCGGGGAAGTTGACGCTCGAGGGAGGCCCTTTGTTGCATGTCCGCTCGAGCGGGGAAACCTGCGCTCGAGCGGGGATCTATTTTTCTGAAAATTCTGAAAATGTTTTCTAAGTACGACTTTGCATCCTCTTTCCATCCTAGGCATTCCTAGGGCATATTTAAGGCATCTTAAATAGGATATAGATGTAGAACACACCGAGGCAAATTAGGGATTAAGTTATTATCTTTCCCAACTGTGTAACTTAGTGTGTGTTCAATCTGTTAACTGTATAGGGTTGGCATTCCGAGGAGACGCTCTAGTTCACTGTAGCCAGAACTCTGTGAGTAACAATTATGTAAAGATATATTCAAAATGATTATTTTCTGAATACTGAACTGAACTGTTTACTGAACTGACATTGTTATGAATGAATGTATGTCCTTTATTTCTGAACTGTACTGTGGCATCCTTAGCACCTACTGTTTACTGTTACTGTTACAGAGATCTCTGTCGGTTCCTCGTGGAACCACTACTGTTTACTGATTGATGGCCATCGTTACTATTCGGTCTTTAAGACCACTGTTTACCGTACTGTTATGCTAATGGATGTACCACATATGACTGTTTGACTGAAAGACTGAAATACTGATTAAATGAACTGTTTTCATTACTGTAAGGACATTCATTCTAACCTCTTTACGCATTATGTTATTCACTGGCTTTAGCTCACTGCTCATATATATATGTAGGTGTACAGGCACCGGATCAAATGCTAGAAGCGTCGGGGTAGATTCCCAGTTTTGTCAAGCCAACCAATGTGCCTCACTGCGAGGTTCCGAGCCTGCCAAGCTTAGGCTATGGGTGTTTTAGTCTCCCCTTACTGTACTGTATTTATTTACTGTATAGACTGAACGTTTGCACTATACTGTTTACCAGGGATTAAGTCCCTGTACTGACTGGTTGTATATATATGCATACTACTTCGTACTGTTCTATATAAATGTATGAAAAATCTTTTTGGCATACAGATTGTCAGCTCATTGGACATTGTTTATTTACTGTATTGGCTTCCGCCATGCCCCTGTACTCTGTTATACTGTCTTACTGTTAAGCAGGCCTTCGGTAATCTCGGATTACTGGCCGGTTACGGTGCTAAACCCACAGGGGCGGGTTTGGGTCGTAACAAGGCTCTTTGGGACAATCCTAA